>JBBBDQ010000711.1:0-130000 GCA_037127315.1 Ascarosepion bandense
TTTTTTTTGTATTTATAGTTTCATAACTTAACCGCCTAAAATACATGCTGGGTATTTTTCAACAATAATCTGGTGCCAAATTTGTGTTCGTAGACTTAGAAAGGAAGTCAATTACCAGGAAAGCGAGAAAGAACCCGATGAATTATTACTAGAACAGAGAAACCAAAGCAATTATTCTACCAGCAGAAAGAACGGCGAAACTCATGGAGAGCGAAATTGAAAATTTCTCCATCATCACTGGAATTTTTTTTTTTTTTAATCATTTCACCCCGAGCAAGGCGGAAACGCCACTGATGTGCAGGGGGTTACATAAATGTAAAAAGATTAATTAGAAAAGAGTGAAAAGTACAAGCTAGTTAGAAAGGAACAATAGAAAGCTGAGAAAGCAGGTGCAATGACAGATACATGGGCGGAGAGAAAGTGAAGGTTATACAGGGGAGGGGAGAGAGCTAGAGTCCAGTGGTTAGTAGATGAGTATTAACTTTGCATTTAAATTTCTGGAGGTTGTAGCCGTCAGGAAAGCAAGAATACGGGAGTGAGTTCCACAGGCGGGAAGTGCGAGAGAGGAAGCTGCAGGAGTAAAATTGTCGTCTGCATTTGGCTAACCTGACTGTGAATGGGTGGGACCCAGTTGCCAATCTGGTTGCACGGGTAAACACCTGTTGAGCAGGCATCAGTGACTTAAGCTCATCCGAGCAGAAGCCATGAAAATATTTATAGAAGAGACAGAGGGAGGCCACATTTCGACGATGGGAAAGTGGCTGCAGTCGAGTCGCCAGATCAGTACCTATCACATTACAGACTCTCCTTTGGAACTTGTCAAGAACACTGAGGAGAACGGCAGTGTTATATGAACATTCCCCATATTTGTTTTTGTTTTCTAATATTAGCATTAGTAAAAGAAATACTTTTATTTTTATTTCGAACAGTTGAAGAAGTCTGGAGCGTACAAAGGTCGAAACGTCTTACAAATGGCAACAAAGGTGAGGACAATAGTCCGAATAATGTAAATAGAGTAAATACTACCTTACCTCAGAAACATAGACAAATATTGAAATTTATAATTATTAATAAAAGAATAATAATTAATAAAATAATAAGTATTTTCTTTCGTCTGAACATTTTAGAGATTTTCTTTTGGGAGATTCAATCTGCAGGTCTGAGCGGACAGTGCAAGACCGAAAATGAATATGTTCTCAGGAATGTTTGAATTGAGTAGATTAACCACGCTTGAAGTCAATTCGAATACGAACATTTTTTTTTCATAAGCGTTTCACCCCGAGCAAGGCATGTCACTGCCACTACTGCGCAGGGGGCTACATAGAGTGGAGAATGGATGGTTAAATATAAGAAATGTCAGAAGGTGGGTGATAGGCGGGTAAGGATACCGAGAATGAAGGTTGGGTAGATGAGAGTGTTCTGAGAATAATTGGGAGTTAGTGTGATAGGAGGTGTCTATTGACCCTACATTTAAACACCTGGAGATTGTAGCTGTCGGGAAAGCAGACATATGGAAGGGAATTCCACAGGCGGGAAGAGCGAGAAAAGAAGCTGTTGGAGTAGAAATTACGGTTACATCTTATCTGTTTAACTGTAAAAGGGTGGGACCTAGTTGCTAATCTAGTATCTCGTGTAAAGTCCTGCCTAGGCGGCACCAATGATCTTCATAAATTTAAAAACGAAAAAAAAAATTATTCGTTTGATTCTGTAGAGAAAAAAATCAACAAAATGGCAGAGAATGTATTTAAAATGTTATTTGAATATTCGCCATATTTGTTTTTGTTTTCTAATGTTAGTATAAGTAGAAAAAATAATATTATTTTATTTTTGTGTTTTTCACCAATGCATTGAATGTTGGTGTCGCATCTGGTCTTGTGCCTCTGCTATGTATTTAAAGATTCATAAAAATAAAAATTTACAATCGATTTGCACTCACTTTCTCGCTGCTGTAACATATTTGTCATTTGTGATTTCAATAATTTTTTCAGGGTAATGGTTCTAATGAGCTTTCCAAGTCGGTAACTAGACGTTATGAATTTAAGCGTAATATTAGAATGGCGGCAAGGTCTCATCTTTTTATAGTTGAAACGACTAATTACCGCAAGTTTTATACTGATGTTTTCTTCTCCGGCACTCATAGAAATCTCTTCCGGCTTTTTTGCTTTCCACTCAAGTCTGATCTACGAAAATATGACTGTAACGTCAATCGTTATATTCTGCCTTCATAATTCCTCTTCACTTATTATTCCCACTCCTCAATAATATCTTAAATTGTATTCGGCAGTAAGATTGGGAGGTTGTGAGAAATTAATTGCTGTTGTTGCTCTTTATTGCTGTTGTTTCTAGGTCCACCCTGACCCGGAGTGGTAGCACCTGTCAGGGTCCCAGCTATGGACAAATAGTTAACTCTTAACTGAAGCCCAAACACTGTGAAAGTATAAAAATACACTTTTATAGAAATATATATAGATACATAGACTTCTATAGAAATATATACATAAAAATAAAATTTTATAGAAAAAAAATTTTGAAGAAAAAATATTACCAACAATAAAGTTTTTAAAAAAATTACTTTTGAAGGAAAAAAATTATATTTGAAGGAAAAAATTATTGCAATAACACATTTTTGAATGAAAAAAAATATTACCAGCAATACATTTTTATTATAAAATTAAAAGACATCTTCATTTTTTAAAATAAAAAAAAATAAAAAATTTGATCCAAATGTTACTAAATCAACCTACTCACTATAACCGAACATTTAAAAAATAACTTAAAACCCTACCTTTTCGGTACTAGATGACCCACAGAGGTTAATAAAACAAAACTCAAACTCAAATTCTCACTATAATCGAAAATTAAAAAAAAAATACATAAAATGACCCACAGACGTTCATATGCTGTTAAACAAAACTCAAACTCAATAATGTCTTGTTTTTTTTTCTCATATTCTCACAAAAACAATAACACCTTACGTCTTAGTGGCTTTATACCCTTGCTTGGGGTGAAATGATTTAAAGAAAAGGAGTGAACATAAACATGGCTACATATGAGAAAAGAGAGTTTTGTTGACTTTTCATTTTGTCTATTTTTCCTTTTTATTTTTATTGTGCAGTCTGATTTATTTTTAATTTATTTTTATTGCTTATTTTTTTAGTGTATGCATGGCTGTATATTTGTTTAATTGTTTTATATTGAGTTGGGCTCTTTTGTTGTATTGACCTCTTTTATTAGTTTGACTTTTATTTATTGTGTTAGTATGTTTGGCCGCATGACGGTTTATTTCTTCTGGGTCATGGGTGAGTGTTTTTGTGTATATTTGTGCTTGTGTATTTTATTTCATTTTATTTTTCGTTTTGTGGTTGTTGTGTTATTTTGTTTTTATGGTGATGGAGTTTTTTATATATTTTTTATTTTTCATTTCATATTATTTTTATGTTTTGTTTTTGTTTATTATTTTCTGTTTATTATCATGATTGATGAAAACAGAATGAATCTGCTCAGTTAAAGAGACAAACGTTTTATCTGGAAAATCAATAAAACAAACAACCTGGGAACCTTCGCGCTAAACATTAGCACAATTATATATATATATATAAACTTATTTATAAATGGAACTTTGTCTGTGTTTGTGTGTGCATGTGTGTGTGTGCATGTGTGTGTGTGTGTCCTTTACCTATAGACTCCGAAACGGCTGAACCGATTTTCCTGAAAATTTACACAGTTGTACTATAAGCGTCTGCGAATGTTTTTAGCTAGGTTTGTGTCGAGGTACCTCCGATAAATATCGAAAATCGATAATCGAAAAAATCGGATTATAGAAGTAGTGGTCCGATTTTAATCAACTTTTATACACTCATAGACGAAGACATAAGAAACGATATTCTGAAGTTTAAAGGTTGTGTTGTATATCGACAAACAACAAACACGCATATATATAAAAATATGAAGTTATATTTTTATTAATGACGATGGACCGTGTAGAATAGAGAACAGAGAATTGAGAGAGCGCGCTTCAAATGGGTTGACGGGAGTGTAGTCGTATCTGTTGTGTCTCTCTTCACCGGCCGATCTCTGTTGCTCCTCTACTACTACTGGCGAATCCGTGTGCCGAGGTCTTTTTATAATCTTCCAGAACCGGGACTTTTTCTTCCGGTTTTGCCTCGCCCACGCACGCTCACGTAATTCTCAGAGACACCTGTTCTGTTTGCCTCTGTAGTTATTTCCGCTGCTGCCGGAAATAAGGTCAAAACGACATCCGTTCCTTTCAACGACCGGAAACACCCTCGCTTGCATCAGCCTTCCTCGGGTGGGGCCAGATTGTTATATTACAGTTGCAGTTCTTACAATAGTGCAGAAAATCGAATATATATATATATATATATATATATATAAGGCAAGATGTTTCTGTGTGTGTCTGTTTATCTGCCTGTATGTCTGTATTTTTTCAGCCCTTTTTGTTTTAGTTTTTGCTTCGGGTTTGGCTCTAAGTAGGTATAATTGTAGTTTTCAGTCTCAGCCATGATACTATTTACTCAGAGAATTTATTTAGCTTTCAAAATTCAGTTCACGACGAAAAAACTTATTATCAATACCAGGGAATTAAAATTTGACTTACATCCATTCATTTTTCTTTCAGTCTACGGTTTCGCTTTAACTGGAAACAACTATTGCTTTTTAGTCTTTCGTGCCAACGTCCAAAGAGTCTGAGCTCCAGGACCATGGATTAGTTTTTTATTTAGCTTTTATTACACCCGAGCAACGCCGGGCTATATACTGCTAGTTACATATATATATATATATATATAGTTTGATGGAAAAGAATTTGGCTGAAAGTTATTCGAGGAGGTGTTCGTGAAAAAATGCAATTCAATTTATAGTTCTTTTTCAAGACCTAGCATTTTAGTAGCCGTCAAAAAGAATGGCTCCAGAATAAATTTCACAAAGACTAAAATAACCTGTGCAAATCTAATGAATGAAAACAAAGTGGAAATTAAATCGAGACAATTAATGATGGCCCAAATTGTTTTTATATAAGTTTTGTGTCTAGTAATACTTTTTCTTTTTCTATTATCAAGATTAATTGGGATTTGTTTTTAAGAGCATCTTCTCCAAGTCCTACCCTTGTTATTTAAACCGTAACTGGAGGGAAGGGACGATTTAATACCTTTCCCAAGGGTACCAGTGCTTAAGTGAATGCAGTGTATTCAACTGGAATTCGAACTCGGCTCGCCGATTTCTCTTTCCGAACCGACATCCACTGCACCACATCACACATCCGTCACTAAATGCTTACAGCCCCTGGTATTCCCAAGCGGACACCCATCTAAGTACTGACAAGGCTCAATGTTGCTTAACTTCGGTGATCGAGCGAGAATCAGTGTATTCAACGTGATATGGCCGTAAGCACGCACATCCGTCACTAAACGCTTACAGCACCTGGTATTCCCAAGCGGTCACCCATCTAAGTACTGACCAAGCCACTTATATTCTTATATAATAGACGGGTCTTACTAATATTTTGTGTGCTTTCTAGCATTGTTATTGCCTCAAGTGCGCCCGTTCTGGGACTATGTTGGCGAGTTGATGGTTCATATCGTGTCCATTGATCTCTCTGTTACAGTCGAAATTGCGGTTACACTTTATCGGTTTCACTGTAAAAGGGTGGGACCTAGTTGCTAACCTAGTAGCTCGTGCAGATTCATACCTGGTAGGCACCAGTGATCTAAGTTTATTGGAGCAGAAGCCGTGAAAGTATTTATAGAAGAGGCACAGAGAAGCCACGTCACTCCGGTGAGAGAGCGACTGCAGCCGAGCAATGAAGGGAATATTGCGATACGAACGTTATTCTCATCAGTATCTGGTCATATCCTTTGGGTATAAGCCCAAGATGAAGATCAGAACTGATAGAAAACGTTTGTTGCCGACGGATATCAGTGAAAAGTGAGTGAAGTTGTTTTGAGTGAACGGGGCTAGTCTAGATTTTCTTTTCCAATTTCTCTTTGACGCAACGCGATTGTTTCATGACAAACCTTCCCCTGATTGATATAGACTCTTTGTTTACCTCGTTCATGTAAGTAAGTGTCATTCCCGACCTTTTCCAAGCATTTTGTTTTGTTCTGATCAATGTCGAGACTCCTAACTCTTCCGGGCTTTTTTTTTTTTTAGATTTATTTTTATTTTTGTGTGCTTTCTAACATTGTCATTGCCTCAGATGCGCCTGTTCTGGGTCTATGTTGGCGAGTTGATGGCTCATATCGATTGATCTCTCATACGCGTGCGTTAACTTGTCGTCCCCGTATTTTGTGGTGAAAAAATAAGTTGAGCCTAGTCAGTACTTAGAGTTTTATTAAGCTTCTGAATTTTCAATTTGTAAATAAAGTCTTTATTTAATAAATTAACAAACAAAGACACTGAGTAACTGGAAGAAATTTAAAAAATGTTTGAAACTTTAATTTGCAAAGAAAAAAGTGAAAACAATTCTTAAGAAAATTCATTATTGGTTCTTCTTCAGAATATTATATTCTTAAATTAAATTTATAAAATCAATTAAATGTTTATTTAATTTTAAATGGCGTAGTGTTACGTATTTTTATTTTATTTTTTGGGGCAGCTTTTCGGAAAAATTGTCTTGTACTTAAAAGAAATTACATGACTAACATTCCCCAATGAGTCCTGCATTTAACTAATCAAAAAAGTTGGTATAGGCAATGTATTTCCAGAAGTTTTAAGCAATTACTTGGTAAAAATTTTGGTAACACCGATAACAAATTTTACCAAAATGTTACCAAAATGTTACAAAAATGTTACCAAAATTTTCTAAAAATAGTAATTGCATAAATAATTTCATTCATTTTTTGAATAAGTTTTGAAAGTTTTATTAAAATCAGACAGTTACTTGATTTTTGCAAGAATTTTCAAAGCTATGTATCTTTCAACGCCCAAAATGACTTGCGTAATACACTCCTGATCAAAAATTTAAGACCACTTAAAAATCTTTAAAAATAATTTTTTTTTTTTTTTACAGAGAGATTTTAAACTCCTACCACTTAAGGTTACCAATACTACAATCTAAAAAGTTATGGAAACAAAAAGCTACATTCCAAACAATTTATTTAGAAATTTACATTTTTATAAAATGAGGAGATTTAAGCATAATCAAAATTATAAGACCAAGTGTATAAATTGTTAGATCTATGGTAATTCCAATGTTTTTAGTTCAGTTAGAGATTAGCAATCACTGCGTAAAGGTGTTAGCATGCCTAAAGCAAGCAAACTTACCAAAGTTGAGCGTTCTCAAATTCTAGAATTCCATAAGCAAGATTTGTCACAGCGGGCGATCGCAGCTAAGGTAAATCGCAGTAAAACTGTGATTTGCAACTTTCTAAAGAACAGTGAGAATTATGGAAAAGCAAAATACTCTGGTAGGCCCCAAAAAAATTCTCCTGCATTGAGTAAGAGAATAAGACGGGTTGTTATGAAAGTCAGGGGACTTACTTCTAGTCAAATTAAGGCAGTCACAGATGCTGATTGCAGTCCCGTAACCATCAGACGACACTGAAGACAAAAAGGCATGGTAAATAAAAAGCATAAACAAATTCCTCAGCTGCTTCCACGTCACAAGGTGGACCGCTTAAAGTTTGGTTGTGAATACCAAACATGGGACGCTGAGAAGTGGAAGAAAGTCCTGTTTTCTAATGAGAAAAAATTCAATCTCGATGGTCCTGATGGTTTCCAACCAGATTGGCATAACAAAAACATGCCTCCTGAAATTTTCTCCACACGTCATAGTGGTGGAGGGTCCCTAATTGTATGGGGTGCCTTTTCTTACAGAGGGACAATGGAGCTCCAGGTGGTGCAGAGTTGTCAAACAGCGGCTGGTTATGTTAGCATGCTACAAAAAGCATCATTGATGATGGAGGGCCTTCATTTGTGTGTGGATGGGCGGTTATTCCAACGGAATAATGCTGCAATCCGCGCTGCAAGACGGACCTTGACCTTTCTACAAGAAAATGGGGTCCATTTCATGGGACATCCAGCAACATACCCCGCACCTTAATGGAAACGCTTATTTCTAGCATGCCCGACAGAATTTTTGAAGTCATCAAAAGCAGTGGAGGTAGAACTCATTATTAAATTTGGTTGTTGAATGTTTTCATACACTTTTTATACACTTTTTGTACAATTTCGTAGAATTTTTGTCTCTGGTCTTATAATTTTGATCATGTGTAAATCGCCTCATTTTATAAAAATGTAAATTTCTAAATAAAATGTTTGGAATATAGCTTTTTGTTTCCATAACCTTTTAGATTGTAGTATTGGTAACCTTAAGTGGGAGGAGTTTAAAAAATATTTCTTTTTAAAGATTTTTAAGTGGTCTTAAAATTTTGATCAGGAGTGTATAACGTTTTCCTTACTACTAACATTGCGTATATATAGCGTGAATTGCTGACGAAAAATAAAAAAGAAAACAAATTCTAGCTGAAATTTCGAACGTGTTAGAAACGATTAAGAAATTTTAAAAATTATGACAGCAAAATTTGATTTTTCCTTTTAATAATAACATAAACATTTTGATTATTCAACTTTGTTCTGATTAAATTTGAGCCATTTTAACACCACGCTTTGCGTTAAGGATATATATATATATATATATATATATATATATATATATATATATATATATATATAACGCCAATAAAGAGAGAAATTGGTATGGAAGAAAAAAGTGCGAAAAACCGTAAACGTTTTGTTTAAAGTGTAGATTTATTTTTATTAATATTATTATTAATATTACTTGCTTTTTGTATCATATATTAAGTGTCGGATGTGCGTTGCGTTGTGGTACAGTGGATATCGGCTCGGAACGAGAAAGCCGGGAGCCGAGTTCGAATTCCAGCTGAATTCATTGCATATACTTACGCGCAAATACCCTTGGGAAAGGTATTAATCCGTCTATTCCTTCAAGTTATGGGTTAAATAACAGGACAGATTGGGTTCTATAGCTTTGGTCGACAACCAGTCTACCGCAGAAATCAATGGCAACCTACTGCGGGATTATCTTCTGCCCAGTCAGTCATGTCTCTTTCGAGACATGATCGTCCAAGCGTGTATCACGTATGGCACTTAACTGACTGATTAAGTGTCCATAATGGTATGTGTGTCACTGCACGTGTTTCGAGTCCAAAGTTGACTCTGTTCAGAGGAATACCTTTTACCTTTTGTTGGCTAGAATTTTTTTACACTGACTTGCGAAATTTGATTTCGTCTTTTTTCTTTGAACTTGTTTTCAGCGATTTTGATTCAATTCTACTTTGTTGTTGTTGTCTTTGGAATACAGAAGTACTAACAATTTGCTGAAAACAATTTTTAAAAAAATAGACGAAATCAAATTTTGCAAATCAGTGTAAAATATTTTTCTGGTCAACGAAAGGTAAATGGTTCCCAAAACAGAAAAAATTTAACGAGCGAGTGTAAAAAAAAGTCAACAAACAAACAAACACGCAGGCACATGAACATTTTGACCTGTTTACCGACTACTTATCTATATACAGTTAGTATTTTCGGCCATCAGAAAGACAAATGGGTTTCGATATCTAAAGTCAGAAGTTTATTTGCCTGGAGAAAGTTAACTTTGAACTGGAAGCACGTGTAGCGACACAAATACCATTATGAACACTTAATATATTATACAGAAAGCAAATAATAATAATAATAATAATAATAATAATAATAATAATAATAAAACTGTCAAAGTATAAAGACCTGGAAATTGAAATAGAAAAAAATGTGGAAATTGAAAACAAGAGTTGTGCCAGTGATAATAGGCGCACTCGGAATGATAAAAAATGGAACAAAACAACACATTGAAAGAATTCCTGGAAACTCCAGCTTAAGAGATATACAAAAAATTGTCTTATTAAGTACAGCCCACACACTAAGGAAAACTTTATCTATGTAACGCTAGGGATGATAGGGAAGATAGAAAAACATGAAATGGGGCCATAACAACACGCCACGACCTGCCTTAGGTCTCCCCGCAGACTTGGTTGGTAGTGAGACCAAAGCAGAAATCGAAATATGATGAAAAATGACATAATAATAACAACAATAAATCTACACTTTAATCAAAACGTTCATGACTTCTCGCAAGTTTTTCTTTAATGATATTTTCAGGACCTCTTCATAAATGAATTAAATTATTTTTTTCACTTTTTTCTTTTTTAGATAATCCTGGAAAATTTAGATCTTTTATCCCTATATAATTTTATGAAATTTTGTAGAAATTAAAATTCCAACTTTTTCATATATATTTTAGTTGAAAGCAGGATTCTTTTGGAAATTTAAACGATCATATATATATATATATATATATATATATATATATATATATATATATATATATATATTTTTTGCTGTGAAAAATCAGCAATGAATCGTATAATAAAAATGCAATAAATTGCCTCCAGGCAACTGCCGAAAAAACAGCGTTGCGTGATGTTAAAAGAACTCAAACTTAATAAAAACAAAGTTTTATCATCAAAATATTTATATTATTATAAATCGAGAAGATCAGATTCTGTTGTCATTATTAAAAAAAAAAGTTTAATCCTTTCTAACACGCTGGAAAATTTCACTTAATTTTTTTTTCTTCGCCGTCAGCGATTCAAGCCATGTTTACGTAATATGACTATTAAGGAAAACGTAATATTACGCAAGTCGTTTTTGGGCGTTGAAAGACACATTAATTTGAAAATTCTTGCAAAAAATAAATAAATTGTCTGATTTTAATGAAACTTTCAGGGCTTATTCAAAAAATTAATGAACTTATTTACGCAATTATTATTTTTAGAAAATCTTGCTAACATTTTTTTACATCTGTTGCTACCCATCCAAGTAACTGCATAAAACTTCTAGAAATACATTACCTATATAAAACTTTTTTATTAGTTAAATGCAAGACTCATTTTAAGTACGAGACCATTTTTCCGAAAAGCTGTTCCTAAAAGCAAAATAAAAATACATAAAGCTACGCCATCTTTAATTTAGATAAACATTTAATTGATTTTATAAATAATATAATTTTTGGATATCATATTCTAACGAAGAAACAAAATGAATAATGAATTTTTATAGAACTGTTTTCATTTTTTCTTTGCAAATTAAAGTTTCAAACATTTTTTAAATTTCTACCAGTTACTCATGGTCTTCGCTTAATACAAATCATTATTTTTAAAATAATTTCTAAATGTTTATTTACTTATGTTAAACTGCACAATTTCTTTTACTATGGAAACTTATCAGAGATTTATACATAAAGGTCCCATGTTTCAACGGTTGTTAAATGTTAAATTGGGTTAGTTTAATTATTGGTCAACATATTTCCAGAAGTGTAAACTGATTTACAACAAGTGTTTATCATCGCCTACTTGAAAGTTCAACGAGTCAGACTTTTTTGATTAAGAAATACTTTTGTTTTAAAGTTCATGCCATAAACATGTAATATTTGTTTTAAATCGGATTAATTTTACTTTCAGTTTGCTAAGTTTCCAAAAATAACGAGTGAGAGATCTGTATTCTAATTTTGCATAATTTTTAAAACCGTGAATTAACTTCCGTTTACAAATGTGTTGATCGCTCGAAAAATGGCTGAAAAATTGAAAAATTTTTAAAATCTTAAAATTTTAAATTTTAGTTTGCAATCAATATAATTTCTGTTTGAAATACACCAGAGTATTTTGCTACTGGAAATAATAAAAAGCTTAATCATTATATATATATATATATATATATATATATATATACATATATATATATATATACATATATATATATATATACATATATACATATATATATATACATATATATATATATATATATATATACACATATATATATATACATATATATATATATATATATATATATATATATATATATATAGGCTCTCACACCCCGATTGAGCACTATGGAGGAATTTTTGGAAAATGGTAGAATTTTTTGAAAAAAAAGTAGCTACTCACGCATCCATGCATCGTTCATTCAGTCATGAATTTGAACACTCTCGGCTACTGGAGTGTGTTTACAATGTATATAATACGCTAAAGTCCGTCTTCCTATACCGAGCACCCATAGTCCAGAGGTAGAATCGCCGACTGATGTCAATTCGTTCGGTTTTCAATCCTGTACTGATGAGCTGTGATACAACGAAATAGATCTGTCTACGGATGACTTTATATATATATATATAGATTTTTTTCGGACCTGAAGCAGACTACCACCACGTTTAATTTCGTTGTTTTCATTTTTTTTTTTTTTCATTTTTCAGCGTGGTCCTATCGATTAACCCTTAGCTTTACGATTGACAAACAATTTAGAAAAATTTCAATATTTAAACATTTTCTTAGGGGGATCAGTTTCTCATGCAACGTTATTTTAAATCGAGCCTGCATTTTGAAACCAGTAGCTGGTACGACATTACCGCCACCTGTAAATTTGTTCTTTATCAAATTTTTTGAACATTTTCAGTGCAATATTATTTTTTACATCTTAAACTTTACGAATGACAAAAAAAAAAAAGAAAGAAAATTGCAAAAATTTTCAATATTTAAACAATTTTAGGGGTGAGAGACCAGTTTCTCATATAACCTTATAGTGGATTGAAAATGGAGGATCGATTTACTTTAACGTTATATGAGAAACTGATCTCCCCCACTACAAATTTGTTTAAATATTGTAATTTTTCCGAATTTTTTTGATAATCGAAAAGTTTAAGTAACAATCGATAGAATTACGCTGAAAAAAAGAAAAAAAAATTAAAAACAGCGAAATTAACATAATCAAAGCGACCCCAACGCGAGTGGTTTGAAAATGGAGGACTGATTTACTTTACCGTTTTATGAGAAACTGACCCCCCAAAAATTTGCTTAAATATTGTAATTTTTCAAACTTTTTTTTTTGATAATCGGAAAGTTTAAGTAACAATCGATAGGTCTGTTCTGAAAAAAGTAAAAAAAAATAAAAGAAAAACAACGAAATTAAACGTGGTGGTAGTCTGCTTCAGGTCCGCCATTTTTTTTCTACACGTGTATAGACTCTCTTCAGATATGTACACAAGATGGATATAGACATGCAGTGTAGCTGTTATTTTCATTCCAGAAGAAAGGAAAAGAAAGAAAGAAAAGAATGGTTGAATTAATGACGCAAAGGAAAAAAGTAAGCTTGGAGGAAAAAGAAACAAAAGAGAAAAAAGAAAGAAGTCAAGAGATAGTTTGCAAGCAATAATGAAAGCGTTAAACCAAGAGAGAAAATGAACTGTTGCAAAAGCATTTTTGCTTTTACAACAGTTTCAGATCTTTCTTGGTTTAAATTGATTTAGGATTAAAAGGAAGAGCAGATCTTTGGAGACAAATGACCAGAAAGAAATCCAATGTTTCAAAATGGCGTTCCTGATGATCAGGGACAAAATCAAGAAATAAAAGAGAGTAGTGCTGTTGTCCGTTTGTTGCAAATCTTAATCAACAATCACTTTGTCCAATCTTTGAGCGCCATTCGCCCGACAAGCATCAAAGCTCATGTCTGGCGCCAACTCTCCCGGAGTTCGTCGCTGTAAAATGGCTGTAACCCATATGTTTTAGTCGGTGGCTTGTGATAAGGCAACCGTGCGGCCGAGACACCCGGACCACCGCCTAACTTCCCTCCATCTACATACCGTTAAACACCCCCACCAAAACATTCACTCAGCGTCATTTTCTTTTCTTTCTTTCTTTCTTTCTTTCTTTCTTTCTTTCAGCTTATCCATTCTTTTTTTTCTTTTTCTTTTTCTCCCTTATTTCTAAGTCCATTACTTTCTTTTTTTCCTGACGACCTGTTCTTCTTCTTTCTTTCTTTCTTTCTTTCTTTCTTTCTTTCTTTCTTTCTTTTTTCATTCAATCTGTCTTTCTTTCTTTTTTCTTTCTTTTTTCTTTTTTCTTTCTTTCTTTCTTTCTTTCTTTCTTTCTTTCTTCAGCTTATCCATTCTTTTTTTCTTTTTCTTTTTCCCTTATTTCTAAGTCCTTTATATTCTTTATTTCCTGACGACCAGTTCTTTCTTTCTTTCTTTCTTTCTTTCTTTCTTTCTTTCTTTCTTTTTTTCCCCCCCTTATTTCTAAGTCATTTATATAATTTATTTCCTGACGACCAGTTCTCCTTTTTTTCTTTATTTCTTTCTTTGTTTCTTTGTTTCTTTCTTTTTTTCTTTCTTTCTTTCTTTCTATTTTTTGGGATTCATTTTCATCCTTTTTCTATTCCTTCCGTTTTTTAAGACACTAAACTCAACGATTTCCTCTTCTTGCATTTTATTTTTTACTCTCGTCACCATTTTATGTTTGTCTATTTTAATCTGTCTCTCTGTCTGTCTGTCTGACTGTCTGTCTGTCTCTCTCTCTCTGTCTGTCTCTCTCCCTCTCTCTCTCTCTCTCTCGCACTCTCTGAACACACATACAAACACACGTATACATATATATGTATATATTCATTCTCCTTCTACCGAGCGGCCATAGCCCATAGGTAGAATCGCCGACTGACGCCAATTTGGTAGCGTTTCAATCCTGAGTTAAAAAGTAATCGGATGTCTAACCGTACTGATGAGCTGTGATTCAGCGAAACAGATCTGTCTGCGGATGACTATATATATATATATATATATATATATATATATTAGACAACCACATACAAGTCTGTTTCGCTGTATAACAGTTCATCAGTGTGACTAGACACATCCCGTTTGCTTTATAAATCCATTGGTAATAGTTTATTTTGCGGAAATTTTACAAATCCGCTTCTCAGAACAAAATCTTTCACAAAAATTATATATATATATATATATATATATATATATATATATGGAGAGAGAGAGAGAGAGAGAGAGAGAAAGAGAGATAGAGAGTGTGTGATAATGATGCCAGTTCTGTAAAAAGAGAAAATAATCTCAAAAGATATATTTCATATAAAATATAAGGTGATATACCTAAAAAAATATATAGATCTATACAGAATGCGCAATAGATATTATCAAGAGCATATATATATATATATATATATATATATATATATATATAAATGGAACTTTGTGTGTGTGTGTCTGTCTTTCTGTGTCTGTGTGTCCGTTACCAATAGACTCCGAAACGGTTGAACCGATTTTTTTTGAAAATTTACACAGTTGTACGATAAGCGTCTGCGAGTGATTTTAGCTAGGTTTTGTGTCGAGGTACCCCCGATAAATATCGAAAATCGATAATCGAAAAAATCGGGTTATAGAAGGAGTGGTTCGATTTTAATCAAATTTGATACACTCACAGACAAAGACACAAGAAACGATATTCACAAGTTTCAAGATTGCAGTTCATACAATAGTGCAGAATATCGATAATATATATATATATATATATATATAAAAGGCGTGATGTTTGTGTCTGTGTCTGTTTATCTGCCTCTATGTCTGTATTTTTTCAGCCCTTTTATTCTAGTTTTGGCCTCGGGTTTGGCTCTAAGTAGGTATAATTGTAGTTCTTAGTCTCATCCATGATACCATTTACTCAGAGGACTTATTTATTCTTCAAAATTCAGTTTACGACGAAAAAACGTATTTGATATCGATACCAGGAAATCAAAATTTGACTTACATCCATTCATTTTTCTTTCAGTCTACGGTTTCGCTTTAACTGGAAACAACTACTGCTTTTTAGTCTTCCGTGCCAACGTCCAAAGAGTCTGATCTCCAGGACCATGGATTAGTTTTAAAGCTTTCGTTACACCCGAGCGACGCCGGGCTATACTGGTAGTAGATAGATAGATAGATAGATAGATAGATAGATAGATAGATATGAATGAATTGGTATCTATCTATCTATCTATCTATCTATCTATCTATCTATCTATCTATCTATCTATCAAAAAAGAGTTTTACCAGTTTCAAGCTTTCTCGGCCCTTCCCTAATGGTGACCTTATTTTCAACTGCGATTTCAATTTTGATTGATTCAAAGAAATCAGTGTACTTCGGATATTGCTGTCGCCATTCTTTAAATCCCTTTTGTCGTCTCTTCTCTCATGTTCTGCATGCTTTGTGAGCCAAGCAAACTATCGTCTTGATTGAAATTGAATGCAGAGCCTTGTGTGAATAAACGGAAATAATGTTCAAGAATGGAAAAGAAAACAAGAAAAGAGAAACAAGTCCAGAAAAATCTAGTGAATATTTTCCAAAGTGAAGATAGAGAGAAAAAAAAGCTGGAAAATATCTGAAAGCACACAGATAAAAAAAACACAAATGAAACAAGAATAAGCAAAAACTGAATGTAAGGGAAAAAGAGACGAGTTCTCTAGGAATTTAAATTCAATGTCAATACCCATCTCTTAACCACTTGACTCTTGTTCTTTCTACATCATCCTCGACCCTAAATTAAAAAAAAACAAAACTTTTTCTTGAAACTTTAATTTTAGATTAATAAAAAGCTAAATTGTTAAATTTACTATTTCCAGTACGCAAAATACTCGTATTTACCTCAAGCAGAAATCATATTCATTAGAATATAAAATCTAGAGATTTTTTTTTTTCAATTTTCAATATTCGGTCATTTTTTGAGTGATCGACACATTTCTAAACAAAAGTTGATTATCGGTTTTAAAATCTTGCAAAAATGAAATATACGTCACTCACCCGTTATTTTTTTTTTTAATTAGCAAATATAAAATTAAATTAATCTGATTCGAAACATATATTACTTGTTTATGGCATGAAATTTAAAATAAAAGTATTTCTTAATAAAATAGATCTGACTCGTTGAACTTTCAAATAGGCGATGATATCCCCTTGTCGTAAATCAGTTCACACTTCTGGAAGTATGGTGACCAAAAACTAACATGACCCAATTTAAAATTTCGTAAGGCATATAACCTTTACCATGTGTGACCTTTTATAAGTTTCCATAGTACAAGAAAATGTGCAGTTTAACATAAATAAATAAACATTTAGAAATAATTTTAAAAACCTTAATTCTAAATTAGTTTATTAAGCTTTTGAATTTTCGATTTGTAAATAAAGTCTTTATTTAATAAATTAACAAGCAAAGACTCTGAGTAACTGGAAGAAATTTAAAAGATGTTTGAAACTTTAATTTGCAAAGAAAAAAATGAAAGCAAATTTATAAAAATTCATTATTCATCGAATTTTTGTTTCTTCTTCAATTTTTTGGCCATTTTTTGAGCTATTGACACATTTGTAAACAAAAGTTGATTCTCGGTTTTAAGATCTTGCAAAAATAAAATATACGTCTCTCACCCGTTATTTTCTTTTTAAATTAGCAAATATAAAGTTAAATTAGTCTGATTTGAAATATATATCACCCTTTCTCTCTACCTTTGTAGCTGTCATCAAACCTGTTTTCTTATCCTTCTCTCGCTTCTTTTTCTGACACCCCCTGTATCTCGTTCGTTATTCGCTTTACTCCTATCTAATCCTTTTCTCTTATGTATCCCCCTGCGCAACAGTGGCGTTACCGCCTTGCTTGGGGTGAAACGATAAAAAAAAAAGAATGAGTATTCTTTACAATGAAACTTGGAGCTAACATCTAATCAGAACGTTTCGGTTTTCTTAATGGTAATAGAGATTTTAAGAAGAATAGAAACGAAAGGAAACCGATGACAATGTCAGACAAAAAAACAAAAAAAAAACAACTGCAATTTTTAATAATAATGATGAATACCGAGGAAAGTTGGCAAGGCTTCATAGTCTGTAAAATTGCAATTAACGGCAAAGAGAAAAAAATATATATATAAGAATTTTCAATTGAATTCCTGTAAATATATAATTCCCTGTCTCTTTATACTAGTTGTGAAGGAATTTAAATGCAATGTCAATACCCATCTCTTAACCACGTGACGCCTGTTCTTTCTACATCACCCTGTATATCTTTTCCTTTCTCTCTACCTTTGCAACTGTCATCGCACCTGTATTCCCATCCTTCTCTTGCTCCTTTCTCTGACAGTCCCTGTAACTGGTTCGTCTTTCTCTTTACTCTCCTCCTACCTAATCTTTTACTCTTATGTAGCCTCCTGCGCATCAGTGGCGTTATCGCCTTGCTTGGGGTGAAACGATTAAAAAAGAAGAATGTGTATTCTTTAGAATGAAACTTGAGGCCAAAATCTAATCAGGATGTTTCGGTTTTCTTGATGGTAATAGAAATAAAGAGAAAATTTAAAGACGAATAGAAACTAAAGGAAAACCGATGAGAGTGTCAGACAAAAAAAAAAAAAAAACAAAAAAAAAAAACAACTGCAATTTTTGATAATAATGATGAATACCGAGGAAAGTTGGCAAGGCTTCATAGTCTGTAAAATTGCAATTAACGGCTAAGAGAAAAAAATATATATAAGAATTTTCAATTGAATTCCTGTAAATATATATTTCCCTGTCTCTTTATACTAGTTATGAAGGAATTTAAATGCAATGTCAATACCCATCTCTTAACCACTTGACTCCAGTTCTTTCTACATCAACCTGTATATTTTATCCTTTCTCTCTACCTTTGCAACTGTCATCGCACCTGTATTCTCATCCTTTTCTTGCTCCTTTCTCTGACACCCCTTGTAATGGGTTCTTCTTTCTCTTTACTCTCCTCCTATATAATATTTTACTCTTATGTAGCCCCATGCACATCAATGATGTTACCGCCTTGCTTGGGGGAAACGATTAATATATATATATATATATATATATATATATATATATACACATACACAACAGTTGTGTATCTTTGCTCTACTTTTGCATTTCGTTTGTATTTTGCATTTCGTTTGTACTTTGTATCGAGCACTTTTTCTTTCTTTTTTTTGTGGTTGGTTCCGTTTGGGTTTTTTTTTCTTTACTGCGGAGTATCGTATGTCTTGTCTTTATTCCGCGGATTTCTTTTTTTCTTCCCCGTCTTATCCAACGCCTTAGTGCGCCGGATTGTAACGGAATTAGGTTCGGCTTGTTAATGGTTTTTCTTAAAGTTTATCTTAGTATAAATTTAAAACTTAGATACTTGCAGAATTTATTTAGTTATTATTTTGAATATATATATATATATATATATATATATATATATATATATATATATATACCCATCTCTTAACCATTTAACTCCAGTTCTTTCTACATCACCCTGTATATCTTTTCCTTTGTCTCTACCTTTGCAACTGTCATCACACCTGTATTCCCATCGTTATCTTGCCCTTTCTCTGACACCCCTTGTAACTGGTTCGTCTTTCTCTTTACTCTCCTCCTATCTAATCTTTTACTTTTACGTAGCCCCATGCGCATCAATGACGTTACCGCCTTTGCATGGGGGAAAACGATTAATATATATATATATATATATATACCTATCTCTTAACCATTTGACTCCAGTTCTTTCTACATCACCCTGTATATCTTTTCCTTTCTCTCTACCTTTGCAACTGTCATCACACCTGTATTCCCATCCTTCTTTTGCACCATTCTCTGACGCCCCCCCTGTAACTGCTTCGTCTTTCTCTTTACTCTCCTCTTAACTAATCTTTTACTTTTATGTAGCTCCCTGTGCATCAGTGGCTTTAACGCCTTGCTTGGGGTGAAACGATTAAAAAAAAAGAAGATACAAATATTAAAGAGGATGAAGAAAGAGAGTAAAACAGTAAAGGGAGATAAAAGATCAAGAAGAGCAACACAAGTGTGGAGAAGAAGAAAAAGAAAGATGATCATGGTTCTCCACGTCTCCCTATCCCTGGTGTCTCTTAGCACGCTTTCACTTGTTACACCACCCAACCCCCGCCCTGCCATCCACTAGCTCAAGCCCATAAATCTAGAATAGAAATGTATAGAAACTAGCATGGCCACAAAATGAGGGATCAGTTTATGTACTGATTATAATATAGAATTGATCCCCCGTTTTATATCCACATTATAATTTCTTATAAACAGTTGGCATATATATTCTTCTTCTATGTGCCTTGTCCTTTCAGGACGTAGGCGATCACAGCTTTCCACGTCTCCCTATCACCTATCCCTGGTGGCTCTTAGCACGCTTTCACTTGTTACAACACCCAAACCCCGCTCTACCATCCACTATCTCAAGTCCATAAATCTAGAATAGAAATGTATAGAAACTAGCATGGCCACAAAATGAGGGATCAGTTTATGTACTGATTATAATATAGAATTGATCCCCCGTTTTATATCCACATCATAATTTCTTATAAACAGTTGGCATATATATTCTTCTTCTATGTGCCTTGTCCTTTCAGGACGTAGGCGATCACAGCTTTCCACGTCTCCCTATCACCTATCCCTGGTGGCTCTTAGCACGCTTTCTCTTGCTACACCACCCAAACCGCGTTCTACCATCCACCCTCTCAGGCCAGTCAAGTACGTTAAACGCTGTTTCCCCCTGTCTCTTTTTTCCTCTATCTGACCTGTTAGTATTAGGTTCTCCAAGACCTCCTTCCTCATCACATTTCCGAGGAACTTCAGCTGTCTCTTCCTGATGCTCAGTATTAATACACTTTTTGTTCCCATCCTTTCCAAAACCTCATCATTGCTCACATGTTCGGTTTCATGATATGCGCAGCATCCTTCTATAGAATCACATTTCAGTTGCTTCTGTTTCTTAATACTCTACTCAGATTCTGGAATACAATTTTGTGCTTTTGGATCTCGGGAATATAAATGTATAGAAACTGCTGTGACCACAAATTGAGGGGACAGTTTATATATTGATTGTAATATGAAATTGGTCCCTCACTTTATATCCAGTATGCTTCTGTAGAACCACATTTCCGCTGCTTCAAGTTTTTCCTTCATCTTTGATGATATTGTCCAGCATTCACTTCCATATTGAAGAACTGACATCACATAGCAATCCAGCACTCTATTCTTTGTTTCTAGCGAAATTGTCCTGTCTCTTAATACTCTAATCAGCTCCTGGAATGGATCCTTGTCCTTTTGGATCTCAGGAATATAAATATATGGAAACTGCTGTGACCACAAAGTGAGGGGTCAATTTATATATTGATTGTAATATGAAATAGGTCCCCCACTTTATATCCAGTATACTTCTGTTGAGCCACATTTCAAGTTTTTCCTTCATCTTTGTTGATCTTGTCCAACATTCACTGCCATATTGAAGAACTGACATCACATAGAAATTCAGTACTCTTTTCTTTGTTTCTAGTGAAAGTTTCCTTTCTCTTAATACTACACTTAGCTTTTTCTTCTACGCGACAGCGTCAGAATTAAACAGAATGTCACTTGCTTTTTCATTGATGTTGTATTAAAAATAATCGATTAGTTAAACTAACCAATTATCTTTTTAATTATTGGGAAAACGCAGACCGATTTTAAAATTCTGATAGATGCTTTTTTCGCCCAAGAAAATAACATTAATCGCGACTAGAAACAGCTAACCTTTCAAAAATCATTATTCGAAATCCTGTCTTTTATTCGAGTTCAGTGCAACTGTCTTAACCACTAAGCAGCCTCCGCGATATTTATTACTGCTTTTGTTCGTGTGGACATGTGTGGATGTACATAAAATGTAATTCAGATTTAAGGAACAAACAAAATCTTGTTCGTTAATCTTGCAAAGTGGAGGTCGTTTTTTTCCTTCGAAAAGTCAAGTACGTCAATAAAAAAGAGAAACGGAAACAGAAATTTGGAAATTGGGTCAAATTATTGCGTTTATTATTTTTCCTGAGGGTGTTTTGTCATAGGAAGTTTTGTCACATGAAACGGTTGCTTATACCCGTGCGTCGTCTATACGTCTTCGATTAAAAATTAAAATAACCATTTGCCATAACGCTTTTAGGGATTTTGCGTTTATCTCTTTGTTGTAATGAACACACACACACACACACACACACACACACACACACACACACACACACACACATATATATATATATATATATGAATTTTTCATCATTTTAGCATTTTTCCGTAAGGGAATGCAACAATTCTCCGCATTGTCCCAAGCACTTTCTACCAGTTCTATAGCTATTTTCAAGAGGTTTTGATCTTGACTGTGTGATGCTAATTTATTTTCAGGCTTGACTGTACAAGATGTGTTTTTAAGTTATCTTGAACTAGCAGTATAGCTCGGCGTTGCTCGGGTGTAATAAAAGCTTTAAAACTAATCCATGGTCCTGGAGATCAGACTCTTTGGACGTTGGCACGAAAGACTAAAAAGCAATAGTTGTTTCCAGTTAAAGCCAAACCGTAGACTGAAAGAAATATGAATGGATGTAAGTCAAATTTTGATTTCCTGGTATCGATATCAAATAAGTTTTTCCGTCGTAAACTGAATTTTGAATTCTAAATAAGTCCTCTGAGTAAATGGCATCATGGATTAAACTAAGAACTACAATACCTACTTAGAGCCAAACCCGAAGCAAAAACTAAAATAAAAGGGCTGAAAAAAATACAGACATGCAGGCAGATAAACAGACACACACACAAACATCTTGCCTTTTATATATATTATTGATTTTCAGCACTATTGTAAGAACTGCAACCTTGAAACTTCTGAATATCGTTTCTTATGTCTTTGTCTATGAGTGTATGAAATTTGATTAAAATCGGACCACTCCTTCTATAAGCCGATTTTTCGATTATAGATTTTCGATATTTATCGGGGTACCTCGACACAAAACCTAGCTAAGAACACTCGCAGACGCTTATAGTACAACTGTGTAAATTTTCAAGAAAATCGGTTCAGCCGTTTCGGAGTCTATAAGTAATGGATACACACACACAGACACACACACATACGCACACACACATACGCACACATACAGACAAAGTTCCATTTATGAATAAGTTTAGGAGCGTTTATTCCGATCCTTTGCATACCGAGCGCGGATGGAATTCAAGTAAGCGTCTTGCTATTGCTTTAAAAAGTAACTTTTCACACCCATTACCACTGCTGTACAAGATGATGATGATGATAGGTAGAGGTGAGATGCTTTATTTACAGGGTATCTCTCATAGCGTGATGTCTCCGCATTTGATTTGGATAGTATTCGATATTTCTAATGAGAATATAAAAAGTGCTGGTAAAGTGAATAAAAAAACTAAATTTTTCTTCTCTGTCATATTCAACGAAACATTTAAAAAAAAGATTTCATTCATATATATATATATATATATATATATATATATATATATATATATATAATAATAATAATAATAATAATATTTATTAATAAATTATAACATTGATATGTTATAATATCACTACAAAAGTAGCTATTTTGTTTCGACACTTTTTGTGTCTTTTCAAGTGATGTTGTTATTTCGAAATGAATGGCTTTAAAAGGTTAAGAACAAGCAAGACCTCTTTCATCAGGGAGGCATTATTGTATGTACAATGTGGACCAATCAGAGTAAAACAACTTTTACTTTGGAGAATATTTGGGAAGACTTAAAATTAATCTTGGTGGGCATTGGTATTAAAATTTTATAAAATTAAGATCAGCATTATTAATTAACTATTATATCTACTATATTTTTGTTGCAAAAAAAAAACTATATATATATATATTTTAACAATTTTGTAGATTTAGAAAATTATTAATATTTTAGACGGGGGAGAGAAAAAGAACGCATACATGAATAAACTTACAAACATTCACATATGGAGAAATATTCACAAACATTAGTAAGAAAAAACATATACATAGTAATACACCCATATATATATATATATATATATATATATATATATACGCATCGCTCATTCAGTGAAATGAATTAGAGCGGCCTAGATATTGGGCGCGTATAATGATATGCGCTAAAAAGTCTGCCCACTTCCACCGAACGACCATAGTGGTAGAGTCGCCGACTGACGCCATTTTCGGTCGGGTTTCAATCCTGGGTAAAAAAGCAATCGGAGTCTAACCGTACTGATGAGCTGTGATACGGCGAAACAGATCTGTCTGCAGATAACTATATATATATTGTAAAAAAGTTGTGGAACTCGTAGGTTGTTAACCTGCTGTTCATGCATTTACTTTTATAGAGAGTGCTCGATACAAAAGTAGAGCGTTATATTGTAATGGTTGTTATAATCGTTTATAAATTCATACACAAACATTTTCGCGTTTCGAAGCAAACCTTGTATTTCGGTTGCCACTCTTCGGGTGAAAAAGTTGGAAGTTGTATATATATATATATATATATATATATATATATATATATCGACTAACACCAATTCGGTTCCAATCCTGGGTTAAAAGCAATCGGACGTCTAACCGTACTGATGAGCTGTGATACAGCGAAACAGATATATCTGCGGATAACTATATATATATATGAAAGGGCTGAAATACAGAGAAACAGATCTGTTTCACGCATTATGCAATCATCGGGTACATATTACAAAATGACAATTTATTAGATTTGAATTTATGTTTTCTCGATGTTCATGAGAATTAAATCTTATAACGTTCAGTTACTGCTTTCTTAATTGCAAGATTAAAATTTAAATATTCTACGGGTGCATGTGGATAAAAATTTAAATTTAAAATGTATCACTCATCACCCCTAGTATCTAGCCACCTAACTTCACAGACCGAAATCCCCTTGATATTATGTGTGGGGTGCAGATGATTAAGAGACCAACAAAGCTTTTTGTAACACCAAATATAAGACAAGGATTATGACAGCTTTCACCAACTTAAACAAGGAGACCATCCAGAAGAGTTGCAAGTTATACAGATGTCGTCTGGAGGCTGTGGTTGAAGCCAGTAGGGATTTTATATAAATTTTACACTTTAGTATTTTTTTGTGTATGTTTGATTAATTTAACTGATTAATTTTAAATGATTAATTTTAACTGATTAATATTGTTAAAATGAGGTGTCAGTGTAATTTTCATTTTTATGCAATTTTAAAAACAATTTATCCGTCGATTCATATATATATATATATATATATATTGTAACAAAATTGTGGAACTCGTAGGTTTTTTAACCTGCTGTTCATGCATTTACTTTTATAAAGTGTGTTCGATACAAACGTAGAGCGTTATATTGTAATAGTTGTTACAATGGTTTATAAATTCATAGTATCACTACACAAAAATTTTCGCGTTTCGAAGCTAAACTTGGTTGCCTCTCTTCAGGTGAAGAAGTTCCAGTGAGGAAGGTAGCTTCGAAACGCGAAAATTTTTGTGTAGTGATACTATGAATTTATAAACCATTGTAACAACTATTACAATATATATTTTTTATTTTTTTTTATTTTTTTTTTAAATTATGTCACCCCGAGCAAGGCAGTAATGCCACTGATGAGCAGGGGGCTACGTAAGAGTGAAAAGATTGGAAAAGAGAAAGCCGGAAACCACATCCTAAACAGGAAACAAGGGATGAGGCTCTTCACCTGTTCAATAAACGTGGGTGGAGTGTGAACCGGGCGATAGTTTATTCTATCTACTCAATATATATATATATATATATATATATATATATATATAATCCTACATCTATGGCACCACTTGGAATGCCATTCGTTATGCAATCATCAGGTGCATATTTCAAACTGACAATTTAATAAATTTTAATTTAAGTTCACCCGACGTTGATGGGAATTAAATCTTATATAACATAAAGTTACTGCTTTTTTAATAACAACCTTAAAAATTTAAATATTCTATGGTTACATGTGGAAAAAAATTTTAAATATAAATTTAAAATAAAATGTAAGATGAAGAAATGAAAGGGACATAACTCATGAATCTTAAAAATTTAAGTATCCTAACCTAAACTTATTTATAAATGGAACTTTGTCTCTGTGTGTGTGTGTCCGTTACCTATAGACTTCGAAACGGCTGAACCGATTTTCTTGAAAATTTACATAGTTGTACCATAAACTTCTGCTAGTGTTCTTAGTTAGGTTTTGCCTCTAGGTACCCCCGATAAATATCAAAAATCGATAATCGAAAAAATCGGCTTGTAGAAGGTGTGGTCCGATTTTAATCAAATTTGATACACTGATAAACAAAGACATAAGAAACGACATTCAAAAGTTTCAAGGTTGCAGTTCTTACAATATAGCAAAAAATCGATAATATAGATATATATATATAAAATGCAAGATGTTTGTGTGTGTGTGTCTGTTTATCTGCCTGTGTGTCTGTATTTTTTCAGCCCTTTTAGTTTTTGCTTCGGGTTTGGTTCTAAGTAGGTATATTCGCAGTTCTTATTCTTAACCATGATACCATTTACTCAGAGGACTTATTTAGCCTTCAAAATTCAGTTTGCGACGAAAAAAACCTTATTTGATATTAACCTTATTTTCTTTCAGTCTACGGTTTCGCTTTAACTGGAAACAGCTATTGCTTTTTAGTCTTTCCTGCCAACGTCCAAAGAGTCTGAGCTCCAGGTCCATGGATTAGTTTTAAAGCTTTCATTACACCCGGGCAACGCTGAGCTATACTGCTAGTATATATATATATATATATATATATATATATATATATATATATATATATATATAAAAATCTAGGGAAAATTAATTTTTTTTAGTTTTTAAATAAAAATGAGATAAAAGAAAAAAATGAAAAGAAAATTTAAGTATTAAAAACCAATCAATGTAAGTAGCAAATGTAAATGGGGTTTAATTCATAATTGTTACAATTAATATTAAGGCGGTGGGGGGGGGGGAAGAAAGAAAGAAAGAAAGAAAGAAAGAAAGAAAGAAATGGGCGTACGTAAAAGGATTCTATACCAATTTGGATCTAAGAATTTAAGTAAGTATTTTTTTCTATGAAAGCATGTGGTCATTATATCACTTTTCTCTTAAGCAAATTTGAATTATTGATATGATTTACGATGACAAGTTTTTCTAAAAGGCATAGAATACATTTATCTCATTCTCCAATGTAATGCGGCTTACGGCCATATCATGTTGAATACACTGGTTCTCGCTCGATCACCGAAGTTAAGCAACGTTGAGCCTGGTCAGTACTTAGATGGGTGACCGCTTGGGAATACCAGGTGCTATAAGCGTTTAGTGACGGATGTTCGTTGTGGTGCAGTGGATATCGGTCCGGAAAGAGAAATCGGTGAGCCGAGTTGGAATTCCAGTTGAATACCCTGCATTCACTTAAGCACTGGTACCCGTGGGTAAAGGTATTAATCCATCTCTTCCCTCCAGTTATGGGTTAAATAACAAGGGTAGAACTTGGGGACCCTGCCCTTAGAAACAAATCCCAATGAATCTTGATACTCGAAAAGAAAAAGTATTACTAGACACAAAACTTATACAAAAAACAACAATAAATTGTTGAAAGAAACACGGTATTACCGTCAATGAATAAATAAAAATTAGTTGGCAATAAATGACCCGCCGAGGTTGATGTGCCATAAAAACGAAACAACCATTGTAATGTTTGGATTTAGCTACGATATTTTAATTGTGTTGTTACTGTTGTTTTTAAAATTTCCAATAATATATAGATAAATCAGGACTTTTGCTGTATTAACTGTTGTTTAAATACAACATGTGGTTGTTAAATCTTATCTTCTACCCGTTAGAAGTACTTCCAAAGTAAAATTTAACATCATTATCGTCCGAATGAATTCGAACTCTATAAGCAATAATTTCGGATATATATTATTACCTGGAATATCATAGCTAAATCCAGAATTTACAATGGAAAAAGAGATAAATGTAGTCTATACCTTTTAGAAAAACTTGTCATCATAAATCATATCAATAATTCAAATTTGCTTAATAAAATTTAGTGATTTAATTTAGTGATTAAGTTTGAATTTACATTTATGTGTTATACTACTAATTTTATGTATGTAGAAAATTTTTATTAATATTTAATTATTAAAATAATATATTTATATAATATATTTTTGTAAAATATAAGACATTATGTATATAGTGAAAATAAAGGACTAGTTATATTCACTAATATAAAATCCTATAAAGCAGATATTTTTCTCCGACCTATCCCATCCTAAATTTCTGCAACATTATACTGACTATCAAAAACCCTCAATCTTTAATAATAATAATAATAATAATAATAATAATAATAATAATAATAATAATAATAATAATAATAATAATAATAATAATAATAATAATTTCTCTATACATACCCAATGGGATGTGCGTTGTGGTGCATCGGATATCGGCTCGGAACGAGAAATCGGGGAGCCGAGTTCGAATTCCAGCTGCATTCATTGCATTCACTTACGCGCAAATACCCTTGGGAAAGGTATTAATCCGTCTATTCCTTCCAGTTATGGGTTACATAACAGGATAGATTGGGTTCTATAGCCTTGGTCGGCAACCAGTTTACCGCAGAAAGCAATGGCAACCTACTGCGGGATAATCTTCTGCCCAGTCAGTCATGTCTCTTTCAAGACATGATCGCCCAAGCGTGAATCACGTATGGCACTTAACTGACTGACATACCCAATAATTACAGCACATCATAAAACAGCGACTTCCTCCATGTTCTGAAATCAGCTAATCCCATGAGCGATAATATAGCTTCGCTGGACGTCGAAACTCTTTTTACCAACGCCCCAATTGGAGAAATAATTAATATAATGCAGTACTATGCCTAGAAACACCCGGCAATATCTCTCATAAAAGTTGGAACAGCCTTCCACCGGAAACTACTCATTTCGTGTACCAGAAAAGCTCTATTTTACGATCATACTTGCAACACATACATCCAAAATAACGGTGTGAGCATAGGATATCCTTTAGGACCTACTTTCACTCAATTGTCAGTCTGTTGAGTGCCATACGTGATACACGCTTGGGCGATCATGTCTCAGCAGAGACATGACTGACTGGGCAGAAGATTATCCCGCAGTAGATTGCCATTGCTTTCTGCGGTAGACTGGTTGCCGACCAAGGCTATAGAACCCAATCTGTCCTGCTATTTAACCCATAACTGGATTGAAGAGACGGATTAATACCTTTCCCAAGGGTATTTGCGCGTAAGTGAATACAATGGATTCAGCTGGAATTCGAACTCGGCTCCCCGGTTTCTCGTTCCGAGCCGATATCCACTGTACTAATTGTACACGTCTTAAATTGAATACAAATTGATTAAAAACACCCACAAACCAGAAATCTACTCAAAGTACGTCCATATTTTCGTTTTGATAAAAAATGGTGATGAATTTCCAAAACTAACATCAAGGTTTAAAAAAATTGAAAGCTAAAATTTAATGATGAACTTGTGGTTCATAGCAAAATCTCAGTTATCGATTCGAGATGGAATTCAATCTAATGTATTTACCACTTAATTGCATAGAAATCCCACCAATACGAAACCTTCTTTCCTACACTACAATAGCCAATGTATAGAATGATATTATATAGTAATAACAAACTTCTTAAACAGAGTACACCAAAATTCCTCTTCTCAAAGAATATTTCTATGGGAACTGAAACACATAAAACAAACACTAGTCAACAATAATTTTCCCAATTACACTATCGGCCACAAATATTAGGCCACTCCAGTTTTTTTTAATGATGTATTCCATACAATTTTTGAGTATTTATTGCCAAGTGAATAATTCTAAATGAAAATAGAATGCTTCTTTTGTTAATACTGCATCAAATGAACTGTTCTGGTGTCCAGTTTTTTGTGCTCTCTTCCCCATGATAGTCTCTTCTTCTTATTGGCTGGCCAAAGCAAAGGCTTCCTGGCTGCCTTGTAAAATTTTGCAAAGTAACGGATGTGCGTTGCGGTGCACATATCGGCTCGGAACGAGAAATCGGGGAGCCGAGTTCGAATTTCTGCAACCAGTCTACCGCAGAAAACAATGGCAACCTACTACGGGATAATCTTCTGCCCAGTCAGTCATGTCTCTTTCGAGACATGATCGCCCAAGCGTGTATCACGTACGACACTTAAACTGACTGAATAATAACAAAAGAACCATTCTATTTTCATTTAGAATTATCCACTTGTTAATAAATACTAAAAATAGTATGAAATACATCATTCTTTTTAAAACTGGGGTGGCCTAATAATTATGGCCGGTAGTGTACATCATTGACAGAAAAATAAAATTGTTCTTAAATAAAATACACGACAACAGTATTAAAAATATAACGCAACAAGACATCAAAATATTTTATTTAAAAAAAATGAGTAATAACTCTAAGTAGGACGAATTTGTCATGAAGAAAATTATTAAGCACCATGTTTTTACCATAAACCCTGAAAAACGTATAAAATTTATTATATGTTACGGGAAACATAAGACAGCTAATCTTGTCGTTACTAAGCAAAGTAACCCTACCAAATCAAAACTAGCGATTACCAATACAGTGTACTAATTACAATGTCCACTACAATACTGTCTTCAGTCAGTTAATTGCCATACAAGATACACGTTTTGGTCGTTCATGTCTCGAAAGAGACATGACTAACCGGGCAGAAGATTATCCCGCAGTAGGTTGCCATTGCATTCTGCAGTAGACTGGTTGGCAGCCAAGGCTATATAACTCAATCTGTCCTGTTATTTGACTCATAGCTAGAGGAGGAAGAGATGTATTATATTATTAAGTAGTAATTAATGGGGGATCAGTTTATTACGTCGTATCAATATAAAAGTGACCCCCACTTTATGGCCAGTAAAAGCTATAAATATGTTTTCAACTATTCAGTCAGTCAGTTAAGTGCCATACGTGATACACGCTTTGGACGATCATGTCTCGAAAGAGACATGACTGACTGGGCAGAAGATTATCCCGCAGTAGGTTGCCATTGTATTCTGCAGTAGACTGGTTGCTAGCCAAGGCTATATAACCCAATCTGTACTGTTATTTAACTCATAGCTAGAGGAGGAAGAGATGTATTATATTATTAAGTAGTAATTAATGGGGGATCAGTTTATTACTTCGTATCAATATAAAAGTGACCCCCACTTTATGGCCAGTAAAAGCTATAAACATGTTTTCAACTATTCAGTCAGTCAGTTAAGTGCCATACGTGATACACGCTTTGGACGATCATGTCTCGAAAGAGACATGACTGACTGGGCAGAAGATTATCCCGCAGTAGGTTGCCATTGTATTCTGCAGTAGACTGGTTGCTAGCCAAGGCTATATAACCCAATCTGTACTGTTATTTAACTCATAGCTAGAGGAGGAAGAGATGTATTATATTATTAAGTAGTAATTAATGGGGGATCAGTTTATTACTTCGTATCAATATAAAAGTGACCCCCACTTTATGCCCAGTAAAAGCTATAAACATGATTTCAACTATTATATTCAGTCAGTCAGTTAAGTGCCATACGTGATACACGCTTTGGACGATCATGTCTAGAAAGAGACATGACTGACTTGGCAGAAAATTATCCTGCAGTAGGTTGCCATTCCTTTTTGCGTTAGACTGGTTGCCAGCCAATCTGTCCTATTATTTAACCCATAACTGGAGGGAAGTAATGGATTTATACCTTTCCCAAGGGTATTTGTGCGTAAGTGAATGCAACGAATTCAACTGGAATTCGAACTCGGCTCTCCGATTTTCTTGATTTAACTTCCCTTTTTAACGACCGAACTTGAGCTTCCGACCACCATATCAAGTATATTCGTTAATCGCTTCGCCTTTAAGCAATCGATTCAGATGAATATCAGAATCAATTCCACCATGAATGTAGGAAGCGCTTCATAATTAATTGCAGTGAAAATATCTTTGATTTCGTCTTTTTTTATTCCCCGATTTGGCCTTTACTCGAGTTGCCATTGCTTTCTGCAGTAGACTTGTTGCCAGCCAATGCTTTAAAACCCAATCTGTCCTATTATTTAACCCATAAATGGAGGGAACAGACGGATTAATACCTTTCCCAAGAGTAAGTGAATGCAAGGAATTTAATTGGAATTCGAACTCGGCTCCCCGATTTGTTGTTTCGAGTCGATATTCACTGCACCACAGCGCACATCATCCCAAATCAATTCGTTATATAGAGCATACTAACACCCCATGAAGCAGACGATTTACATGTCACCTGTTGAATCAATGAGCTATTTAAAATCATTTATTAAACTATAGCTTACAAGAACTCTTGAGGAAAATTCTACTTGATGATATAAAAATCCTTTCTTAAATCGCACAATCTTTAACAACTTAGAAAAGCCCGATTGATCAATGGCCGTTCAGCCACTAGCAAATGGGCAGTGTTCATTAACGGAGATGACGTATTAATTGTTATATAAAATACAAGTCACCCTCATTTCATAATGGATTTCGTAAATATATATACATATATATATTTATGTGTTTTTATACATACATACATATATATATATATATATATATATGTGTGTGTGTGTGTGTGTGTGTGTGTGTGTGTGTGTATGTATGCATATATATATATATATATATATATGCATATAGATATTCATTTCTTACATTTCTGTACATATATACATTTCTTAATATATGTATATATAAACATTTGTTATTATATGTGTATATATATATAATTACATTTCTTAATATGTGTGTGTGTGTATATATATATATACATTCTTATTTTTATATGTGTGCATATATATATGCATTTATTAATATATCTATCTAAACTTATTTATAAATGGAACTTTGTCTGTGTGTGTGTGTGTGTGTGTGTGTGTGTGTGTGTGTGTGTGTGTGTGTGTGTTTGCGTATCGGTTACCTATAGACTCTGAAACGGCTGAACCGATTTTCTTGAAAATTTACACAGTTGTACTATAAGCGTCTGCGAGTGTTCTTAGCTAGGTTGTGTCGAGGTACCCCCGATAAATATCGAAAATCGATAATCGAAAAAATCAGGTTATAGAAGGAGTGATCCGATTTTAATCAAATTTGATACACTCATAGACAAGACATAAGAAACGATATTCAGAATTTTCAAGGCTGAAGTTCTTACATTAGTGCAGAAAATCGATAATATATATATAAAAGTTTTCATTACACCCGAGCAACACCGGCTATTCTGCTAGTGACTGTATATATACATTCATTAATATAAATGCCTATATATAAATATATATCCATACTTGTATTAATATAATCATGTATACATATGCATTAATATATGTGTGTGTATATATATTTATTAATGTGTGTGTATATAACCATTAATTAATGTATGATTGTATATATATATATATACATTCCTTAATATAGGTATTTATATCGGAACTTATTAATATATGTATGTCTATACAAAAATTCATTAATAAATGTGTGTATATATATATATACATTTATTTATACACCTGTGCATATAAATACATTAAATAATATGTCTGTATATATATACATTTATTAATATATTTGTGTATATATACATATATTAATAGATGTGTGTATATAAATACATTAATATACGATGTATTAATATATACATTTATATACACTTTATTAAATTGATATATGGCAAGAAACAATCTTGTACTGGACATTGAAAGTCATATACAATATTTGTCATCGCTAGTTTAGAACTAATGAAGGTATTTTGATTAGCAACAATAGCGTTCGCAGTTTTTTTATTTTCTATATTAATTTTTAAATGTATATAACAATATTAAAAATAACACCGAAAAAACAACAACATATTTTTGCAACCAAATGCACAATAATTATAAATAGGACAAATTCGTTTTACTAAAATTATTAAATACCATATTTCTGCCGTAATATCTCAAAAACATATAAAATTTATAACATATCAAATTGCATCAAAACATAACTAGCGATTAATAATATAGTTTATTAGTTTCAATGCTCAGTACAAGACTGTTTCTTGACACAAATAGATTGCCTTTATTAGGCATACAGGTATTTCTTTGATTAGACGTTTTACATACCACCTATCAAGCAACAGTGCAATAAAAACATTTATTAACCAATTATTTACAAGTACGCATGAGAAAATGTTTAGTTGAAAATTCAAAATTACTTTTAAATCACAATATAAAAATCATCTCGCTATAAGAGAGGTGCTATATACCAAAGACTTTTCTCCTACTATCAACCTTGCGGATGTACGTTGTGGTGCAGTGGATATCGCCTCGGAACGAGAAATCGGGGAACCAAGTTCGAATTCCAGTTAAATTCATTGCATTCACTTACGCGCAAATACCCTTGGGAAAGGTAATAATCCGTCTCTTCCTTCCAGTTATGGGTTAAATAACAGGATAGATTGGGTTCTATAGCCTTCGTCGGCAACCAGTCTACCACAGAAAGCAATGGCAACCTACTGCGGGATAATCTTCTGCCCAGTCAGTCATGTCTCTTTCGAGGCGTGAACGCCCAAGCGTGTATCACGTATGGCACTTAACAGACTGACTGACTGACTGAATATAATAGTTGAAAACAATTAAAACTTCTACTGGGCATAAAGTGGGGGACCTGTTTTCTGTGGTTATGAAGTAATAAACTGATCCCCCACTAATTACTAGCCAGATAGTCTACCACATGATGCAATGACAATCTACTACGTGATAATCTTCTGCCCAGACATGATCGACCTAAGCGTGTATCACGTATGGCACTTAAGTGACTGACTGATCAACCTTACATTTTAAACAGCGGAAATAGAGTTTTATTTAATGCGCCAAGATTAAATAATATCCCTTCATTTCATACTTGGCAAAGTCTTCTCAAGAAGTCTCCTTCATCGTTTGCTTGAACACATTGCTCCTCAAACGCTGCCTTAATGTCAATGTGGTTTTCTGGCAAAACGAGGGACAATTGACATGATTTTTATTGCACAGCAGTTACAGGAGAAATATTAAGAACATCTCTTTGACCTTTTACCAGTGATTTATTGATTTGAAAAAAGCTTTTAACACATTCAGTAGGGAGGTAGATTTTTTTTTTTTAATTATTTTTTTAATTGTTCTTTAAAAAATTTATTGCAATTTTTGAAATTGTTTTTATGAGAGGATCGTGATGTAGGTAATTATATTCGATACAGAACATTAAACAAGTTTTTCAATCTTCATGATTTCAATGCAGTAAAAGAACACATTTGTGGTGCAGTGAAATATCGACTCGGAACGACAACTCGGGGAGCCGAGTTCGAATTCTAGTTTAATTCCTTGCATTCACCAACGCAGAAATACCCTTGGGGAAAGGTATTAATCCGTATCTTCCCTACAGTTATGGGTTAAATAAAAAGACAGATTGGGTTCTATAGCCTTGGGTGGCAACCAGTCAACCGCAGAAAGCAATGGCAACCTACTGCGGGATAATCTTCTGCTCAGTCAATCATGTCTTTTTCGAGACATGATCGCCGAAAGCGTGTATCACGTATGGCAATTAATTGACTGACGTAATTTTCTCTATACAGATGATTGTGACTTGGTCACCCATATTGAAAATACAGCTGCTCATATATTCCTTTTCTGCGTCATGTGAAAAATTTTGGCTGATAATAAGCTCGAAGAAGACTCTGTCGATGGCAAACAGTTTAGGAAGTTGATACTTTTGTCTATCTTAGAAGTACACTTTCTAGTTGTAGCAATCTTATTGACGAGGTCCGAGTTTGAATTCTAGTTGAATTCACTTACGCACTATTACCCTTGAGAAAGGTATTAATCCGTTTATTCCTTCCAGTTATGGGTTAAATAACAGGACAGATTGGGTTCTATAGCCTTGGCTGGTAACCAGTTTGCCCAGTCAGTCATGTCTCTCGAGACATGATCGCCCAAGCGTGTATCACGTATGGCACTTAACTGACTGACTGAATGTAATAGCTGAAAACAAAACTTCTACTGGGCATAAAGTGGGGAATCGGTTTTCTATTGTTATGAAGTAAAAAACTGATCCCACACTAATTACTTATTAATATAATGAAATTCTAATGACATAAAGTGGGGGATGGGTTTTCTATGTCTATGAAGTAATAAACTGATCCCCCACTAAACACTACTTATTAATATAATGATGTATTATAATTCATCTCTTCTCACTTCAGCTATGGGCTAAATGGCAGGACAGATTGGTTTCTATAACTTTGGCTGGCAACCAGTACTACAGCATAAAGCAATGACAACCTACTGCGGGATAATCCTCTGACCAGTCAGTCATATCTCTTTCGAGACATGATCGCCCAAGCGTGTATCACGTATGGCATTTAACTGACTGACTGAAGTGCACAAATAGCAACGGCTTACAGTGCCCATGGAAATCTGGAGAAGAGACTCTAGTCATAGTCATACATCTCCGAAGCTGATGGTGTACAATGTTGTATACTCTTATGTAGCCCCCTGCACATCAGTGGCATAACCTCCTTGCTCGGGGTGATACGATTAAAAAAACATGTGTGATGTGGGAAACTTACAAAAGGTATATCAAGCTGTTATACATATATCATGTCTCCGCTCCATCTGAAATATCTCTTGGCATACCTATTTTTCAGATACGGTTGTCTTTCAAAGATCAGCCTAGTCTAGCATCGAGTCCATGATCCTGCAGCATATGCTCAGGTAGAGTAGACATGTTGGCAGACGGGAAGACTGACGTATGCCAAAGCAAACTATGTACGGAGTACTAGGGGATAGAGAAATGACCTGCATTCAAGCCTAACATACAAAGACTGTCTAACAGAAATCTTGAAGAAGACGTACAGGAAAGGGCTTGGGAGAAGAAAGCGAAGTGATGAAGAAAAGACGATATGCTAAAATTTAGCGCGCTGCTAACTATATGGAAGATTGACACCAATAAAAAAGAGAGGCTATAAATAAAATCTGAAGTGTGAAATTTGCAGCCGAATCTATCTGTCAAAAGCTGGTTTGTCCAGTCATATGAGATTTCATGATAGTAGAGGACTTAATACGACTACATGTAACATTCAGAATGACTTTTATAATATCTGTAGAAATCTGTGTGAGAATGCGAATGGCCTAACCCGGCATTTTAAATAAAAACACAAAGATTGACCAGTGACTGACCAGTAGATGGACATGTTATATCAGTGGGTTCAAGCGTAAATGAATTCCATGCTAAACTGAACAAAAATTTAGACGATAATCACCTGAAACAATCCTGCACATACATAAATCTACCATCCGCCCGTGCATTGAATACTGCTGCCATATCTGGTCGGGTGCTCCTGCTATCCACCTAGGGGTCCTTGACAAACTCCAACGGAGAATCTGTAATGTGATAGATCATGGCTTAGCAGCTCAGATACAGTCACTTTCTCACCGGCGCAATGTGGCTTCCCTGTGTCTCTTCTACAAATACTTTCACGGCTCTTGCTCCGATGAACTTAGCTCACTGGTGCCCCCTGTATATGAATTTACTCGAGTCGCAAGATTAGCAACTGCGTCCCAGCCTTTTTCTGTGAAACCAAAAAAATGTAAAAACGCAAATTCTACTCCCACGGTTTCTTTTCTTGCACTTCCCGCCTGAGGAATCTCTCTCTCTTTCTCTCTCTTTTTCTTTCTCTCTCTCTCTTTTACGCACACAAACATATCTTTGATTTTGCTATACGCACCAAATTTTGTAGCACTGACTTATAAGTTCTGATGAAGGATTGTTTTTAAGGCACAAAAGTTTCGTTCGTTTCAAATCAATCATTGATTTGAGAAAACGGTTCTCTGGTCGGGTGCCCCTGCTATCCACCTCGGTGTCCTCGACAAAATCCAACGGAGAATCTGTAATGTGATCGATCACAACTTGGTAGCTCGGATACAGTCACTTTCTCACCGGCGCAGTGTGGTTTCCCTGTGTCTCTTCTACAAATACTTTCACGGCTCTTGCTCCGATGAACTTAGCTCACTGATACCCTCTATATATGAATTTACTCGAGAAACAAGATTAACAATCAGGTCCCACCCATTTACTGTGAAACCGATAAATTGTAAACGCAAATTCTACTCCAACAGCTTCTTTTCTCGCATTTTCTGCCTGTGGAATTCCCTTCCGCACACTTGCTTTCCCGACAGCTATAATCTCCAAGAATTTTGTAATTTGTCATCTCCTCGGGTTAACTCTCACACCAGCCTCATGTGGAATAACTATATAGAATCCATAGCTAAATCCGCTACTAAGAAAGTCGGTTCTCTGTGTAAGGCCAGGAAGTTTTACCCGTCCCAAACAATACTGCCCATATAGAAGTCTACCATCCGCCCGTGCATTGAGTATTGCTTCCATATCTGGTCCGGTGCTATTGCTATCCACTTAGGTGTCCTCGACCGAATCCAACGGAGAATCTGTAATGTGATCGATCCTGACTTGGCAGCTAGGATACAGTCGCTTTCTCACCGACGTCGTGTGGCTTCCCTGAGTCTCTTCTACAAATATTTTCACGGCTTCTGCTCCGATGTACTAAGCTCACAGGTGCCCCCTATATATGAATTTACTCGAGCCACAAGATTAATAACTTTTAATGTGAATCAAATTGTAAACGCAAATTCTACTCAATCAGCTTTTTTTCTCGCACTTCCCTCCTGTGGAATTCCCTTCCATTTACTTGCTTTCCCGACAGCTATAATCTCCAAGAATTTAAATAGTCATCTCCTATCTCACTAACCTGCATCCTCTCTCTCTCTCTCTCTCTCATGCTCCTTTCTCCGTCCACTTCAATCTCATCAGTATTCTCATCCTTCTCTTACCCACTTCCTGGCACCCCCTATAACCTGTCACTCTTTCTCATAACTTTCCTCCTATGTAACTCCCTGCAAAACAGTGGCAGTAAAATGCTTTACTTGGGGCGATATGATTATAAAAAAAGAAAATTCTATACATTTATATTCCAGAGAATGTAAATAAATCTAAAAGACATGCATGTGTAGCTAATCAGTATTTCATTGACTGATTCATTCGCTTTCTATGGCTTATCAACAGGCAAGTAATTATTATGTAAATATAAAGTGGGGGATCAATTTTATATTACAAACAATATATAAACTGATCCCTCACTTTATGGCCACAGTCATCCTTATCTTATGATTAGAAAAAAAAACAATTCTATACATTTATATTCCAGAGAATGTAAATAAATCTAAAAGACATGCATGTGTAGCTAATCAGTATTTCATTGACTGATTCCTTCGTTTTATATGGTTTATCAACAGACAAGAAAATATTATGCAAATATAAAGTGGGGGATGAATTTTATATTGCAAACAATATATAAACTGATCCCTCACTTTATGGCCACAGTCATCCTTATCTTATGATTAGAAAAGCAATTCTATACATTTATATTCCAGAGAATGTAAATAAATCTAAAAGACATGCATGTGTAGCTAATCAGTATTTCATCGACTGATTCATTGGTTTTATATGATGGCTTATCAACAGATAAGAAAATTATGATGTAAATATAAAGTGGGGATCAATTTTATATTACAAACAATATATAAATTGATCCCTCATTTTATGGCCACAGTCAAACTTCTCTTACCCACTTCCATAGACTCCCTATAACCTGTCACTCTTTCTCATAACTTTCTTCCCATGTAACTCCCTGCAAAACAGTGGCAGTAAAATGCCTTGATTGGGACGATATGATTATAAAAATAAAATTTCTATACTATTATAATGTGGATATGAGGTGGGGGATCGATTCTGCATTACAATCAATATATAAACTGATCCTCACTTTATGGCCACAGTCATCATTCTCTTACCCACTTCCATAGACTCCCTATAACCTGTCACTCTTTCTCATAACTTTCTTCCTATGTAACCCCCTGCAAAACTGGCAGTAAAATACTTGGGACGATATGATTATAAAAAAATTGTTATTCATAAAAAAATCTTTATATCAAAGTCAAAGTAGTCATGCTCGGTTACGAGTGAACTGCCACCATATTGTATATTTGGGCATCAATTTCTCTATTATGCAGGTTTCATTGAAAATTACAGAAGATGTATTATCATGAAGTTTTTATATAATTTTTCAAGTATTCTTATGATTTTTTTTATCAGAACTCAATTTATATAGGTATTGTCCAAATATTTATTCGACTATATTTTTTGCCATTATCAAGGGTGAATTTTGTTTTACGTGTAACAGAATATATGTAGAGTTTATGTATATAGATTCATATGAATGTTATAATCCAAACACAGTAAACACATTGTTGCAGTGTTCATAATTGATATTGTTAAGTGTATGATTTTGTTCCATTATTTTCAATCTTTTTAAAATTTATTATACGTATAATGTCAACAAGTATGACACTGACAAAACCTGTGCGTTTGAACGAGTTCAGATTGAACTGTGGTCTGAAAAGTGCAATGTCAATCTTCTTGTCAATCTTGTGGTAGTGTGACTGATGTAATTGTTTGCGAATTTGGTTCTCTGAAGTTTAGATTTTGCAGGTGTATTGTTATTATTGACAGTAAAGTTAGCAGTTTTAAATGTTGTGTAATAGATAATTAAATTTTAAGTTTAATTTTGATTCATTCGGAGTTGTGTAATAGATAATTTATTTTAATTTTAATTTCAAGTCAGTAGGTGTTGCGTATTTTCGGATGATGTTTTGAAGTGAATATTCGTCTTGTTTATAATTGCTATCTATTTGGCTTTTGTAGAAAATATCAATGATATTGTTACTGCCCGCGTGTTTATTGTTGCAAATAGTTACATTACAAAGAAAAAGTCTAGTATGGTAGTCAAGTAAATAATTTGGAAAGCCGTTGATGACAAGGGTTTGTTTCAAATTGTGGAGTTCTTTGAAGAAAAACCGACAAGAAGATGAATTGTCGTACGCTTTTGTGAGGAAGTTTTTATAACGCCAATTCTGCCTCTAAGAAAACATTGACTAATAAAATTAAGGTGGCAAGAATTTTTGCTAGTATATGTATATATATATATATATGTATGTATCTATATAATACGTACATGGAGGTTACCAATACTACAATCTAAAAGGTTATGGAAACAAAAAGCTACATTCCAAACATTTTATTTAGAAATTTACATTTATATAAAATAAAGCGATTTACACATGATCCAAATTATAAGACCAGGGGTATAAATTGTTAGATCTATGGCAATTCCAATGTTTTTAATTGAGTTAGAGATTAGCAATCACTGTGTAAAGGTGTTACCATGCCTAAAGCAAGCAAACTTACGAAAGTTGAGCGTTCTCGAATTCTAGAATTCCATAAGCAAGATTTGTCACAGCGGGCGATCGCAGCTAAGGTAAATCGCAGTAAAACTGTGATTTGCAACTTTCTAAATAACAGTCTAATTAAGGCAGTCACAGATGCTGATTGCAGTCCCATAGCCATCAAACGACACTTAAGACAAAAAGGCATGGTAAATAAAAAGCGTAAACAAATTCCTCGACTGCTTCCACGTCACAAGTTGGACCGCTTAAAGTTTGGTCGTGTATACCAAACATGGGACGTTGAGAAGTGGAAGAAAGTCCTGTTTTCTGATGAGAAAAAATTCAATCTTGATGGTCCTGATGGCTTCCAACGATATTGGTATAACAAAAACATACCTCCTGAAATTTTCTCCGCACGTCATAGTGGTGGAGGGTCCCTAATGGTATGGGGTGCCTTTTCTTACAGAGGAACGATGGAGCTCTAGGTGATGCAGGGTCGTCAGAGAGCGGCTGTTGTGTTAACATGCTACAAAAAGCATCTTTGATGAGGAAGGGCCATCGTTTGTGTGGGGATGGATGGTTATCCAACAGGATAATACTGCAATCCACGCTGCAAGACGGACCTTGACCTTTCTACAAGAAAATGGGGTCTATCTCTTGGGACATCCTGCATGCTCACCGGACTTGAACCCAATTGAAAATATTTGGGGATGGATGACAAAAGATGTTTATCGAAATGGCAAACAATATTCAACAAAAAATGAACTTCTTGAAGCCATCTTCAGAAGCTGGAGCAACATCCCCCGCACCTTAATAGAAACACTTATTTCTAGCATGCCTGACACAATTTTTGAAGTCATCAAAAGCAGTGGAGGTAGACTTCATTATTAAATTTGGTTGTTGAATATTTTCATACACGTTTTGTACAATTTCGTAGAATTTTTGTCTCTGGTCTTATAATTTTGATCATGTGTAAATCGCCTCATTTTATAAAAATGTAAATTTCTAAATAAAATGTTTGGAATGTTGCTTTTTGTTTCCATAACATTTTAGATTGTATTATTGGTAACCTTAAGTGGGAGGAGTTTAAAATCTATCTGTAAAAAAAAAAATTTCTTTTTAAAGATTTTTAAGTGGTCTTAAATTTTTCATCGGGAGTGTATATATATGTATGCATATATATGTATATATATATATATATGTATTATATGCATGTATGTATATATGTGTGTATATGTATATGTATGTATATATATTTATGTGTATGTATATATATATATATGTGTGTGTGTGTATATATACATGTATACGTATCTATATACATGTATGTATATATATGTTCGCATAAGGATCTGTATATGAATATATATGTAAATTGTTGTGACTAAGTGAATGCTTTAAAAAATAACAAATCACGTGTTATAGAAATATTGTATATCGGGGGTGATTTAAGCACACCCTTTGTACGATCTTATAGTGTTTTTAATATCTTTTCCATGTTGGTCCAGTAGACGTGACTCCTCATCAGACTCTTCATTCTTGAAGTTCCCAGATGGCCATCATGGAATTCCTTTAATATACTTTTCTGTAGTGTAGATGGGATTACTACTCTGTCTCCGTCCATTAGAATGTCGTTACAGAGTGAGTAAACCTTTGAGATATTCTGGTCTTTATTATTTAGTTTGTTCTTTACTTCACTTATGAACTCCTCATTGAAACCCGTTGCTATTGTCTCGTCAATTGTTATCGGAAGTTCCCTGACGGCATTGCACAAGGTACTTTTTATTTCGATCTCTGTTCTTATGGCAGCACTGACTGTGTCTTCCAGGGTTTCGACACACTTAGCTATCAATGTTGACAACCCATCAGCGGGATAGATTTTAATGGATGGGAAAAACTTTATTTTATAGTTATAATTGAAGAAAATGGTTCCCCATATTTGCAATCTATTGTCACCATGTGTTGGCAGATCCTTTTTTGATCCAGAGGTAATAAGGAGTGGACGATGGGTCGTATTCAACAAAAAATACCTTTTTTATTGAATTTTATTTTATTTTAAATTTTATTGGGGATGCTTTAGTAGGCAAAGCACACCGTTTGCACGATATAACAGTGTTTTCAATATCTTTGTCCATGTAGTGTAGATGGGATTACTACTCTGTCTCCGTACATTAGAATGTCGTTACAGAGTGAGTAAACCTCTGAGATATTCTGGTCTTTATTATTTAGTTTGTCTTTTACTTCCTTTATGAATTCATCATCGGACGCTTTTTCTATTATCTCGTCAATTGCTATAGGAAATTCCCTGACAGTATTGCGCAAGGTACATTTTATTTCGATCTCTGTTCTCATGGCAGAAAGTAAATGGAAGGGAATTTCTCTAGGCGGGGAACTGCGAGAAAAGTAGCTGGTGGAGTAGAATTTACGTTTCATTTTTTTGGTATCACAGTAAAATGATGGGACCTAGTTGCTAATCATGTGGCTCGAGTAAATTCATGTATAGGGGCACCGGTGAGCTAACTTCATCGGAGAAGAAGCTGTGAAAGTATTTGTAGAAGAGACACAGGGAAGCCACATTGCGCCTGTGAGAAAGTGACTCTATCTGAGCTGATAAGTTGGAATCGATCACATTACAGATTCTCCGTTGGATTTTATCAAGGACATCTAGGTGGATAGAAGGGGCACCCCACCAGAGAGGCCAGCAGTATTCAATGCACGGGCGGATGCTAAGTCGGGATCGATCACATTACAGATTCTCCGTTGGATTTTATCAAGGACATCTAGGTGGATAGCAGGAGCACGCGACCAGAGAGGCCAGCAGTATTCAATGCACGTGTAGATGCTAAGTCGGGATCGATCATATTACAGATTCTCCGTTGGATTTTGTCAAGGACATCTAGGTGGATAGCAGGAGAATACATTTGAATTACAACCGAAACCATGGAATTAGAACAATCTACCCCCGGTCGCTATACAAACCACACGGGTGTTTCAGAATACTCAGGTATTAATCTATACAACCCGTCAGCATGATAGATTTTAGTGGATGGGAAAAATTCCATTTTGTAGCTATTATTCAGGAGAATGGTTCCCCATCTTTGCAGTCTATTAACTGCATATGGTGGCAGACCCTTTTTGATTGTAACGACTGGACGATGGATGCAACAAAAAATACCGTGCATGAATAAATCTATGAAATTTTTTTAACGAAAAAAAAATTCCTAAGGTTTTCTTTTCCATTTGCGAGTAACCCGTTCAGCTGGTAATAACCTCCTATTACTGATCCCTCATTTAACTTGTGCAAAATGCACGCCCCGATGCCGTAGGAGCTATTATCGCTGGCTACAATGATGCCAAGATTTGGATCGTAATGAGTCAAGAACAGATCAGGACCTCCTTTATTTTCTCAAATTCTTCCTGATATTTGGTTGTCCATTCCGACTCTTCATCTTTTCTCAATAATTAAGTGGAGCTTTTAAACTGTGCATTACTGGAACAAAAACGTTGTAATAACTGGTAAGACCTAAAAAACATTGAAGAGTCGACACATTTTCTGCTGCTGCCTTATTCTTCATTACTGTTGCCCTACCTGGGTCGGGATGTCTTCCGTTTTTATCAATCATTTGCCTGTCTTAATCTTCTCTAAGAAAAACTGACACTTCCCGTCTTTTAGTTTAAATCTGTAATCCTGGATTCTTCATGAACACCTGCCAGACGTGCGATTTGTGTTCCTTGATGCTCTCGCTTTTCATTAGGATGTCATTGATATAGGCCACCGCAAAATCTAGACCATTTAACATCGTGTCCATGACCAGTTAAAAAATGGAAGGATTGACCTTAACCCCCGAACGGAAGACTCAAAAATGTGTATAAATCCTTGTGTGTGTTTATGCAAAGAAGCTCCAAGCATTTCACGTCTACGGGTATTTGCAGATATACGTCCCTTAAGTCAATCTTCATTCATTTTCAACCACTAAACTTTTCATCTACTGAGCTTAGCGAATATCTCCTCTGGACTTGGAAGGAGATAAGAGTGATCTTTTAAGGCGCTGTTCATCTCCTTAGAGAGGTCAGGATATACACGATTTTATTTGCTCGTTTTTAATATAAACTATGAGAGATGCTCATTCACTGTATTCAACTTTTTCCATAACTCCTGTTGCCTCAAGTCGATTCAACTCCTCGTTTCTTTGATTACATTTTTTCTTAAAAACTGGGTTTACGTCCGGCTTTAACTCAAATATTAGAAGACATTTTTGTGCATTTTCCTAGTCTTCCAGGTCTTCCAGGGGTGTGCAACCTTCTTCGTTGGAGGGCTATTTTCGATCACTGAAGCGACGTCGAGGGCCAGTCACCGCCCAAAATGTATAAAGTTATAAAATGCAAAATCAGAATTTGTCTATTGTGTTATGGACACACCTTGAATGCATTTTATAAAAGAACAACAAATAAATTAAAGTTATTTTTATTAATGAGATACTTGGTATTGTTTGTTTTTTTTCGAATTTGATCAATGTCTGCTCTGACTGATGTGCTGGCAACCCGAAGTTGACGGGTCAGGTGTTCATTTGTGAGCGGACTTCTGTATTTGCTTTTAATAAATTTCATTCTTGAGAAAAATTGCTCACAAGAATAAGTATTGCCAAAAAGTGAGATCATTTTCTTAGCATGTTTCTCTAAATTTGGATGCTTTCTACAAACATAATTTTTAGAGAATGTTACAACATCATTGCTATCATATGCTTTTTTAAAATCCATGTCTTACCGAAAATCAATCACCTCCATTTGATAGCAGTCTGGAATATCATCAGGTGTTACATCGAATGATCGAGAAAAGAGCCTGAATTCCATTTCATAGTTCCTGAAATTAGTAATTCTGATCACAAATTCAGCACACAACTTGCCAATACTTTCAGCATATTTGAAACAACTTAAATCTGGTATGCCTTCTTTCCTCACAGCTAAACTTGGAAAATGAGTGAGTGTTGCTTTACTCATCTGACCGTGAAAAAGTTGTTTTTTTTAAGGAACAAATGTGCTCAAACATCTTGTTCACCAACTGGCTTTTGCCTTGGAGTTTAACATTTAAGTCTGACAGATGTTGTGTGATGTCTGTTAAAAAGGCAATGTCATTTAGCCAGTCATCGTCACTTAAATAGTCAACATCTTGTTGCTTACTTGTCATAAATGATTGAATCTCCTTTCTTAGATTCCCAAACCTTTTCAAAGTAGAATCTCTACTCAGCCAACGCACTGCTGAGAAGTAAACAACTTCAGGATAATCAAAGTCAAGTTCTTCTAAAAACGCCTTAAATTGTCGATGATTTAGTCCTCGAGAACGGATGTAATTCACACATGTCACCACACCCTTCATTACGTCAATAAATCCAAGTACATTTGTGCGCAGGTTTTCTTGGTGAATAATACGGTGATTCACCACAACTCCCTGTGAGTCGATACTATCGAACAGTTTCTTTGTAAATCCATTTGTTTTGCTAACCATTGATGGTACACCATCAGTGGTTAGGCCATTTAATTTAGCAGGGTGAAGTTGAGGATGTTCGTTGTGGTACAGTGGATATCGGCTCGGAACGAGAAACCGGGGAGCCGAGTTCGAATTCCAGTTGAATCCATTGCCTTCACTTACGCACAAATACCCTTGGGAAAGGTATTAATCCGTCTCTTCCCTCCAGTTATGGGTTAAATAGCAGGACAGATTGGGTTCTATAACCTTGGTCGGCAACCAGTCTACCGCAGAAAACAATGGCAACTTACTACGTGACAATCTTCTGCCCAGTCAGTCATGTCTCGAAAAAGACATGATCGCCCAAGCGTGTTTCACGTATGGCACTTAACTGACTGACTGAAGTTGATACTTTTTCATCAATTTTAACACTCACAAATGTCTTGCCCAGTGGTTGTTGAAGTCGTGCTGGCCATATCCAAAAAGTCTTCCGTAATTTCAAAAGTATCTGTGACTCCTCTTACAAGCACAACTAATTGTGCAGTACCACTAACGTCTGTGCTAAACTGTAGGTTGCACATTTATTTATTCTCTCTTATAAAGACACTTGCATATTCTCTATAAGCTGATCTATTCTGCGTGACAAAGTAAAATGGGAGAGACTAGTTTGCTGTGATAACAATTTCTTTTCAGGACATACAAAATCAGCAAATATGTTCAAGCAACTTTTTATAAATTCCTCATCACTGAAAGATTTTCCATTTTCTGCAATTGATTCACAAATTTTAAAGCTTTTTTACAAGTTCAGAGTCTTTCTTATAACCAGTAAAAAAAACAAAAACGCCGATGACACCACATTTTACTCTCGCCTCGATCAAAAATCTGGTGTTGGTGACAAGGCGAACCTCGCTGCCGAGCTTGAAAAGGACCTCCAATCCGTGGTGGATTGGGGTAAGAAATGGCTCGTAAAATTCAATTCTTCCAAAACTCAGCTGATGTCAATTAACCACCACAGACACCCCCCCCCCATTAGCATGGAACAGGCTTGTCCTCCAGAGAGTAAATCACTACGCCTGCTTGGCCTGACACTCTCAGCGGACCTCAAGTGGAATGACTACGTCGAATCCATTGCTAAATCCGCTGCTATGAAAGTCGGCTCTCTGTGCAGGGCCCGGAAATTCTTTCCGCCTGAATCTATCCTGCACATATATAAATCTTTCCATCCGCCCGTGTATTGAATACTGCTGCCACATCTGGTCGGGTGCCCCTGCTATTCTCTCGGGCTTCTTGAAAAAATACAACGGAGAATCTGTAATGTGATCGATACCGACTTAGCTGACCGCCTGCAGTCACTCTCTCACCGTTGTGACGTGGCTTCCCTGTGCCTCTTCTATAAGTACTTTCACGGCTTCTGCTCGGATGAACTTAAATCACTGGTGCCCCCTAGATGTGAATTTGCACGAGATACTAGATTGGCAACTAGGTCTCACTCCTTTTCAGGGAAACCGATGAAATGTAACAGCAATTTCTACTCCAACAGCTTCTTTTCTCGCACTTCCCGCCTGTGGAATTCCCTTCCGCATGATTGCTTCCCCGACGGCTACAACCTCCAGGAGTTTAAATGTAAGGTCAATAGACACCTCCTGACACACTAACTCGCACCCATTCTCTTCAACGCTCTCCCTACGTACATCCTAGCTCGTCTATCACCATCCCTCTGATATTTCCTATACCCAATCGCTGATTGTTGATTCATAATTGACTTGGTTATCTCCTCTAACTTGTACACGTGATCTTATCCTTTCACTGCATCATATATGGTTGAATCTTTTGTTGTATAATGAGGTTTTCTTTCATACTTAAAATAATGCATGATTAGCAATGAAATTTTTACCGAGTAAAGATTAGGGTGTAATGCATAAATATTATACAAAGTTACAAAAAATAGTTTTTTCTTAAAATAAAGATTAAATGGAACAAAGAAAATAAACTACTAGAGAAAAGTTAAGGGACGATCTTCTTAACACTTGATTGTGAACAAAGTATCAACAATATTTAATATTTGGTAAACATCCCCTTATTTTCTGAGCTCTCTGCATTGTCGACCGTATGATCTAATTAATTTCTTGCAAAAATCAGCAGTAATTTTTTTTTAATCATTTAACCCCAAGCAAGGCATTCCACTACCACTATTGCGCTTGGGGCTACATAGGGGAAGGTAAATAGAAAGTAGTGGTTAGATATAGGAAATGTCAGAAGTGGGGTGATAGATAGTTTTTTTTTTTTTTAATCATATCACCCTGAGCAAGGCAGTAACGCCACTGATGTGCAGGGGACTACATAAGAGTGAAAAGATTGGAAAAGAGAAAGCCGGAAACCACATCCTAAACAGGAAACAAGGGATGAGCCTCTTCACCTGTTCAATAGACGTGGGTGGAGTGTGGACCGGGCGATAGTTTTGGGTGGGTGGGAAGAGTGTTTGAAAGAATGGAAGCGAGTTAGTTTGTTAGGAGGTGTCTATTGACCTTACATTTAAACTCCTTGAGATTGTAACCGTCGGGGAAGCAGTCATGTGGGAGGGAATTCCACAGTCGGGAAGTGCGAGAAAAGAAACTGTTAGAGTAGAAGTTGCGGTTTCATTTTATCGGTTTCATTGTAAAAGGGTGGGATTTAGTTGCTAGTCTAGTATCTCGTGCAAATTCGAACCTAGGGGGCACCAGTGATCTAAGTTCATCGGAGCAGAAGCCGTGAAAGTATTTATAGAAGAGACACAGGGAAGCCACGTCGCGCCGGTGAGAAAGATACTGCAAGCGGTCTGCTAAGTCGGTATCGATCACATTACAGACCCTCCGCTGTACCTTGTCGAGAAGCCCAAGGAGAATAGCAGGGGCACCCGACCAGATATGGCAACAGTATTCAATGCACGGGCGGATGGTAGATTTATAAATGTGCAGGATAGATTAAAACGGAAAAAACCTCCGAGCCCTGCACAGAGAACCGCCTTTCATAGCGGCGGATTTAGCAATGGATTCGATATAGTCATTCCACTTGAGGTCCGCTGAGAGTGTGAGACCAAGGAGGCGTAGTGTTTACTCTCTGGAAGGCAAAATTCCCTCCTATTCGTCTTTCAATAACTCCCATAGGTGATCCTGGTTTTTCGGTTGTTTTTTTTTTCTGAGCCTTTTCTCCAATTATCTTTCAAACATCTTCTATTGGATTCAGGTCAGGGCTCTGGGATGGCCATTCCTTCTTCTTCTTCAAATAAAGCTATAACCTGCTGAGCCTTGTGGCAAGGTGGATTGTACTGCATGAAAATAGAAGATTCATAAAGATTATGGTGTAATCTTGGTACCACATGCTGCAGAAGAAGCCTTTTGTAAATCTCAGCATTTATATTGCCATGTACGCGGATGATGGGGCCAACCTCTGCAGATGAAATCATTCCCCACACCATCACACTGCCACCACCAAACAACGGTTTTCTTGACACATTGAGAAAACCGTCTTTCATCTGTTCTACGGCGTACGTAAGTTTTGGCCTCAGAACCAAATATAGTAAACTTAGACTCGTCACTGAAATGAGCTGTATCCCATTGTTCGTCTGCTCAAACAACATGTTCTCTCGCATACTACAGGAGTGCTCTTTGGTTTCGCTTTGAAATGAGAGACTTCAAAGCTGGAATACGGACATGCAATTCTACATTTTTTAACCTGCAAGCAACTGTTTTTCTTGAGATCTTATTATGTCTTTCATTCAACTTACGGGCAATTGATGTAGCAGTTTCGAAACGGTTTTTTGTAGATATTCTAACAATTCTTTGATCTTTTCTTTGCTATACTTTTAGAGGTCTGCCAGTTTTTGGTTTTGCATCTAACGTTTTACCGGTTTTATACCTGCTAATTACAAGATGGACGACACTTATAGACCTATGAACAATATCAAAAATTTCTGAAATTGACTTTTTTATAGTTAATGATAATAAGTTTTTTTTTTCAAAAGAGAGAGTTTTGCGTGTAGAATTTGCCATATTGCTTAAAAATAAAGTCCTAATGATAAATGAACTCTTACTTATTGTTGAAAAGCTCCCATTAAGTTTTTTAACAATGTAAATTAAAATTTTATGCAAATTATTAACATCGATCCTTAACTTTTGTCCAGTAGTTTATTTCCTTTGTTTCATTTATTCTTTATTCAAAAAAATATTATGTAAAATTTTGTAACTTTATATAATATTTCTGCATTACACCCTAATCTTTATTCTGTAAAAATTTCATCGCTAATCATGGATTATTTTTTAAGTAATACACACTTTTTATGTCTTTATTGTTTCCGTTCCTTATATTATGGCCGCTACTATCTATCTATCTATCTATCTATCTATCTATCTATCTATCTATGTGTGTGTGTGTGTGTGTGTGTGTGTGTGTGTGTGTGTGTGTGTGTGTGTGTGTCTTTGTTGTTTCCGTTCCTTATATTATGGCGGCTACTGTATCTAAATTTATTTATCAATGAAACTTTGTGTGTCTGTGTCTGTGTCCTTTACCTGTAGACTCCGAAACGGCTGAACCGATTCTCTTGAAAATTTACACAGTTGTACTATAAGCGTCTGCGAGTGTTCTTAGATAGGTTTTGTGTCGAGGTACCTCAGATAAATATCGAAAATCGATAATCGAAAAAATCGGGTCATAGAAGGAGTGGTCCGATTTTAATCAAATTTCATACACTTATAGACAAAGACATAAGAAACGATATTCAGAAGTTTCAAGGTTGCAGTTCATACAGTAGTGCAGAAAATCGATAATATATATAAAAGGCAAAATGTTTGTGTGTGTGTCTATTTATCTGCCTGTATGTCTGTATTTTTTCAGTCCTTTTATTTTAGGTTTTGCTTCGGGTTTGGTTCTAAGTAGGTATAATTGTAGTTCTTAGTCTCAGCCATGATACCATTTACTCACAGGACTTATTTAGCCTTCAAAATTCAGTTTACGACGAAAAAGCTTATTTGATATCGATACCAAGAAATTAAAATTTGACTTACATCCATTCATTTTTCTTTCAGTCTACGGTTTCGCTTTAACTGGAAACAATTATTGATTTTAGTTTTTCGTGCCAACGTCCAAAGAGTCTGAGCTCCAGGACCATGGATTAGTTTTAAACCTTCCATTACACCCGCGCAACGCCGGGATATACTGCTAGTGTATATGTATGTATGTATGTATGTATGTATGTATGTATGTATGTATGTATGTATGTTATACACATGTTATTCTCATAACAAGAGAAAATAATCTATTTGGGAGGAAAATTTTCCAGAGCGCCACCACCAATTAGCAACAAAATATCAATCTGACACCCCCCCCCCCGCCACGATGTTTTCCTAATCTTGACTTACCTTAAAAAGCAATACTTTTTCAGGCCAGCATACATAAAAATATCAAAAAATTAAAAGTAAACGGTTAATTTCCATCATTTTAACATCTCATAACGCAACATTAAGTTGCATATGTAAAGAATTCTTTTCAAATATGAAAATATTGCTTAACAATTTCACTTAATCTTATGAATGATTTGTTAGCGTTTTTATAGTTACTATTTTTTATTATAGACCCGTTACTTAGAATAAATTTCATTGCATCATTTTGCCTTGATAAAGTCTATCACAGTACGAAACGTGTAGGCGAAAAAAATATAGTTTCCCTCTCGTCTTCTTTATCTAACCATATGTGTACGTATTTATATATACGTGTATATATATATATATATATATATATATATAGAGAGAGAGAGAGAGAGAGAGATATTGTATTTTTGGGCAGCAATCTCTCTTTTATGCAGGTTTCATTAAAAAGGATAGACAAGGTGTGATGGCTAAGTGTTTTATGTAATTTTTCTTGTGATTTTTTTTCTTTTTTTTTTTTGAGGGCATAAAATATATAAAAATTATCCAAATGTTTTGTTTATCCGAGCGCTTTTGACTAAACCAGGATGAATGTTATTTTACGTGTAACAAGTTTCAGTTTCAGTTTTGTTTAATGGTATATCAACACCTCTGTGGGTTATTCAATGCCAAAAAGGTGGGGTTTTAAGGTATGTGTTTTTTTAATGTGAGAAGGCTGATTCTGTCAGATTATATTAAAAAAAATTGATTTTATTTTTTTTTTATTTTAGAAAACTGAAAATGTTCTATAATTTTATATTCAGAAATATTTTGCTGAGAATTTTTTTTTTCCTTCAAAAATGTGTTTTTTCTTCAAAAAATGAATTGTTGGTAATATGTTTCCTTCAAAAATGTATCTCTTTCTATAAAAGTCTATTTTTATGCATATATATATTTCTATAAAGTGTATTTTTATACGTTCATAGTGTTTCGACCCCAGTTTGGAGGTTAACTATTTGTCCCTAGCTGGGACCCTAACAGGTGCTAACACACCGGGTCAGGGTGGACCTGGGAACAACAGCAATTAAAAGGTGGTTCCATGCTCCTCACAACCTCCCAATCAGAGGCAATGCGGCCAGATGTAGTTTATGTGTAGCAAAATGTGTGTGTTGTTATATATGATGTAGAATCGTGTGTATGTGTTATGTACCGAACACGGTAAGCATGTTACTACCGTGTTCGTAGTTGATGTTATTGGGTGTTGTTGTTTTTCGTTTTTATTAATAAGGCCTCCATTATTTTTAATCATTTCTTGCATGTGGATAATGCGATGATATATAGGTTTGTATGTATTTGTGTTTGATATATATATATATATATATATATATATATATATATATGCAGGTTTCATTAAAAATGGCAGGCAAGATATTATCATTAATTTTTTTATATAACTTTATATGTGTTTTTGTAAAACAAGGTTTTTTCCGAAACGTCGGAGTATTACATTCCTATTTGACTGACGGGTGATGTAATTTCAAAAATGTGTATTTGGGCAACAATCTCTCTTTTATACAGGTTTCATTAAAAATGACAAGCAAGGTATTATCATTAAGTCTTAAAATAATTTTTCACGTCTTATTGTAAAACAAGGTTTTTTTTCGAAATGTTCTATTATTACTTTACTTGATGATTTTTAATGAAACCTTATTAAAGAGAGATTGTTGCCTAATTACACAATTTTGATAGAAATATAGATCGTTGAGTTATTTCCGCCACCTAAGTTTCAATCAGTGGAAAGACTCAGATGATTGTATTTCTTGGTTTCAAAAGATTAAAAACAAAAACAAATATACATTCATAATCTTTTTTTTTTCATAATCATATCACCCCAAGCAAGGCAGTCTATTGTCACTGGTGCGCAGGGGGTTACCTAAGAGGAAAGTTATGAGAAAGAGTGACAGGTTACAGGGCGTGTCAGGAAGTGGGCTGGAGAAAGGTTAAGATACTGAGAGTGGATTGGACGGAGAAAGGAGAATCAGAGAGAGGATGCAAGTTAGCAAGATAGGAGATGACTATTGACTTTACACTTAAACTCCTGGAGATTGTAGCTGTCGGAGAAACGAGTAAACGGAAGGGAATTCCACAGGCAGGAAGTATGAGAAAAGAAGGTGATAGTGTAGAATTTGTGTTTACATTTTATTGGTTTCATAGTAAAATGATGGGACCTAGTTGCATTCGTGTGACTCGAGCAAATTCATGCATAAGGAGGGACCAGAGAGATAAGTTCATCGGAGCAGAAGCTGTGAAAGTGTTTGTGGAAGAGACACAGCGAAGTTACATTGCGCCGGTGAGAAAGTGACTGTATCTTGGCTACCAGGTCGGGATCGATCACATTACAGATTCTACAGTTGGATTTTGTCAAGGACCCCTAGGTTGATAGCAGGGGAACCTGACTAGATATGGCAGCAGTATTCATTGCAAGAGCGGATGGTAGATTTATATATGTGCTGGATTGTTTCAGGCGGAAAAAAACTTCCTGGCCCTACACAGAGAACCGACTTTCTTAGCAGCGGATTTAGCTATGGATTCTATAGTCATTGTACTTGAGGTCTGATGTGGGAGTTAAACCGAGAAGGCGCAGGTTTTTGCTCTCAGGGAAACTAGACTGATCCTTGGTAATGTGGGGTAGGAGCGATTGCCTGTAATGATTAACAGGTAGATAGTTCGTTTTTGTGGCATTAAAATTCACGATCCATTTCTTACCCCAGTCCACCACCGATTGGAGGTCCTTTTCAAGCTCAGCAGCGAGGTTTGCTTGATCAGCCTCGGCAGATTTTTGGTTGAGGCGAGAATAAACTGTAATATCGTCAGCGTATATGCCTACTTCGGATTTTATTAAATATGACATAAAACCTTTTACCCATAAAATCTGAAGAAGGCTTAATGGAAGCGTTAAATTTCGTTAAACGGTGCAAAGATATGTCACCCGATCATATAAACATGTTACATTACCGAAAGTCTATACTATTCCACAATGGTGAAGCATGAATTAAAAATATAAAAAGGCACATTTGATGTACCACAAGGCTCGTTTGATGGACCTGAAATTTCAGAATCTATAGGAATATGAATTAAAATTAATAAAATAAAACACATACACAACCACAGTTTGTATAGAGATGACGGATTAATGATAGCATCAGATAACAAAAGAGGAAATGATAGAATTAGAAAAATGCTTTTCAAACTCTTCAAAAATCTAGATTTTGAAATATTAGTTGAAACAAATAAGAAGGTAGTCTCATATTTAAATGTAGAATTTAATTTACAAACTGACAGTGTCTCTCTATATATGAAAACAAACACAACTTTAGAGTACGTAAACACATGATCTAACCATCTAAGCAGCATAATCAAGCACATCCGTAAAGGAACAGAACACAGGCTATCAAAAATTCGTCAAACAAAGCAATCCTCAGAAACAGAAAAAAGATAATGAAAATGTCTTAAAGAAATCTGGCCATGAAAAAGATTTAGAATACAAACCTCAGCCAAACAAGGAAATGAAAAACAATAATAGAAATGGTTGGTTTTTGTTTTGTTTTTATGGCAAATCAACACCTCGGTGGGTCATTTATTGCCAACTAAACTTTATTTATTTATTGCCTGTAATACCTTTTTCTTTCAACAATTTACTGTTGTTTATATAAGTTTTGTGTCTAGTAATACATTTTCTTCGTGTATCAAGATTCATTGGGATTTGTTTTTAAAGGCAGGGTTCCCAAGTTCTACCCTTGTTATTTAACCCATAACTGGAGGGAAGGGATGGATTAATACCTTTCCCAACGGTACCCGTGCTTTAACTCAATGCAGGGCATTCAACTGGAATTCGAACTCGATTCACCGATTTCTCTTTAGTTATTTCAATCTGCTTTTTCACAAAGCCACGTTCAATTTGCAAGGTGATGTTATCATGATGAGCTGCTGGATTTTATAGTTTAAAATTTGTGTATTTATGTAGCAAACTCTCTTTCAGGCATGTCAGATAAAATAAAGTGCAAGCGTTGGGTTTGCTTATTTTTAATAAAATCCGTACTGACGGATAATCTTCGTCGGTAAATTTTTGTTTTGTTCCCGGAAGGCCTTTACCCCCTTCAAATCTTTCCAAAACATCCCTATTTCCGAGCAAATGTATATACTGAACTCAAATCTTTAATTGTTTATTGAAGAAACATACCTTTTTTTATTTCATTTTATCGAGCAGAGAAATATGGAACTTCTTGTCTCTGTTTATCTCACCCCGTAACCACGTTTCAAATATGTTATTCACTGCTGACTGAATTCACGCGTAGTTTTACAAATTTTCGTCCTTTTTTCAATCCCTACGCGCAAAATGAGTTCCGAAACAGAACAATTCGCGGAGTAATTGCTCAAATGGAGAAAATCGACCGAGAAAAAGAAACCTACGCTTCAGTTCATTCAGCGGTGAATCAGAGATGACAACGGTAGTAAGGGGTGAGATATAGTCCGATGTATTTATGGTCGATACCATGAAAGGACGGTAGGTTTCTTCAATAAAAATTATCGATTTGAGTTCAGCATGTACATTTGCACGGAATTAAGGATGCTTTAGGAAGTTTTGACTTGGTAAAGGCCTTCGCGGAACAAAACAAAAAATTATTTCTTCGTCTATTATAATAAAAAATGTAAGAAATGCGCTTTGATATAGACAGCTGATTTTATTTTCTATTTCTCAATGTTCTCAAGTATTTTCAATATCCTTCCAAGGTCATTTTCAGTGATGTAAGTTTTAACAAAAGAAAATCACCGCAAAACTGTGTTGCTAAAATTAAGGTAATTTTTTTCTTTTTGCTTCAAATACAACGGTTGGCAGTTATGCTTAGTGTGGAAACTATCGCGTATAAATTTTTAAGGGCAGCCCAAAATGCCAAATACAGGTCGGGGATACCAGAATCAAGCAAGTTAAAAAATTCAAATACCTGGGAAGCGTTATAACAGAAGACGGAAAATGCAACACAGAAATCCGAAGGCGAATTGGCATGGCGAGGGAAGCATTTCAGAATTTTAGTAAAGTATTAAGAAACAGGACCATTTCGCTAGAAACAAAGAAGAGAATACTGGATTGCTATGGGATGTCAGTTTTTTTAATATCACAGTGAATGTTGGACAATATCATCAAAGATGAAGGAAAAACTTGAAGCAACTGAAATGTGGTTCTACGGAAGCATACTGGATATAAAGTAGGGGATAAGTTCCATTTTACAATCAATATATAAACTGACCCCTCACTTTGTGGTCACAGCAGTTTCTATACATTTATATTCATGAGATCCAAAAGCACAAGGATGCATTCTAGAAGCTGAGAAGAGTATTATGAAATAGGACAATTTCACTAGAAACAAGGAAGAGAGTATTGGATTGCTAGGTGCTGTCCGTCCTTCAATATGACGGTGAATACTGGACAATATCATCAAAGATGAAGGAAAAACTTGAAGCAACTGAAATGTGGTTCTACAGAAGGATGCTGCGGATATCGTGGACTGAGCATGCAAGCAACGATGAGGTGTTGGAAAGAATGGCAACAAATAGGAAATTAATACTGAGCATCAAGAAGAGAGTTGAAGTTCCTGGGACACACAATGAGAAAGGTGGGCTTAAAGAATCAGATACTAACAGGCCAGATAGAAGGAGAAAGAGACAGGGGAAAGCAACGGATAACATATTTGAAGGACCTAATCAGGTGGATGACGGAACGAGGATTGCATGGTGTAACAGGAGAAGGCGTGCTCAGAGCCACCAGGGATAGAGAAAAGTGGAAGGACATGATCGCCTACGTCCTGAACTGACGAGGCATATAGAAGAAGAATATCATAGTCATGCACTTATTAAAGCATGAAAATTTTTTTCTTTTTATGACCATTTTTTAACATTACTTGTTTCTTGCTTAGGATGTGGTTCCCGGCTCTCTTTTTTTATTTTTTTTTTTCCAATCTTTCACTTTTTTTTCTTTTCTCTGTTTTTTTTTTTTGCTCTCAATTAGAGTAGATAGACTAAACTATCGCCCGGTTCACACTCCACCCACGTCTTTCGAACAGGTGAAGAGGCTCATCCTTTGTTTCCTATTTAGGATGTGGTTCCCGGATTTCTTTTTTTTTTCCAATCTTCTTTCACTTTTTTTTCTTTTCTCTTTTTTTTTTTGGCTCTCAATTAGAGTAGATAGACTAAACTATCGCCCGGTTCACACTCCACTCACGTCTTTCGAACAGGTGAAGAGGCTCATCCCTTGTTTCCTGTTTAGGATGTGGTTCCCGGCTTTCTTTTTTTTTCCAATCTTCTTTCACTTTTTTTTCTTTTCTCTTTTTTTTTGTTGCTCTCAATTAGAGTAGATAGACTAAACTATCGCCCGGTTCACACTCCACCCACGTCTTTCGAACAGGTGAAGAGGCTCATCCCTTGTTTCCTGTTTAGGATGTGGTTCCCGGCTTTCTCTTTTTCAGTCATTTTACTCTTAAGTAGCCCCTGCGCCTCAGTGGCGTCATCGCCTTGCTTGGGGCGATATGATTAAAAAAAAGTATACGTATCTGATTCTATTAAATGTTGGCTTAAGGTTTTAATGAATATTGCCTCGAGCATTTGTAGTTTGCATTTGTTGTTTTCTTGGTTTAGGATAGTTGTGTTGTAGAGCATTATTTTTTCATATTGTGACTGTCGACAGATATATTGTTATAGATCTCTGGAAATGGACGGATAGTCAGACATGTGTAATGCAAGACATCTATCTATCTATCTATCTATCTATCTATCTATCTATATATATATATATATATATATATATATATATATAAGAAGCTAACCTAGAGCCAACGGACCTACCAAGGTTTCACCAAATGGATCGTCAAGCCAACTTGCCCTGACAATCCATTAGGTGAAACCTTGGTAGGTCTGTTGGCTCTAGGTTAGCTTCTCATTTATTGCTCTGCTATTGTATTGAGCGCTTTACGTGTTTAGTTTCTCGTCTCGGGTTTTTTTCTTTCGACTCGTACTTTGACTAATGTTCAATTGCTTAGTTCGCATCTTTTTTTGTTTCCCTTTTTTTCCCCTCCACGTTTATACTGGGTGGGTTTTTCAGATAAATTTTATAGTTATATATATACTACCGGCCAAAATTTTTAGGCCACCACTGTTTTTAAAAAAATGATGTATTTCATACTACTTTTTAGTATTGATTGCCAAGTGAATAATTGTCAATGAAAATAGAATGGTTCATTTGTTAATATTGCACAATAACATGTGCATCAAATGAATTTTTAAAAATTTAATAATTCCCTATATTACAGTTTCATCAATGAAAGAATGAAGAAAATTTAGGGTGATTCGGACGAGTTCATCTTTGATTCCTTGCCTTGTAAAATTTTGCAAAGTAATAATAAAAGAATTATTCTATTTTCATTTAGAATTATCCACTTGGCAATATATACTAAAAATAGTATGAAATACGTCATTTCTTTTAAAAATATAGGGTGGCCTAATAATTATGGCCGGTAGTATATATATATATATATATATATATATATATATATAAAATCTAAAGTGTGCGATGGTTAAATTGTCGCTATTGTCCTTGTAAGATTTTGCAAAGTAATAATAACAAAAAAAAATCAATTTTCATTTAGAATTATCCACTTGGCAATATATACTAAAAATAGTATGAAATACGTCATTTCTTTTAAAAATATAGAGTGGCCTAATAATTTTGGCCGGTAGTATATATATATATAAAATCTAAAGTGTGCGATGGTTAAATTGTCGCTATTGTCCTTGTAAGATTTTGCAAAGTAATAATAACAAGAAACAACCTTTTTATTGAATCTTTTATTTTAATTTTAATTGAAAGATAACCCATCACTCAATAAATCCCGGGCCTAACTAATGAAACAACAACTTTTATGCAAAATTCGACTTTATTCATTAACATTCTCCCTCTAAGTCGATACACCGATTCCAGCGCTTCTCTAACAATTCGATGTCTTTTTTGTAGAACGATTTGTTTTCGCCTCAAAATACGCCATCGTTTCCACTATCTCTTTCCCTGAAACAAACAACCAGGAGTTGCTGGGGGTCAGATCTGGAGAATAGGGTGGATGCGGAAGCAATTCGAAGTGCAATTCATGTAGTTTTGCCATCGTTGGGATAGACTTGTGACACCGTGCATTGTGTTAGTGATAGATCACTTCTTTTTTTCTTTATTTGTTGCCGCGTTTTGGTGATTTCTTCGTTCAAACGCACCAATAATGCTATATTATATTCGTTATTGATGAGTCTTTCTTTCTCAAGGTAATCGATGAACAAAACTCCTTGCGCATCCCAAAATACGGAAGCTAAAATCTTGACAGTTGATGTTTGTGTCTTTGGTCATTTTGTCATGTATTTACACAAAAACTCCTTCTTGTTTTTGATCGACTGTGAGCAAACTTTGAACACAGCTTTCTCATTGACAAATGTTCATTGCAAAATGGTGAATATACTGACTTCTGATATCAAGTTTGTATATTCTTTTGGTATTTTCCGGGACAATTGCCGATTTTGGGCGACCTGTGCGTTCAGCATCATTTGTGTCTCTACGACCGCGTTTAACTCAGCATACTACCTTTTAACTGTTGTTTCCGACGGAGCAGAATCCGAATAACAATTATCAAGTCATTGCTTTGCTTGAACAGTATTTTTCACATCAGAAAGTAATGCTTTATCAACACACAAAATTCAGATTTTCCATTGTTTTGAAAATTTACAACAGTAGCTTCACTTAAATAACTGTAAACTAATAATCCGAATTGGCACAAATTTTGTTACCTGCCACTTGAAGGTTAGTAACCCATAAAAATCATATGCATTTTTTGTTAGTGGCGATATCTATGTCAGGTCCGGGACTCATTGAGTGATGTGTTAAATGATTACATTTACTATTTCCAGTAAACAAAATACTCTGGAATTATATTGATTGGAATCTAAAATTATTTTCAGTTTTTCGGCCATTTTTTTTTAGCGTTCGACACATTTGTAAATACAAGTTGATTCTCGGTTTTAAAAATCTTGCAAAAATAAAATATATGTCCGTGACATGTTATGTTTTTGAAAATTAAAAAATATAAAGTTAAATTAATCAGATTTATACAAGTATTACTTATTTATAGCATGGTATTTAGACAAAAACTATTTTCTAATTACGGTGTGTTGATCTTTTTGACATTTACCGCATAATTTTACTTGTGATGACAACCAGAGGCGACATAATTGTCTATGGTAAACAGAATAGACAAAATTGTCCATTTTTTTTCTGTAAGGGAAAGACACCTGGAAACACAAGAGGTTTTATTGTACACATAGAAATTACCATACAAAAATTCAAATACACAATAAATTATAATTATTCTTAGCATACGATATCTCGATGATTTTATTAAAGTTTTCAATTTCCCATTAGAAAAAAATAGTGTTCACTTAAAAACTTAACGTCTACAAGTCTTTGAAATGTTTAAAAAATATTTTTGGAATTTTATAAATTATTATAATTGAAAAAAAAATGAAAACAATTCCTTTAAAATTTCATTATTAACAAAAACAAATATTTAGACTATAATGTCTTTAATTTGTATTATTCATTAAAATCCTTTCTAATTAAATAATGTCCTAGTTTTATTGCATTTTCATTTTCTTATTCGGAGCAGAAAAAGGGCCAAATGGTTGAAAAACATAATACATGATTTATATTCCCGAAGGTGTCCTGCGTTTAACTAATAAAACCAATTTTGTCTACAAAATTTAATTTCATGGGTTTACGATTTTACCAAGATTTTTTAAAATAATAATGTGAACATAATTTTATTCATTTATGAATGAGTCTTGAAAGTTTCACTAAAATCCGAAAATTATTTGATTTTTGCAAGAATGATCGCCCAAGCGTGTATCACGTATGGCACTTAACTGACTGACTGAATATAATAGTTGAAAACAATTAAAACTTCTACTGGACATAAAGTGGGGGATCTGTTTTCTGTTGTTATGAAGTAATAAACTGATCCCCCACTAATTACTAGCCAGATAGTCTCCCACAGGATTCAATTACAACCTACTGCAGGATAAAACCCAGTCAGTCATGTCTCTTTCGAGACATGATCGCCCAAGCGTGTATAACGTATGGCACTTAACTGACTGACTGAATATAATAGTTGAAAACAATTAAAACTTCTACTGGGCACAAAGTGGGGGATCTATTTTCTGTTGGTATGAAGTAATAAACTGATCTCCGACTAATTACTACTTAATAATATACTACCATTCTTGCCCCTCTAGCTATGAGTCAAATAACAGGACAGATTGTGTTCTATAGCCTTGGCTGGCAACCAGTCTACCGCAGAAAGCAATGGCAACCTACTGCTGGATAATCTTCTGTCTAGTCAGTCATGTCTTTTTCGAGACATGATCGCCCAAGCGTGTTTCACGTATGGCACTTAACTGACTGACATTTTCTAATCTATTTACATTCGCTTTGAAATATACCAGCATTTTGCTTGTTGGAAATTTCAATTAACATGGAATTAAAACTAAAATAAAACTCTAGAAAACTTTATTTTTTAAAAATGCATTTTAAACCTTAATTATCTCTTTACAAGTCGATGCAAGAATAAGAATTGGGATGAAGATTATATTGTAGAAATTTTACAACGGAATATGGTCTTCCTTTAAAATCCGGATCCTGAGTCCTTGTCTCTTACCTCATTACGAATTAAGTATAGCTTGCAATCTCCGCTAAAAGAGGCACTAATAAATATTCAAATATATTAATCTTTCGCTGAAGGAAGAAACAATGCCATTTTGTCTTCTGAACAGAAGTTTTCAATAAAAAAAATATGAATGTAATTTGTTTTTTTCTGAAACCCACGAAAATTTAAAGATATGAAACTGACTAAAGATTCTGCTCTACCCCGCCATTGATAATCAATATATATTCTGTTCTTGTGCTTTTTCTTTTTATTTTAATAGTTAGGGCAGCAGGGACAAGATTTTACAAGGTATCATCTCAGGGATTGTGTATGTTTTTTTTTAAATATCCAAGATGTAAATATTTCGGTTTTTTCATACACTTCATTTTGGTTGCTATCCTGCCAGGTTGTACCCTCATGAAATATCAGTTGTGTTTGGTAACTTTTTGGGGTCGTTCATTTAATCTCGCGTTGACATTCTCGTTAAGTCACAATCTAACAGAAAAAGGAGAAAATAAAAAGTTTTTAAAAGTCATTTTTAAAGAAAATTCATGAGTTTTTGGATAAAAACCTAATAAAATTTACAATTTCAGAGTAGGTAGTGAACGAATAAGAACTTGATATTTTGCTTCCTTATTTTTCTCTCTTGTTCTTTCTTTCTTTCTTTCTTTCGTTCTTTCATTCTTTCTTTCTTTTTTTAGTGCGTTCTTTCATTCATTCGTTCATTCATTCATTCATTCATTCTTTCTTTCTTTTTTCTTTCATCATCGCTTACTTTCTTGCTTGCCTTTTTTCGACTTTTCTTTCTTAGTTTCTTTCTTTCGTTCTTTCTTTCTTTTTTCTTTTTTGTTTTTTCGTCCTTTCTATCTATCTATCTATCTATCTATCTATCTATCTATTTCAGTCTGTTCATATCTATCTATCTATCTATCTATCTATCTATCTATCTATCTATCTATCTATCTATCTATCTGTCTGTCTGTCTTAGTTTCTTTCGTTCGTTATTTCTTTCTCAGTTTCTTCCGTTCTTTCTTTCTTAATTTCTTTCGGGCTTTATTTATTTATTTCTTTCGTTATGTCTCTCATTCTTCTTTTCTTTCGTTCTTTGGTTATTTCTCTTTCTTTCCTTTTTTTCTTTTTCTTTCTTTCTTTTTTAGTTTCTTCCTTTTCTTCTTTCTTTCTTAATTTATTTCGTTCTTTCTTTTAACTTTCTTTATTTCTTTGTTTGATTCTATCTTCCTTTCGTTCTTTCTTTCGTTATTTCTTGCTTTCATTCGTTCTTTCTTTTCTTCCCGTTTATTCTTACCTTCTTTCTTTCTTCCTTTCTTTCTCTCTTTCTTAGTTTCTGTCGTTCTTTTCTCCTTTTTTTTCATTCTTGTTTACTTTCTTTCTTTCTTTCTTTTTTCCTTCTTTCTTTTTACTTTCTCTTTTTTCCTTCTTTCTTAGTTTATTTCGTTCTTTCTTTTTTCTTTCTTTCGCTCTTTCTTTCTTTTTAATTTCTTTTTGGTCTTTCGTTCTTTCTTTCGTTTTTATTTCTTTTGTGTTTGCTTACTTTCTTTCTTGCTTTCTTTCGTTTTTTCTTTCTTTATTTCTGACGTTCGTTCTTTCATTCTCAGTTTCTTTTGTCCTTTCTTTTTTTTGTTCTTTCTTTCTTTCTTTCTTAGTTTATTTCCTTCCTTCTGTCTTTCTTTCTTTCTTTCTTTTTTTCTTTCTTGCTTTCTTTCGTTCTTTTTTTCTTGCTTTCTTTTTTTTCTTAGTTTCTTATGTTCTTTCTTTTTTCTTTCTTTCTTTCATTCGTTATTTCTTTCTTTCTTGCCTACATTCTTTCTTGCTTTCTTTCGTTCTTTCTTTCTTTTTTCACACATTCTCACATACACGTTCGCATTCTCAACCTCTCTTTCTCTTTTACTGCGTTTTTATTTTCTTTATTCAAACTCTTTCTATATTTTCTTCTCAGTTCCACAATTTTAGGTGTCCTAAACCTCGAATAATTGGTTTTATAATTTCTGAATTCCAGTATTTATTTATTCAAAAGAATTTTCCAGCAATTTATTTCATCTTTATATTGCACTGTTTGCTCTTCCTGTTTGAATTTTTCGGCTGTTAATTTCTTCAGCCTTCTTCAGTTATATTCAGGAGTGTTTGGAAGTTGCTTAGTGATTTTTCTTTTTTCTTTCCCACAAGAGAGAAGCTTGTAATTGTTATATAACTTAAGCTAGGCTAAAAATACCAAAACTACTTCTAAAATACCGCAGATGCAACCTTCACTGGACATCGTTTTATCGCCACTCATAATCTATTTTCTTTTTTTTTATTTTTCTCTTCCGCTCACTTTCTATATACAGTACTGTGCAAAAGTATTAGGACAAGAACTATTTTATCTTTCATGAGACATATTGAAAGAAAATAAACAATTTAATTAAAGTAATTTTATTTGATTTACTCAACAAATGCTTTAACAAGAAAAATACTTGTTACAAAATAAATTTAATATTTAGTAAAATAGCCTTTTGCTTTGAAATAATAAAATAACTGCGACAATTCACCAATCGCACCTAGTATATATATATATATATATATATATATATATATAGTACTGTGCAAAAGTATTAGGACAAGAACTATTTTATCTTTTATGAGGCATATTGACAGAAAATAAACAATTTAATTAAAGTAATTTTATCTGATTTAATCAACAAATGCTTTAATAAGAAAAAATACTTGTTACAAAATAAATTTAATATTTAGTGTAATAGCCTTTTGCTTTGATCATAGCTTTCATTCTGTCAGGCATTGGCATCACAAGATCCTTCAATGTATCTAATGGTATCTCCTGCCAATCAGCTTGTATTTTTTCTGAAAGTGTACCTTGCAAAGTAACATTAGATTTATCAATTGCATTTCTTTTTATTGATAGTGACAGAGCAAAACCAACCCATGGCTAGTCGGTAGTGTTGACTGATCCAAATACATGATTCCACCGCATATTCTGTTAAACATTTCGTTCATTATGAAAAAAAAAAGTGGGGTTATAGACAAGAGTCATGATAAGAAATTGTAAGGTGTCGTCGAAGTAAAATCGGTGATCAAGACACTCAGCACCTGGCTCATCTGATAAAGACGTCGATTCTTTCCTCATTCAAGCCAATAGAAGAGATTACTTTAAGTATTAGCATTTCTCAAGACATCAAAATCCTTGTAAAATTATTCAAGCCTGCAGAGCCTGCAAACATTTTCTCACTTCTTGTACAGAAGAAAAAAATCAATTTTCTCATGAGAATTATTACATTATTCTTATTTTTAATACAAGGCTCGAGAGACACTCAAGTTAGAACTGGAAAAAAATAAAAAAAGAAAGCCGGGAACCACATCTTAAACAGGAAACAAGGGATGAGCCTCTTCACCTGTTCAAAAGACGTGGGTGTAGTGTGAACCGGGCGTTAGTTCAGTCTATCTACTCCAATTGAGAACAAAAAAAAACAGAGAAAAGAAAAAAGTGAAAGATTGGAAAAAAAAATAAAAAAAAGAAAGCCGAGAACCACATCTTAAACAGGAAACAAGGGATGAGCCTCTTCACCTGTTCAAAAGACGTGGGTGGAGTGTGAACCGGGCGTTATGACATATCGAGCTGTTGTCGATAACTTATAAGTCGAAATATATTTTGGATTGTAAGATCAATTCTTTTTTGCGCGAATATTCGCTGCCTTCCTCTGTCTCTTTTTCCTTCTATCTGGCCAGTCATTATCAGGTTCTCCAAGCTCTCCTTCCTTATTGCATGTCCCAGGAACTTCGGTTGTCTCTTCCTGATGCTCAATATTAATTTCCTTTTCGTTGCCATTCTTTCCAACACCTCACCGTTGCTTGCATACTCAGTCCACGATATCCGCACGATATCCTTCTGTAGAACCACATTTCCGCTGCTTCCAGTTTTGTCCTCATTTTCGATGATATTGTCCAGCATTCACTACCGTATTGAATAACTGACATCACATAGCAATCCAGCACTCTTTTATTTTGTTTCTAGTGAAATTTTCCTGTGTGTTAGTACTTTACTCAGCTTCTGGAACGCGTCCTTTGCCATGCCAATTCGCCTTCGGATCTCTGTGTCGCACTTTCCATCTCCTGTTAGAACACTTCCTAGGTATTTAAATTTTTGTACTTGGTTGATTCTAGTATCCCCTACCTGTATTTGGCATTTTGGGTTGCACCTTTTGCTGATGATCATGCAGTTTTACAGTGTTGGAGAATAAATTGTTTCCATTTTTCTCTTTTGTTCAACGGAAATTAGTTTTAAGAATCTAAAATGTATGAGGATTGCTTCAACTAATACTGGAATTTTCACAATATAAAAGGTCGGCCATGAAAGAGTTGATGAGAGAATGCTTTGAATTATGTTGAGAAGAGAATTGAGAATGTGAGCGTTTGGTCTGTATGCCTAGTTAAAGACTGCTGATCTAAACAAATTTGTGCCCAAATATTAATTATGGCATCAATGCTCTCTTTTCTTCCATCCGTCGCCCTCTATTCATTTATTCTACCTTTGATTTGATGGCGGACATAGAGAGGCATGAGTAATGTGATGTCATGTACACAGCTTCTGGTATTAGCATGGAGAGAGCGGGTACTGTGAGTTCCGGTTTCGACTAGTGCACCAAACGGACATTGAGTGAACAACAATGTTTGTCCCTACCCACTTTTGACTTTTTTTTTTTTACTGATGACAGCGAGGACAACGATTGCCTGCCGAATTGTCCTGGTGTTGAGTTACTCAATATCCACTTACATCCATCCTCTGTCTGTGGGCGGGTCTGTGCCAGCAGAGAATGGTCTCATATCCAATTCCACTGCAAGATAGAGAGTTCTTGAGTACAAAACGACAACCATTTTTTTTCTATGTACTTCAGAACGTAGGCAATCGAGTTCTCCACATCTTCCTGTCTGTTATTCTTAGCAACACTTTCAGTTCAAGCAATTTATTTGCTGTTTTCTTTAGTTTCTTTGTCTTGTATATTCTTCTTCTTCTTCTTCTTCTTCTTCTTCTTCTTCTTCTTCTTCTATGTGCCCTGTCCTTTCAGGACTTAGGCGATCATGGCCTTCCACGTCTCCCTATCCCTGGTGGCTCTTAGCACGCCTTCTCCTGTTACACCACGCAACCAACGTTCTTTCATCCACCTGCTCAAGCCTATAAATCTAGAATATAAATGTATAGAAACTAGCATTGCCACAAAATGAGGGATCAGTTTACATATTGATTATAATATAAATTTGATCCCCCATTTTATACCCACACTATAATTTCTGATAAACATTTGGCATATATATTCTTCTTCTATGTACCATTTCCTTTCAGGACGTAGGCGATCATGGCCTTCCACGTCTCCCTATCCCTGGTGGCTCTTAGCACGCCTTCTCCTGTTACACCATGCAACCCTCGTTCCATCGTTTACAATGGAAAATGTAATATTACGTAACTCAGTGTTTTTTGCAATGAAAAACACATTAATTAATCTTGCAAAAATCAATTAATAATTGTCGAATTTTAATGAAACTTTCAGAACTTATTTACAAATGAATTAAATTATTTTTGAAGTTATTATTTTTAAAAAAATTCATGAAATTTCAAGAAATTAAATTTTGTTGGCAAAATTAGTTTTATTAGTTAAACGCAGGACTCATTGGGAAATGCAAATCATCTATAACTTTTTCAGTCATTTCGCTTTTTTTTCTGAAAATTTGCTCCCAAAAGTAAAATCAACAATGCAATAAAACTATGATATTATTTAATTAGATAAGTTTTAATTGCTTTAATAAATAATATAAATTAAGAACATTCTAATCTGAAGAAAAAAATTCATTTAATAATGAAATTTTAAAAAACTTTTTTCATTTTTAAAAATTATAATAATTCATAAAATTTTAAAAATATTTTTTAAATATTTCAAAGACGTGTGGATGTTACGTTATTAATTTAATAAGTGAAGACTATATTTACTAATGCGAAATTGAAAATTTTCATATTAATCGAGCTACAGTATTTTTTTTTTAAATTTTTCTTAGTGAATTTGAAGGTTTTGTATGGTAATTTCTGTGTGTACATTAAAAGATCACTTCTTTTATGCATTCTTCTCCTTACAGGAAACAAATTGAGCACATAAGTCACATGTGATCACCGTAGACACTAAGCTTATGTCACATCAGCTTGTCGTCATATGTCAAATCATATGCGAAAGGTCAGTAAAATCAACATTCTGTGGTTAAGAAATAGTCTTATTCTAAATTTCATAAATGTAATTCTTGTGTAAATCAGATTAATTTAATATTAAATTTGCTAATTTTCCCAAAATAAAAAATTTCAAAGATGTATATTTTGTTTTTGCAAAATTTTTGAAACCGAGAATTAACTTTTGTTTAAAATGTGTCAAAAAATGGCCGAAAAATTGAAAAAAATTTTTTTAATCTTAATATTTTAAATTTTAATTTTAAATACACTAGACTATTTTGCTTACTGGAAATAGTATATTTAATCATTTAGCTTTCAGTAAAGCTAAAATTAAAGTTTCAAGAAAAATTTTTTATTTTTAAAAATTCAATTTCAAACTTAGATATCGAAAATGATGGGAGGTACCTAGATTTATAAAAGCCGAAGACTGTATAGCGCACCCAACTGAAAAAAATGGCGCACAGAATATGAAAGAATCATTAAAATTGCACTTACTCAAGCCCAATCCTAAATTGTAAAGAATTGTTTAAATAAACTAAGGCATTAATAAAATACAATATGAAGGACTTATTGAAATTGCATTAAAGTTTGATCTAAGTAGAAAAGACATCATATGAATTATATGATGTCCTTAAACAAAAAGGTCAGACTGGTTGACCTTTCAAATAGGCGATGATAACCCCCGTTCTCTATCAGTTCCCACATCTGGAAGTATGGTGCCCCAAAACTGAAATAATCCAATTTAACATTTTGTAAGGGGAACAACGATTAAAACATGTGACCTTTTAGTGATAAAGATCTTATAAGTTTCCATAGTAACAAAAAGTGTGCATTTTAACATAAATTTAAAAATTTCGAAAATATTTTCAAAATATTAATTATAAATTATCTGTATTAAGCTTTTCAACTTTCGATTTGTAATAAAAGTCTTTATTCAATAAATTAATAACTTAAGACACTGGAAGAAATTTAAAAGATATCCGAAACTTTATATATCATAATAATTAGCAAAAAAAAAAAAAGAAACTATTCTTATATAAATTCATTATTAATCGATTGTTTTTCGGCTTCAGAATACGATATCCTTAAATTATATTATTTATAAAGTCAATACTAAGCTTATCTAAATTAAAAATGGTTTAATTTTAATGCATTTTTGTTTTAATATTCGGAACAGATTTTCAGACAAATTGACAAATTGTCTCCTAAGTAAAAAAAATTACATGATTAACATTCCCCAATGAGACCTGCATTTAACTAATAAAAACAATTTTGTATACATAATGTATTTCTTGGTTACATGCAATTAATTGGAGGTGGGGATAACAGATGTAAAAAAAAACAAAAAAAACAGCATTTTTACCAAGAATTTCTAAAAAAGAAATTGTATAAGTTCATTCATTGGTAAATAAGTCCTGAAAATTTCATTGAAATCAGACAATTAGTTGATTTTACAAGAATTCTCAAATTAATGTGTCTTTCAACGACAAAAAACGACTTGCGTAATATTACGTTTTCCTTAGTACTAACATTAGGTAACTATTGCGTAAATCGCTGATGGAAAACAAAAAAAATGTAAAGTAAATTTCGAGCGTATTAGAAAATATTAAATTTTTTTAAAAAATTTGATCTTTCCTTTTAATAATAACATAAATATTTTCATGATGAAACTATTTTTATTAATTTTGAGCCCTTTTAACATCGTGCTAAGCTGGTTTTTTGGTAATTACGTGGAGTTACCTATATAAATCTATGCAAAATATTCATATAAATATTCATATAAATATATATTTTCTGTATAATATGAAGAGTAATTACGTAGGGTTACCTATATAAATCTATGCAAAATATTCATATAAATATTCATATAAATATATATTTTTTGTATAATATGAAGAGTAATTACGTGGGGTTACCTATATAAATCTATGCAAAATATTCATATAAATATTCATATAAATATATATTTTTTGTATAATATGAAGAGTAATTACGTAGGGTTACCTATATAAATCTATGCAAAATATTCATATAAATATTCATATAAATATATATTTTTTGTATAATATGAAGAGTAATTACGTGGGGTTACCTATATAAATCTATGCAAAATATTCATATAAATATTCATATAAATATATATTTTTTGTATAATATGAAGAGTAATTACGTGGAGTTACCTATATAAATCTATGCAAAATATTCATATAAATATTCATATAAATATATATTTTTTGTATAATATGAAGAGTAATTACGTGGAGTTACCTATATAAATCTATGCAAAATATTCATATAAATATTCATATAAATATATATTTTTTGTATAATATGAAGAGTAATTACGTGGAGTTACCTATATAAATCTATGCAAAATATTCATATAAATATTCATATAAATATATATTTTTTGTATAATATGAAGAGTAATAGAAAAACTAAATAAACATTATTTCTCTTACTTGAACTTCTGATTTTATTATGATTTCACCAAATTTGATATTTGCAGTGAATTTAATCACTGAAAATTGCAAAGATTCTTTCAGTGTTAATCAGTCAACTGTGATTTTCATTTGTTTTTACAATTAATTTCAGACCTGAAATTCATAGCTTACATACGTTCTCTGTTCTGAAACGGCAGATAAAATACTGGACATTTTTCAAGGAGTAATGATTGACGGAAATTATTGACAGATACATCAGGAATTGAAAGAAACTGATCGAATTGTATGTTCAGTAATTCTGCAGATTTATTTCTAACCTAAGTTTTTAAATTAAACTTTAAAACTGTTTTCTGTTTAAAGCTATCCATAGTTGTTTTGTTTTCACATTACAGAAAGATCGGCTTTCTTGCCACGTACAAAATTATTAAAAGACAGGAAGCTTTTACTAAAAACAAAGAAGAGAGTACTAGATTTCTATGTGATGTCAGTTCTTCAATATGGCAGTGAATGCTGGATAATATTATCAAAGATGAAGGAAAAACTTGAAGCAACTCAAATGCTGAACTAAAATCAAGCAGGTGCAAAAATTTAAATACCTGGGAAGTGTTATAACAGACGACGGAAAGTGCGACACAGAGATCCGAAGGTGAATTGGCATAGCAAAAAGAAAGCATTCCAGACGTTGAGTAAAGTATTAAGAAACAGAACAATTTCGCTAGAAACAAAGAAGTGTGTACTGGATTGCTATGTGATGTCAGTTCTTCAATATGGCAGTGAATGCTGGACAATATTATCAAATATGAAGGAAAAACCTTGAAGCAACTGAAATGTGGTTCTACAGAAGGATGCTGCAGATATCATGAACCGAGCATGTGAGCAAAGATGAGGTTTTGGAGAAGATGGAAACGAAAAGGAAATTAATATTGAGCATCAGGAAGAGACAACTAAAGTTCCTGGGACATGCAATAAGGAAGGAGGGCTTGGAGAACCTGTTACTAATAGGTCAGCTAGAGATAGAGATTAATAGGGAGACGTGGAAAACCATGATCACCTACTTCCTGAAGGAACAGGGCACATAGAAGAAGAAGAAGAAGAAGAAGAAGAAGAAGAAGGTGTGCAGGACAGTAACTTTTTATTACTGTTTCCGTAACAAACTTTTTTGTATGGGGTAGGGTTGTTAGCCCTGCACCCAACCCCCAAACCTGGAGGACAGGTGGACCATTTTGGTCCTTACTATTACAGCACCTGGTATTCCCAAACGGTCACCGATCTAAGTACTGACCAGTCTCAATGTTGCTTAACTTCGGTGATAGGATAAGAACCGGTGTATTCAACACGATATAGCCGTTGACAAAATAAATTCAGCATCCTATTAAATTTGTGGAAGCATGATTTTATTTAGGAACATCCACAAAAAATGTGATACCTAAGATTTAAAAAGATTTTTTTAATTAAAAATATTTCTTGAAACTTTTATTTTAGTTTTAATTTCAGTGTAATTGATTAAATTCAATATTTTCAATGAGAAAAATACTTTACTGTATTTCAAAAACTAATTTAAATCCACTGGAAGGTGTTTTTGTTGTTAAATTAGCTGATTAGCCGTCTCTCATCATTATGCAATTCTCTTTAATAAAAACAAAATCTTTCAAAAATAAAATATACTTTTCTGAAATATTGTTTGAGAAATATTAGCTGATTTAAAGTATAATAAATCTGATTTGAAACAATTATTTTTTCTTTTAGTTAAAATATGGCAGAAATGGACTAAGGCCACTAGTGTGCAGGGGGCTATGAAAGAGTGAAAAGATTGGAAAAGAGAAAGCCGGAAACCACATCCTAAACAGAGAACAAGGGATGAGACTCTTAACCTGTTTAATAGACGTGGATGGAGTGTTAACCGGGCGATAGTTCAATCTATCTACTCCAATTGAAAAAAAAAAACAAATAAACAAAAGAGAAAAGTGAAAAGATTGGAAAAGAGAAAGCCGGAAACCACATCCTAAACAGGGAACAAGGGATGAGCCTCTACACCTGTTCAATAGACGTGGGTGGAGTGTGAACCGAGCGATAGTTCAGTCTATCTACTCCAATTGAAAAAAAAACAAATAAACAAAAGAGAAAAGTGAAAAGATTAGAAAAGAGAAAGCCGGAAACCACATCCTAAACAGGGAACAAGGGATGAGCCTCTACACCTGTTCAATAGACGTGGGTGGAGTGTGAACCGGGCGATAGTTCAGTCTATCTACTCCAATTGAAAAAAAAACAAATAAACAAAAGAGAAAAGTGAAAAGATTGGAAAAGAGAAAGCCGGAAACCACATCCTAAACAGGGAACAAGGGATGAGCCTCTTCACCTGTTCAATAGACGTGGGTGGAGTGTGAACCGGGCGATAGTTCAAGTAACTATATTATTAATCGAAAACTTTTTTTTACTAACGACAATAGTGTCTTTAATATATCTTATTTATAAAAGCAATTAAAATTAATTAAATAATGCCATAATTTTATTGCATTTTTTTATTTTACGATTCAGAGCACATTTTCGGAAAATGATGTTTCTTTATTACGAAACGAATTTATGAAATTCTCAAAAAGACTCTTGCATTTAACTAATATAATATAAATATAAAGAGTGCTAGAATGTGCTAGAGAAGGATTTTAAAAAATGAATTAAATAATCATAAAATACATTGGTCTTTCCTTTTCATAATGAGAAAGATTTTGACGATAAAATTGTTTTTATCAAATTTGGGGCCAATTTTTATCTAATTTTATTCAACCAAATTTCCACTGTCTTTATATTTAATTAATCTCCTTAACTCTTCCTAGAAAAATTAAAAGAACTTTATCACGCTCCATCTCTCTCTCTCTCTCTCTCTATATATATATATATATATAGTACTGTGCAAAAAGTATTAGGACAAGAACTATTTCATCTTTTATGAAGCATATTGACAGAAAATATATAATTTAATTAAAGTAATTTTATCTGATTTACTCAACAAATGCTTTAACAAGAAAAAAGTTCTTGTTACAAAATAAATTTAATATTTATTATAATAACCTTTACTTTGATCACAGCCTTCATTATGTCAGGCATTGACATCACAAGATCCTTCAATGTATCTAATGGTATTTCCTGCCAAGCAGCTTGTATTTTGTTCCCAAAGTGTGTCTTGCGAAGTAACATTAGACTTATCAATTGTTTTATCCAAAATTTCCATAGATGTTCAATAGAACTGAGATCAGGGCTTTCTGGGGGCCAATTCAAATTCGGAAGCATTCCTTCCTCTTCCTTGTTAGTAAAATAATTCTTACAAAGGATTGGCTTTTCAACATGTATTTGAATTTCAGTGAGGTTTTTAGGAAAATCACCTCTGTCCTAATACTTTTGCAAGAGTGTTAGGACAGGAGTGATTTTAAACTTTATTTTGATGCCTCATGAAAGATAAAATAGATCTTGTCCTAATACTTTTGCACAGTACTGTATATATACTAGGTGTGATTGGTAAATTGTCGCAAATATTTTGATGCCTCATGAAAGATAAAATAGTTCTTGTCCTAATACTTTTGCACAGTACTGTATATATACTAGGTGCGATTGGTAAATTGTAGCAATTATTTTGATGCCTCATAAGAGATTATTCTTGTCCTAATACTTTTGCACAGTGCTGTATGCTTCTCTCTTCCTCTCCCTATATATGTCTGTTTCTGTCTCTCTCACACTGAATCCTATTCTGTGGTTTCGTGCCGATTAGAGTCGAATCAAATTCAGCGACATGAAAAACACTTTCGAAACTCCCACGTAAGTCATAGAGAGATGGGCTGGTAGTGGTAAGGCAGGTTGAAAAAAATCTGAATTTGTGAGACTTGTGAGTATTACATTCTCCAGGCCTTCCTTCCTCATTACATGTCCCAGGAACTTCATTTTTCTGTTCCTGATATTTAGTATCAGTTTTCTTCTCGTTTTTATCCTTTCCAACACCTCATCGTTGCACAACTGCTCTATCCATAGTATCCTCAGCATCCTTCTGTAAAACCACATTTTTGCTGCCTCAAGCCTATTCTTCATCTTTGATGTAGGGAGTAAAAAATTGACAGAGTTGTCGTCTTTTACAATATTGCTCTAGTATTGTTGTGTTATAATGTCTTTAAAAATATGTGAAAATGTTGGAATATCCAAAAATAATATCAGACAACAAGGGACAAAAGCTAAAAAAAAATGTGACAAAATATCACAAACTAAATCGAAGCCTTCCTTACAAAATAAACAAGACAAGATGACAAATTCAGAAAACAATGCACATTCTTTGTTTTTGGTCAAGACATGCCGTCTTTGGAAAGCATTGATGCGTTTGCTACATTTTTTAATTCAATAATTTATTTTAATATTTTACTCCTATGGCCCAAGATTTATTTTCCGCTAGCAGTCAGTTTCTTTACACATTCTTAACCCATTACTGCCCATGACCCTTTTTTAGGACCAGAAATATAATTTACCATATTTCAGCAATTCCTGCAGTTTTCAGATATATCTTTATTTCTAAAGAATGAAGTGTCTTTCAAATATATCACCTACTGTCTGATATATATTGACAATTCTAATATCTCAGTCTTCAGTATAGAGTGAAAATCTTTGAGAGAAAGATACATTCAGATTCATCTATCATTTAAGCAAAAACTTTTTTGGCAATTAGTACTTACTAGCAGTGTAGCCCGGCGTTGCTCGGTTGAAATGAAAGCTTTAAAACTAATCCATGGTCCTGGAGCTCAGACTAAAGAATATATGAAATAATAAATTAATTGCGACAATTTACCAATCGCACCTAGTATATATATATATATATATATATATATATATATATATATATATATACACTAGCAGTATAGCCCGGCGTTGCTCGGTTGAAATGAAAGCTTTAAAACTAATCCATGGTCCTGGAGCTTAGACTCTTTGGACATTGGTACGAAAGACTAAAAAGCAATAGTTGTTTCCAGTTAAAGCGAAACCTTAGACTGAAAGAAAAATGAATGGATGTAAGTCAAATTTTGATTTCCTGGTATCAAATAAGTTTTTTTCGTCGAAACTGAATTTTGAAGGCTAAATAAGTTCTCTGAGAAAATGATATTATGGCTGAGACTAAGAACTACAATTATATCCACTTAGAGCCAAACCCGAAGCAAAAGCTAAAATAAATGGGCGGAAAAAATACAAACATACGGGATGATAAACAGACACACACACAAACATCTTGCTATATATATATATATATATATATATATATATATATATTATCGATTTTCTGCACTATTGTAAGAACTGCGACCTTGAAACTTCTGAACATCGTTTCTTATGTCTTTGTCTATGAGTAGATCAAATTTGATTAAAATCTGACCACTCCTTCGATAACCCGATTTTTTTTCGATTATCAATTTTCGATATTTATCAAGGGTACCTCGACACAAAACCTAACTTTGAACACTCGCAGACTCTTATAGTACAATCGAGTAAATTTTCAAGAAAATCGGTTCAGCCGTTTCGGAGTCTATAGGTAACGGACACACACACACACACACACACATACACACACAGATAAAGTTCCATTTATAAATAAGTTTAGATATATGAATTATCTAACTGTCCTATAAAAACAAGAAAATGTACGAAAGTAATTTTGCTCAAACATACGATGCTCTATAAGTTTGGTTCTAAAATAAAGATCAAACTAATTTTTTTTTCAGAGTAATGCAATGGAATATTTTTATATATTTAGTATTAAATAAATTTGTACAAACTGAAGATTCTTGGTTAAAAATTCAGGCATTCATGGGTAAATTGTGCAAGTTTATCCCAGAGTGTATGCCGGCGAAGAGAGAAATAGTCAGGCCTAATCTAAATCAGTATATTTGCCCAAATTTAAAAGCCATGTAAAAAGTATATACATCATTCGGACTATTGTATTCATCTTGGGTGCCATTTGTACAACGTTTCGGCCGTTGTACGCTCCAGCCCTCTTCAGTTGCTAGGAATTTCTAACTGAAATCTTTATTACAATCACTGTGGCATATCATCCTCATTTCTATTACGTGAAGAAGGCCGAAGCGTACAACGTGGTACAAATTACACTAAAGATGAGGACAATAGTCCGAATAATGTAAATACTGTCAATATTAATTTATCTCAGAAATATAGGCAAATAGAATGATCTATGATTAAACGTAATAAAAATGTCAACAAAGATGAGGACAATAGTTCAAATAATGTAAATACTGTCAATATTAACTCATCTCAGAAATATAAACAAATAGAATGATTTATTATTAAACGTCGTACAAATGGCAACAAAGATGAGGACAATAGTCCGAATAATGTAAATACTGTAAATATTACTTCATCTCAGAAATTTAGGCAAATAGAATGATCTATTATTAAACGTCGTACAAATGGCAACAAAGATGAGGACAATAGTCCGAATAATGTAAATACTGTCAATATTACCTCATCTCAGAAATATAGACAAATAGAATGATCTATTATTAAACGTTGTAGAAATGGCAACAAAGATGAGGACAATAGTCCGAATAATGTAAATACTGTAAATACTACCTCATCTCAGAAATATAGACAAATAGAATGATCTATTATTAAATGTCGTAAAAATGTCAACAAAGATGAGGACAATAGTTCAAATAATGTAAATACTGTCAATATTACCTCATCTCAGAAATATAAACAAATAGAATGAACTATTATCAAACGTCATTAAAAATGGCAACAAAGATGAGGACAATAGTCCGAAGAATGTAAAAACAGTAAATACTACCTTATCTCAGAAATATAGAAAAATACCATATAAAAAGTGTTTGATATGTAAGAAATTTTCTTAAGAAACGTGAAATACACTTCTCTCATGCATTCAAGATTGATTCTTTTGACAATGAGTGCGACAATATTAATGGCCATGTGCCATCCTATATGTGTTTAGTCTGGTCATCGATTTCCTTCTCCTGTGTGAACCAAAGCAAAAGAAAAGGATTTCCATTGAAGATTTCAAAGTCAGTTCAATAAAAAACAATCTTCCTCTTCTTTTCGCACACCAATTAAATATCGAACACTTTCAGAATCGCTTGTTTTTTATTCGTGTATTCATTCGAATTAGGATGTGCGTTGTGGTGCAGTGGATATCGATTCGGAATGACAACTCAGGAAGTTGAGTTCGAATTCAAGTTGAATTCCTTGCGTTCAATTACGCAGCAATACCCTTGGGAAAGATATCATTCCGTCTCTTCCCATCCAGTTATGGGTCAAATACTTGGACAGATTGGGTTCTATTTTGTGGTCCAGTGGATATCGGCTCGGAATGAGAAATCGGAGAGCCGATTTCGAATTCCAGTTGAATTCATTGCATTCACTTACGCGCAAATACCCTTGGGAAAGGTATTAATCCGTCTCTTCCTTCCAGTTATGGCTTAAATAACAGGACAGATTGGGTTCTATAGCCTTGGCTGGCAACCAGTCTACCACAGAAAGCAATGGCAACCTACTGCGGGATAATCTTCTGCCCGGTCAGTCATGTCTCTTTCGGGACATGATCGCCCAAGCGTGTATCACGGATGGCACTTAACTGACTGATCCTTGTTTGGCAACCAGTTTACCGCAGAAAGAAATGGTAGCCTACTGTGGGAAAATCTTCTGCCCAGTCACTCATTGGCAGAAAAAGACATGATCACCCAAGCGTGTATCACGTATGGTAATTAACTGACTATTTGGATAAAAGAATTGAATAACAAAACAGATTGTGATGTATAGCCGTGTTTGGCAACCAGTTTACAGCATAAATAAATAGCAATCTACTGTAGGAAAATATTTTGCCCAGTTAGTCATGGACAGAAAGAGACATAATCGCCCAAGCGTGTATCACGATGACACTTAAATGACTGAATAACGATAGCAAATTAGTTCTTCATTGTTGTGGAGGAACCGCACAAAATAATGAATAACAAAGACAGGTATGGAGATAGAAAAGTAGGTTATATTGAACGTAATATACAAACTGGAACGCAGATTAGTAAATCCAGGAATACTATTAGTAGAAATAAATATATACAAGTCTTGAAGTGAAGTCGTTGTAAATAGTATATCCGTGTATATTATTATAGTTGAGCGGAGCTCAGCGCTAGTCTGGTCTCTGGGTAACTTCGGTATCTCTTGGAACTCTTCGATAACTATAACGGATCCCTACGATCACTCTCCACTGCCAACTGCATCTGCAACGGTGTCATAGTAGCAGAGGCAAATGCCAATTGCAACGGTATTTACCCACTTTCCCACTAGTATTTTTGATGTTAAGGCTTTTTCTCCTATATTTTATATTTGTTATTTTCTTTAGTATTTTTTATGTTAATGCATTTCTCTTGTATTTTTTGCGTTAATGGTTTTCTCTCGTATTCTTTATGTTAATGGTTTTCTCTAGTATTTTTTATATTAATGGTTTTCTCTAGTATTTTTGGTGTTAATGATTTTCTCTAGTATTTTTGATGTTAATGGTTTTTTTCTAGTATTTTTATATTAATGTTTTTCTCTAGTATTTTTGGTGTCAATGCTTTTCTCTAGTATTTTTGATGTTAACGGTTTTCTCTAGTATTTTTATGTTAACTGTTTTCTCTAGTATTTTTTGTGTTAATGCTTTTCTCTAGTATTTTTGATGTTAACTGTTTTCTCTAGTATTTTTTGTGTTAATGCTTTTCTCTAGTATTTTTGATGTTAGTGGTTTTCTCAAGTATTCTTGGTATCAATGGATTTCTCTAGTATATTTACCAGAGTTTGTATTGCAATTTTTGATGTTAATGGTTTTCTCTAGTATTTTTTATGTCAATAGTTTTCCTTAATATTTTTCCAGAACACATATTGCAATTTTTGACATTAGTGATTTTCATTGACACTCCATATTTTTGGTTCCCATGTTGTATATATACAAGATTTGTGAGTTCAATACCAGGCTACAGCAGAGGTGAACAAGTAACTTAGTCATGAGTTACATCCCTCTAACCCTACTCTATCAAAAGAGGCTTCGCACAAGGAAGGTGAATAATATAACACAGTGATCGTAATAAAGGGTTCGGTTCGAAATTCCTAGCACCTAAAGAAAGCCGGAGCGTACAACAGCCGAAACGTTGTACAAAGGGCAACATAGATTAGGACAATAGTCCGAATAATGTAAATACTGTAAATACTACCTTATTTCAGAAATATAGACAAATAGAATGATCTATTATTAAACGTTGTAGAAATGGCAACAAAGATGAAGACAATAGTCCGAATAATGTAAATACTGTAAATACTACCTCATCTCAGAAATATAGACAAATAGGATGATCTATTATTAAACGTTGTAGAAATGGCAACAAAGATGAGGACAATAGTCTAAATAATGTAAATACTGTAAATACTACCTTATTTCAGAAATATAGACAAATAGAATGATCTATTATTAAACGTTGTAGAAATGGCAACAAAGATGAAGACAATAGTCCGAATAATGTAAATACTGTAAATACTACCTCATCTCAGAAATATAGACAAATAGGATGATCTATTATTAAACGTTGTAGAAATGGCAACAAAGATGAGGACAATAGTCTAAATAATGTAAATACTATAAATACTACCTCATCTCAGAAATATAGACAAATAGAATGATCTATTATTAAACGTCGTACAAATGGCATTAAAGATGAGGACAATAGTCCGAATAATGTAAATACTGTAAATACAACCTTATCTCAGTAATATAGACAAATAGAATGATCTATGATTAAACGTCGTCGTAGAAATGGCAACAAAGATGAGGACAATAGTCCGATTAATGTAAATACTGTAAATACTACCTCATCTAAGAAATATAGACAAATAGAAAGGCCTTGTATTAAGATTTGAGTTTAGATCATTACTGGTTAAAATGAAGAGAAAAAAAGCAGCAGGACCAGATGATATTGTAATAGAGATGCCGAAAGCGTTATATAATTTCCGGACTGACAAGGTTACCTGAATAATAAATGAAATAGACAAAAGTAACGAATTATCTGGATCACAGTACATCAATCTTCATAGAGATGCTAAAGAAATCAGATGCTCCTGCGAAATACATTAGACAATCGGCCTGATGAGCCGTATAGCTAAACTGATTAAAATTCAAATGAATCACGCTCATAGCAGAATTAGACCGGAAAGAGAGCAAAAGCAGTGGAGTTTAGTTGAAGACACAGGAAGAAGAAACGCAATTTTTATTCTCAGAATGCTATCAGAGCAAGCAATACAAACGCTGAAGGAACGATACCTCTGTTTCATAGATTACACACGGCCAAAACGTGGTGCAAATGGCAACCAAGATGAGGACAATAGATCCGAGTAATGTAAATAGTGTAAATTACGCGTTTCATGTAAAAATATATGATTGCATCTAATATAGACTGCGAAAACTACACTTTATCGTTGAGAGCAAATTCTCATAATCACCTAACAGCTAAAAATCTTAAATAATAAGGTTTTACAATGCAAAGAAAAAGCGTTGAATTTGGTAAACAATGTTTGGAAGATAATTTTTTTATGTAAGGTTAGCGGCTCGGATCGGAGAATCGGCGAGCTGAGTTCAAAGTCCGGTTAAGTTCATTACATTTACTTATATGTTAATACTCTTGGGAAATATATGAATCTATTTTTTCTTTTAGGGGTAAATCACAGGATAGACCGGGTTCTATAGTCTTGGATGACAACCGGTTTAGGAGAAAGAACACATTTCAAAACCTCAAGTTCTATTGACCTCTCTACCCTCATCTATGGGTACATAGCAGAACAGAGTAGTTATAAGAGTTAGTCAGTTCTACTATTTGGTGACCTGTCTAGAAGGAACAGTGAATTTAAACCTGAAGAGTTTTGGGTTTCGTCAAACTATCTTGATAGGGAAGAGCGCCCTAGCTGTGGCTGTCGTGGCCTTATGACCCCTGATGAAGTTATTGGACTCGTGATCGTAATGATACGCAATGCATTTCCTACGATTGTTCCAATACAGTACAATTAACACGAAAGACCCCCCTAGAGTACTGAGTTAAGAATCATTTTAGGGTCTGGAATACAAATGTGTTCTGAAGAGGAATTGATGCAACATTGTCGAAACTATTCATACCGACATTTGGGCGAGGTGAAAAGATAAATGTTGTCGGGGTCAGATGATCATTAAACAGTAGAATTTTTTTTACGGAAAGAAGAAGAAAAAAATTACAAGAATAAGGACAGCAGAAAGAATAAAGAAAGAGAAATATGAAGAAGGAACTGGGAAATGGTAAGAGTGAAAATAGTTGAAAGAAAGAGAAAAAGAAAATGAGGGAAAGGTGAATGAAAAGAAGAAAGAAAACTGAACGACGAAAAAGAGAAGGGAAAAGAAAGGCGAGGTGAATAGATAAAAAGAAAAGAGATATTGTTGTGGATTCCGGGCGAGGAACCGCACAAAATAATGAACAACAAAACAGATATTTGAGATAGAAGAATAAGTTATATAAAATGTAGAGATACAAACTGGAACGCAGGTTAGTAATCCAGGAATACGATTATTAAGGAATATATATATATATATATATATATATATATATATATATATATATATATATATATATAAGTCTTTGAAGTGAAGCCGTGCTGAAATTAGTATGTCCGTGTAATATTATTGGCTGAGTGGAGCTCAGAGCTACTATGACTAGTGACGCGGTATTCTCTGTGTAACTTCGATATCTCTCGGTAACTTACGGGCTTCTTAAGGTAATCACGGATCGGATCCTGATCTCTCTATGGCAGGAGTATATGTATACTCAAGTCGAGTCTATTATCATAGAAAAAGGGGAGCTCCCACAAGAGATATGGAGAGAGAAAAGGAAAAGAGTATAGCTGATCAAATAGAAAAGGAAAAAAAGAGGCTAATCGAAAAGAGGAAATAAAAAAGAGAAGTGTTGATGGGATGGGAAAAGAAAAAAAAGAGGGGGGAAAGAAAAAGGAAGTAAAGGGTAAGACGAAAAAAAAGAAAAAAGAAGTTGATGAGGAAAACGAAGGGTATGTGGGAGGAATAAAATAAGGAGTGAATGAGGAAGAAAATAAATAAAACTGACGAGTAAAGAGGAAAGGAGAAAGAGAAAAAGTTTAATGGAAAGAGGAAAGTAAACGAGAAAAGAGTCCGACTATTTAGTGTTTGTGTTGGAGGATCTCTCTGTTTTCTATGATAATGGACTCGACTTGAGTATACATATACTCCTGCCATAGTATACAAGAGACATTGTAAGAAATCCGTAATATACCGAGAGATATCGAAGTTTCACAGAGGATACCGCGTCAGTAGTCATAGTTGCTCTGAGCTCCACTCAGCCAGAATAATATTACACAGCACCCGTCAGTTCTGACGTGGACATGCTAATTCTAGCACGGCTTCACTTCAAGATTTGTATATATATATATTCCTTACCAATTGTATTCCTGGATTACTAACCAGCGTTCAAATTTGTATCTTTACGTTTAATATAATTTATTTTTCTATCTCAAATATCTGTTTTGTTATTCATTATTTTGTGCGGTTCCTCACTCGGAATCCACAACAGTTTGGGAAAAAATGAGATCTGAGAAAAACTAAAGAAAGAAAAATATCGAAAATGAAAAAAAAAAAAAAGGAAAGAAATTGTGAGATTACAAAGAAAGAAAGCAACGTTGAATGAAAAAAAATATGAAGGAGAGAAAGAGGTGAAAAGAGATTCCCTAGTAACCTTATACTTAAGGATAGAAGGAATGAAAAAAAAATGAATGACTTAAGAAAAAACACACAATGCACGAGTTGAAAAATTAAACATACCGTGTTAAGTGAAAGCGAAAATATTAAAAGTGGGGGGGGGGAGCAAATGCAAGTTTATGAGAAAGAAAAACGTGACTTTTTGCATGGTAGAAATCACGACGGGGTTCAGCAAGAATAATTGGGTAAACGGGATGGGATATTTAGCCCCCCCATCTCTCTCTCATTTTCTTTCTCTCCCGCTCTCTCTCTCTCTCTCTCTCTCTCTCTCTCTCTCTTTCCCTTCTCTCTGTTGTTGCGACTTTATTCCAATCTTATTTGTAGCTTCTGTCTTCCCTTCAGCACAGCACCCCCCTACCCGCTTTCTAACCAGTCCGAATCGACTACCCGACCCACCTAGACCTTCTGTAGTTATACCCCACCTCATCCCTCAAAGGAAAGAGTCTCATGTGTTGTCAGAGGCTAAGACGCAATATTATATGCAGTTAATTGGCCAGGGAACTGACGCTATGTATTAATGATCACCAGATGACGGGAGAACAGGCCGGCCGGAATTGGAGGACTAATGAAAACAACAACACAAGCAACTGAAAATAAACAAACGTGCAAAACAACAAATCATTATCATCATTAATATTTTTGTTATTGATATCATGGTAGATACTTTATCATTACAACAGCCGCTGTTGACATCAGTCTTATCTGAAATATTTTATTGATATTTCATAAGGATTGTACTAAGCCCTTCTACTAAGTAGGGATGACCAGAATGCCTTTAAAAACAGCTTTGGATTTTTTTTTAAATATCAGCATAAATGAAGTTTACGTAACTTCATCAGCTCCAAAATACATTTGAACAGTTCAAGTGTATGACGATTCATAAAATAGCCTCAGTTAGGTGTCATACATACTACACGCTTGAGCGATCATGTATCGAAAGAGATATGACTGACTCGGCAGAAGATTTTCCACGCAGTAGATTGCCATTACTTTTTGTAGAAAGTAGAGTGGTTGCTAACCAAGGTGGTAGAACTGTTATGGAGAAACACACCTATTCGTCAGATAATGAACTCTCCCTCCTATATTAATAAGAGTTAAGAAGTTAACGGGAGAAGTTCTTAGGAGTTCTTTGGAAGTTCATAAGAGTTCTATTGGAGTTCAGAAGAATTACTAGGCAAAAGATATTAGTCGGCAGTTAGCCGAATACTAAGGAGTCAGCTTTCAGTGGATGATTACCAAGTTCCTAACATTTTGGTTGCGTTAAGTCGATTAGCAACCGACATAACACGATTATAACTTTCCTCAACAAGAACCCAGTATGTTCTGCTATTTAACTTGTAGCTGGAGAGAGAAGAGATGGATTAATACCTGTCCTAAGAGTATTTGAGCGTAAGTTAATGCACCGAATTCAATTAGAATTCGAACTCCGGTCTTCGACTTCTCGTTCCGAGCCGATATCCACTGCACCACAAGGAACATCTACTCTTTTTCTATATTTCTTTTGAATCAACTTGCATTCATTTATAGCGGCATTCAATCTCGTTTTTTTCTTAACAAACGTGAGATTTTTTTGGATAGTTTATGCTAGCATCATAACCCGGCGTTGCCCGGGCAACTCAGAACATTTTCATAGTAAGAGAAGATGCCAATGAGAGGAGTAGATCGAAATCATTTATTGAAAGTTGGAAAAAAGAGAAGAAGCTGTTAGTTAAATGTTTATAATATTAAATGGATAAATTCCTTTAAAACTTAGTTATATAAAAAAATAATTATATAAAAAAATTGTTGTTTAAAAATTGTTCAAAAATTCCATTAAAAAATGTATTTTCTTTTGTTTTCCGTAAACGTCATTTGATGTTTTGTGTGACACTGTAAACAACATTGCGTTTGTTTTTCTTTCAAAATTACGGGGGAAAACATTTACATTTTTTGTTGACTAAATGAATTTAACATAAAAATAAAAAATATTGAAATTAGAAATAAAAAAAAAACTATTACGCTCTTACTTCAGAAATTTTCGAAGAATATTTAAAAATGTCGACATTTAATTTCAGAGGAAAAAGCTATATTAATGCCACACGAATTACAGACAGTTGATTTCCTGCATGAAATATTTAGCGAAAAAAAAGCTTTATTGTTTTTAATTTTATTTTCTGAAGTATGAAATATTAAATGTGAAAAAAAAAGACTTAAATAATTAAATTACCCATTGGCACTTTTTTTTTTTACATATTTTGTTTTTGTTTGAAAAACACTTTTTTTTAAAAATATTTTTTGTTTCAAAATACGGGGAAAATATTCACATTTTTTTTGTTGTCCAAATGAATTTTGAAACGTCGGAATAAAAATTAAATAAAAAGTGTCATTTTTTTAATAAAAAAATATTTTAGTCGCATTTGACACGTGTGATTTGATTTCTGTGACGTAATTCAGCAACCATTTTAGATCTTAGATGTTTTACGGAGCAAATGTAAACAATCGTGTCCATTGGCCAAAAAGTGCGAAAGGGAAAATGACTGAACTTAAAACTCAAAAGGTATGTGTCGACCTGGCTTCCTTGTAGATATATGTCCTCAGAAAGTTTGAATGGCGTAGTTTAAAAATAGTAGGCGTGCATAGGTTACAGTCACACACAGACTCAAAGATTGCCTTTTATATATATATAGATTTGTTTTGATCTAGATACCACCAAAGATTCACTAAAAATGAGCGCACATGATTAAAAAAATGCCCCAAACTTAATATCAACAAAGTTTTGTCGTCAAAATCTTGATGTCATCAAGAAGAAAATTTTTTATGCAAAATCTTTTTTAACCCTTTATAGAACATTTTAAAATGTTGAGTGAAAATTCTTTCCTCCAGTGTCATACATGTGACATCAATTTATATGTGAAATTTTACAGTCCTTTTCCGATGAAAAACACACTGATTTGAAAACGTTTGTAAATATCAGATTATTGTTGCATTTTAATTCAGAGATGAATACAATTATTTTCTAAATGTATCAATCCAGTTGAATTCGTTGCATTCACTTACGGCCAAATAATCACGAGAAAGTTATTAATCCTTTTCCCCTCCAGTTATTGGTCAAATAACAGAACGGATTGGGTTCTTTAGCCTGGTTAGCAACTAGTTTACCGCAGAAAGTAATGGCAACCTACTCCAGGATGATCTTCTGCTCAGTCAGTCATGTCTCTTTCGAGACATGATCGCCCAAAGAGTGTATCACGTATGGCACTTAACTGGCTGACTGAATGTAGTAGTTGAAAAACTTCTATTAGGCATAAAGTGGGGGATCAATTTTTTTTTGTTATGAAGTAATAAACTGATCTCCCACTAATTACTACTTATTTATATAATGATATATTTCATCTCTTCTCACTCCAACTATACGCTAAATGGCAGGATAGATTGGGTTCTACAACCTTGGCTGGCAACCAGTCTACCGCAGAAAGCAATGGCAACCTACTGCGGGATAATCTGCCCAGTCAGTCATGTCTCTTTCGAGACATGATCGCCCAAAGGGTGTATCACGTATGGCACTTAACTGAGTGACTGAATGTAGTAGTTGAAAACAATTAAAACTTCTATTGGGCATAAAGTGGGGGATCAGTTTTTCTATTGTTATAAAGTAATAAACTGATCCCCCACTAATTACTACTTATTTATATAATGATATATTTCATCTCTTCTCACTCCAACTATAGGCTAAATTGCAGGATAGATTGGGTTCTATAGCCTTGGCTGGCAACCAGTCTACCGCAGAAAGCAATGGCAACCTACTGCGGGATAATCTGCCCAGTCAGTCATGTCTCTTTCGAGACATGATCGCCCAAGTGTTTATCACGTATGGCACTTAATTGCCTTACTCTTTTAGAAAATCTTTATAAAATATATTTTTACAGTTATTGACGCGCACTTCTTTAATTTTATAGATTTCGATAATTTCTTTTCTGTATCGCTTAATGTTTACATTAGTTATAAGAATAAGTCATCGGAGAATGTTCATAATGAAAGGTTTTCAGCTTAACAGGATAATCTACTCTAAATGATAAAATTAAAAAAAAGTGCAATAAAACTAAGTTATTATTTCATTAGAAATTTTGGCGGACCTGAAGCAGACTACCACCACGTTTAATTTCGTTGATTTTCATTTTTATTTTTACTTTTGTCAGCGCAGTCCTATCGATCGTTACTTAAACTTTCCGATTATCAAAAAATATATTGAAAAATTACAATATTTAAACAAATTTGGGGTCTGTCTCTTTCTCATACAAGGTTAAAGTAAATCGATCCTCCATTTTGGGTTCGCTTTGTTTATGTAAATTTCGTTTTTCATTTTTTTTTAAAATTTTTCAGCGCAGTCGATTGTTACTTAAACTTTCCGATTATCAAAATAATTTTGAAAAATTCCAATATTTGAACAAATTTGGGGTGGGGTCAGTTTCTCATACAACGTTAAAGTAAATCGATACTCCATTTTCTAATCACTATAAGGTTGTATGAGAAACTGCCCTCTACCCACTAAATTGTTTAAATATTTAAATTTTTGCAAATGCTTTTTTTTTTTTGTCATTCGTAAAGTTTAAGGTGTAAAAGATAATATTGCACTGAAAAAAGTCCAAAAGATTTGATAATGAACAAATTTACAGCTGGACGTAATGTAGTACCGGCAATTGATTTCAAAATGGGGGCTCGATTTACTATAACGTTGTATGAGAAACTGATCCCCCACCCAGAAAATGTTTAAATATTGAACTTTTTCAAAATTTTATTTTGTCAATCATAAAGCTAAGGTGGTAATCGATAGGACTGCCATGAAAAAAGTTAAAAAAAAAAGAAAAAGAAAATTTTCCTCTCTAGAGAGCTCAATCGTAATGAGAGCATAATATTCGTCATCCGCATACAAACCTGTTTCGCTGAATCATAGCTCATCAATGTGGCTAGACATCCACTTTCCTCCGGCCGGGTTTTGGATAGACATCTACTCGCCTCCGGCCGGGATCGAAACTCGTCCGATTTGGTGTCAGTCGGAGTCGCGAACCCATAGGCACATGAAATCAGAGAAGGGAAATTCTAGCCTGTTATATATAAGCGGCGTATACACACGCCAGTCACCGAAAGAACTCAATTCATTACTAAAGAGAAAAAAATGCTCAAGTGTACTAAGATTAATAAGCTTATTTTCGTTGCTTTTCTTGCTTTCCTTTGTATGTCTCAAAAGTATTATAAGTCGCGCTTAACTTATGGTTAAATGATTTTTTCTAAATGCTAGCAGTATTTGCGTAGTGAATCAAGGTTAGAATAAGGACAAAAACCTTTACTTTCACCTGCACAAACGTCCTAAATTGTGGGTCTACACGATGAATGCTATTCTTACATATCGAACTCAGTCCATTGCTGACGATATCGAAACTGAATGTCATTGATTGTGAGGGAAAGCTAAATGTGTATATAGGTATATAATCACTACATCTTCGTTATCAAATGCGATGGACAGGTCATATGGCATATAGGGAGGATGACAGATAACCCAAAAGATGTTTTTATGGTTAGTTGATACAAGGTAATTGACCCGCTGATGAACTCAAACAAGTTTCAAGGATGTAGTTAAATGTAACCTAAAGACTCTTGGTGTTAATGCTGAAGACGGTGAAACTGCTGATTAACATAGATCTAACTGAAGGAGGGTTGTGGATTCAAGTTGAGAAACCACACAAAATAATAAATAACAAAACGGATATGGAGATAGAAAATATACATTATATTGAACAAAAATATACAAACTGGAACACGGGTTAGTCAATTCAGGAATTCTAAGAATACTGTTAGTATGAATCATTATAAACAGTCTTGTAGTGAAAAAGTATGTCCGGGTAATCAGTCTATATCCAAAACACTCCAACTTAATATGCACCAACTTACTGAACAGCTAAGCGGCTGTACAACTACTCAACGGTATTTAGTCACCTTCCCACTTAAGGCGAAATGTGACACAAGGTCTTTTTAATGTGGGTCTTCCCGGCCATATAGCCAGGCAAAAATTATCTGTCTATTTTTCCCCAGTCGTGATTCTACGCTTTGGCAGAACCACGACTGGGTTAGTGCTCTCCGCCCGAAGGCAGAGAGCGCTCTCTACCCGAAGGCAGAGAGCTGACAGTGTCAATAGTAGGGTACAACTACTCAACTCATCTCCTGCTCTCTGTATAGGCAGGATTATATGTACACATCAGCGAGTCCATTCTTGTATCAAAAAAGGGGTGATCCCTAACAAGAAGTTTGATTTGCAATCACTAAAAAGATTTTGAGCAGAAGAGAATTGAGCAGTCCATAAAAAAAGAACACCATTTGGAAATGAGAGATAGAATGTGTCCCGAAGATATTAGGGAGACAGCAACGCACTTGCAGCATTTATGAGACGGTCACCCTTTCGCCGGTTAGTTTACCCAGTCACGTGAGATTACACAAGAAAGGTCAAATTCAAAACCCTGTTAATGCAACCCTACCAGATAAATAAAACTGCAGTTTACTTGTGTGCATTTTGTAACGAGGTTTGGAAAATCTATTTCAGAACTCAAACAGCACATGCTTGTATACAGAGACAGGCAAGTTTCCAACATAGGTAACATAGATGAACTTTATTTTTACCTCGTGTGTAAAACATATTAAAAGTGTCAGTTAGTTAAGTGTCATACATGATACACGCTTGGGCGATCATGTCTCTTTCGAGACATGACTAACTGGGTAGATGATTATCCCGCAGTGGGTTGCCATTGCTTTCTGTGGTAGACTGGTTGCCAGCCAAGGCTATAGAACCCAATCTGTCTTGTTATTTGACTCATAGGTAGAGGGAGAATAGATGCAGTTAGCTGAATTCTAAGGAGTCAGCTTTCAATGGAAGATTACCTAATATTCCTAATATTTTGGGTACGTTAAGTCGATTAGCAATCGACAAAGCACGATTATAGCTTTCAGTGCAGAAACTACTCCACAACAAGCTTATAGCCAAAATAAGAAAAGAAATAAACATTTATTATAATATTCTCAAGTGTGTGCTTGCATGTATGTGTGTATATGTGATGTGTGTGTGTGTCTGTGTGTCTATGAGATGTGCTACGTTGTTTGGTCGAGAGGAAAACAACTGGTTCGTCATGCACTCATGGTATATTTGGAATTTAAGTGACACGTCTTGTCACTATGATATCATTAGTTAAAAAGAGCAAAATGAGAAAAGGAGTTTGAATCCTTCCATGTTTATAAAACTTTACACAACCTCGCCGAGCGGACGACAAAATACATAGTGAGTTTGTGGGATATCAATATTCACACACACATATTTGTACATAATTCAACATGTTCTATTCAACAGCGGGTAAAATATTATGATATTCACACCTTCACAACTACGCATTAAAACAACATGCGTGTTTTCATTCGCGAGACGCTCCACGTTAGCAGACAGTGATTGGTTGATCATAACTGATCATCTTGTGGTCACGTGTTAAATTCAATTTTCTCGCACATATCAGTCAGTTAAGCGCCATACGTGGTACACGTTATGGGCGATCATGTCTCAAAAGAGACATGACTGACTGAGCAGAAGATTATCCCGCAGTAGGTTGTCATTGCTTTCTGCAGTAGACTGGTTGTCATCCAAGGCTATAGAACCCAATCTGTCCTGTTATTTGACTCATACCTACAGGGAGAAGAGATGTATTATATTATTAAGTAGAAATTAGTGGGGGATCAGTTTATTACTTCATAACAATATAAAGCTGATCCCCCATTTTCTGCCCAGTGGAAGTCTTAATCATGTTTTCAACTATTATATTCAGTCAGTCAGTTAAATTGCATAGGTGATACACGCTTGCGCGATCATGCCCCGAAAGAGACATGACTAACTGGGTAGATTATTATCCCGCAGTAGGTTGTCATTGCTTTCTGCGGTAGACTGGTTGCCATCCAAGGATACAGAACCCTGTTATTTAAACCATGACTGGAGGGAAAAGACGGATTAACACATTTCCCAAGGATATTTGTGCGTAAGTGAATGCAAGCTCGATCAAGATTTAAGTTTTAAAAAAACGAACCATTAGAATGATCAGACAATTCAAAAGATAAAATAATTGCACTGGATTGAAACTGATTTATAAGCACCAAATCTTGTCTGCATTTGAAATCTTCAAGGATCCGGTATTAAGCAAAATTGCAAGTAGAACAAATGATTGTTTTAGGGCAGAGATACCCTATAAAGAGATCAAGCACATATTAACTATACGCAATCAGTCCTGTCATGCAATGAGTTTTAACTGGAATTCAAAATCGGCTCCTCCGAGTGTAACTGACCTTAATATTCGCTACGAGCAAACAGGAGAGTTTGGATATAAATGAGAGAAATTATAAAATTTTGAATGAAAAATACCCCAAAATTCTACAACTCAAGAGATGATCTTCGGCAGAAAAGACATAGATAGATAGATAGATAGATAGATAGATAGATAGATAGATAGATTCTGTTGCAAAATTATTAAAACAAAACGAATATGTCTTCCTAGGATCTTTCAAATTTTCCTTAATCACGTATACGTCGTCTTTTGGCGTTGGTTTCTCTTCCGACCGCAGATAGATAGATAAATAGATAAAAACTAAAACACATTCACGTAGGTATTGAATTTATATGAGTATGTGTGTGTCTGTGATAGATAGATAGATAGATAGATAGATAGATAGATAGATAGATAGATAGATAATGAACAGACTGGGATAGATAGATAGATAGATAGATAGATAGATAGATAGATAGATAGATAGATAGATAGATAGATAGATAGATAGATAGATATGAAAAGACTGGGATATATACGAAGGACGGACGCTTTGAAATAATATCTTATATTAACGTCAACAGCAACTCCAACAGATACGAGTACCACAATCGCTGTTTACATCTACAAAACGTGTTACTTTTCTACATGGGCATCAACACTGACAAGGCATTTTCCTCGGTGAAAAACAAGATCCTCCATTTCATAAATTAACTGTGCAGCGTAAATGAATTATCCTCTCATACTGAGTTCACATCCAGTGTTTGTCCACTGTATAATTTTAACGAGCATTGGGGCCTACCAGTGGTTACAACTTTTTCCCTCTATGTAGAAATCCATTGATACATTGGTGGTTTGTGAGGACTTTCATGCCAGACACTGTTTTGCTAGATTGCCAATTAAGCTCTGTAACAAGGTTTGTCAAACTCTTTCGACCAGAGACACCCTTTTACTTCACTTTCCTGCCAAGCGTCTCCTATTTAAAATAGCTTTGAACCTTAAAACTTGCAACAATGCTGGCAAGTTAAACGTTAACTAAAATGCATGAAAAGTTAGATTTGAATCAGGTTAAACCCCCGACCCCACTGCGATATCAGGTTTAGAAATTTTCTTCAGAAATCACTGAAAAAAAGCAAGTAATGCTCATTGTGGATGTGCGTTGTGGTACAGTGGATATTGACTCGGAACGAGAAACCGAGGAGCCGAGTTCGAATTCCAGTTGAATCCATTGTATTCACTTACGTGCAAATACCCTTGGGAAAGGTATTGATCCATCTCTTCCTTCCAGTTTTGGGTTACATAGCAGGACAGATTGGGTTCTATACTGAGCATCATGAAGAGACAGCTAAAGTTCCTGGAACATGCAATTAGGAAGGAAGGCTTGGAGAACCTGATACTAACAGGCCAGAGAGAGGGGAAAAGAGACAGGGGAAAGCAGCGGATAACATATTTGAAGGACCTAATCAGGTGGATGTGCGTTGTGGCGCAGTGGATATCGGCTCGGAACGAGAAATCGGGGAATCAATTCCAATTGAATTCCTTGCATTCACTTACGCGCAAATACCTTTGGGAAAGCTATTAATCCGTCTCTTCCCTCCAGTTATGGGTTAAATAATAAGACAGATTGGGTTCTATAGCCTTGGTCGGCAACCAGTCTACCGCAGAAAGCAATGGCAACCTAGTGCGGGATAATCCTCTGCCCAGTCAGTCATGTCTCTTTCGAGACATGATCGCCCAACGTGTGTATCACGTAAGGTACTTAAAGTCAGTTAAGTGACTTCCGTGATACATGCGCTGGGCGATCATTTCTCGAAAGAGACATGACCGACTGGGCAGAAGATTTTCCCGCAGTAGGTTGCCATTATGCAGTAGACTGATTGCTAGCCAAGGCTATAGAACCTAGTCTGTCCTGTTGCTTGACTCATAGCTTGAAATAAGAGACGGTTTAATATCTTTCCTAAGGGTATTTACACGTAATTGAATGCAACGAATTCAACTGGAATTCGAACTCTGCTCTCCTATTTCTCGTTCCGAGCCGATATTTGCTGCACCTTTCCCAAGGGTATTTGCGCGAAAGTGAATGCAACGAATTCAACTGGAATTCGAGCTCTGCTCTCCTATTTCTCGTTCCGAGCCGATATTTACTGCATCAATACGCACATGTTGCTGTTATTGCAATTCCTGTTATATTAGCATTTGTTGTCTGACTGAAGTAAAACAATTACTTTGTAAAATTGATGATGTTTGTGGGTAATACTTTTTTCTTTATTGGGTAGGTTATAATGTTTCTGTATTTCAAGAGACAATATTGTCTTAACCTAGATTATTTTTAAAATTCATTTAAGACCTCCTATAGGAGGTAGCTGAAGAGAGTGACAAGAAAGGACTATAAAGACACTGCAAGAAAACCGAATGCATGGTCGTGAGTAAAAAGCCCAATATATCAATTACAGGTCGGGGATACTAAAATCAAGCAGGTACAAAAATTTATGTATTATAACAGAAGACGGAAAGTGCGGCACAGAGATCCGAAGGCGAATTGGCATGGCAAAGGAAGCATTCCAGACGTTAGGTAAAGTATTAAGAAACAGGACAATTTCGTTAGAAACAAAGTAGAGAGTACTAGATTGCTATGTCATGTCGTTTCTTCAATATGGCAGTGAATGCTGGACAATATAATTAAAGATGAAGGAAAAACTTGAAGCAACTGAAATGTGGTTCTACAGAAGGATGCTGTGAATATCATGAATCGAGCATGTGAGCGATGATGAGGTTTTGGAAATGATGGAAATGAAAAGGATATTAATACTGAGCATCATGAAGAGACAGCTAAAGTTCCTGGGATATGCAATGAGGAAAGAGGGCTTGGAGAAACTGATACTAACAGGCCAAATAGAGGGGAAAAGAGACAGGGAAAGCAGAGGATAGCATATTTGAAGGACCTAATCAGGTGGATGTGCGTTGTGGCGCAGTGGATATCGGCTCGGGACAAGAAATCGGGGAACCGAGTTCGAATTCCAGTTGAATTCCTTGCATTCACTTACGCGCAAATACCTTTGGGAAAGCTATTAATCCGTCTCTTCCCTCCAGTTATGGGTTAAATAACAGGACAGATTGGGTTCTATAGCCTTGGTCTCAATCTACCGCGGGATAATCTTCTGTTCAGTCAGTCATGTCTCTTTCGAGACATGATCGCGCAACGTGTATCGCGCATGGCACTTAACTGACTGACTGACTGAATCAGGTGGATGATGGAACGGGGATTACATGGTCTAACAGGAGAAGGCTTGCTAAGAGCCACCACGGATAGAGAGAAATGGAAAGCCATGATCGCCTACGTCCTGAAAGGACAGGGCATATAGAAGAAGAAGAAGAAGAAGAAGAAGAAGAAGAAGAAGAAGAAGAAGAAACAAGAGATTAAACAGTTTCTTCATTGTGTTTATAGAAATGTCACTTTGATTCTCTTCTATTCCATAGAAATTAAAAAGTAAATCTAGCTCCAAAGCTCAAAAGTAATTAATTGCCGCCTTTTTTCTTTTCAGGATCGACAACTGATTCACTAAATGAATTCCACATCTATACGACCGTGCAATTTTAAAACTGTACACTTTGTATTTCAAAATCTATTTCAATAACCTCACAGCATCAGTGATCAGTCTTAACTAATGAGTCGGTGTGGCAAACAGCTTCAAGTCATCCATGAAGAGCAAGTGATATACCTTTGATTCTTCTCTTGATAGGTTAATATCTGATTTCTCGTAAAATGAGTTCATGGCTATGACACAGAGCAGTGTTGATATATTTTGATTCTCACTGAGACTGAGCTGAGACGTTTATTTTCAGCACGCAATTTTTTTTTTTCAGTTTCATTTCGCTGATTCAGTTACATTCATAACTTGATTCACGGCTCCAAATAAATGATGACACTTAAGAAGCAGCTAATAAGGAACACTTACTGGAGTGTACCACATTAGTGGTAAGGTCTCATTTTACAGATGAAATGACGAAATGTAACCTCAAGTTCTGTGTTTACTTTGCTTGTCGAACTTTCTCTTTTATCTTCTTGCTTCCTAGTTAACTTTAATCTCCAAAAATTAAATCCAATGTCAATCGTTATCTTCTGTCTTTTTCTCATATTCCCGCTGTTATGGTACCCTCCTACGAGGAATGAACTCTTCCTCTGGATATATATAAATTACCTGCCTGAAGCAAGTATATGTAAGGGAATTCCACAGGTTGGAAGTGCGTGATTGGCGACGAAGATCCATAACACTCTCACAGTCAGTAACCTCGTGTCTTTTGGTTTTACTGCCTTGCTTGGGATGAAATAATTAAACAAAAAAAACATATTGTTCGCCATTTTTTAATTAATGCGAGACATTCAAATGTTGGCCATTCGCTTTCTACAGTTACTGATTACTGCTTCGTCAATAACTAAAAGGTCTTTTCTTCCTTGAGAACATTTCTCACACCCATTATTCTTGAGGAGAATGTGATCAAAGACGGAAAAATCTCGATCAAAAGCTTTAAATCAAATAGATTGAGATAAGCTATTGGCTTGAATTTACCAACCTGTGGTTCTTTTGACTTGTCTTTCCTAATCAGTGTTAATCCTAATCCTAATCCTATCTAGATTGGAAAATTCCAAGAGACAACCATTAAGATTTTCGCTCAGATTTATATGGCCACTTTTGAATCATTCCAACCAGAATTCCTGGATCTCATCCTGCATCGTTGACTTCCAGTTAGGACATTTTGTCTAACCGGAGTTCACCCATTTCAGACCATCTTTTGAAATGTTTATCCTTCTTAATAATTAGCATGCAGCCTCTTTTTCACTTTGCCTACTTGTCATGATCCATATCTTTAACCAAACCTGTGTATTTTCCTCAGCGCTTGCTAAAACAACCGACCCATCTTCCCTAAAAAGATTTCAGAAGAACTTTTTTCTGTTGAGCAGTAAACAGCTTATCTTCTTCAAACTCAGCCGATGATCTTTTTACGTTAATTCGTTCTTTCACGTTTTTCATAACTACATAAAACCCTTTCACTTTAATATTGTATCGCACGTCAAGGCGAGCTTTCACATCTACCTTTAAGCTTATGGCAACACACGTTGAAGCCCCATCGGTGTTCTTATCGGTGTTCTGTATGAGGCGTAGTCAGTACCTAGATGGGTGACCGCTTCATAATACCAGGTAATGTAAGCTTGGATGTGTAGGTAGTGTAATGGATAATGGCTTGGAATTGAAAATTGGAGTTAAGTAATGTTAAGTCTGGTCAGTACCTAGATGGGTGACCGCTTCATAATACCAGGTAATGTAAGCTTGGATGTGTAGGTGATGTAATGGATAATGGCTTGGAATTGAAAATTGGAGTTAAGTAATGTTAAGTCTGGTCAGTAACTAGATGGGCGACCGCTTGGGTATACCAGGTGCTGTTAACTTGGGTGCGCAGAGGGTGTAATGGATCAGGAATCGAAATTATTAATCGGAGATCCGAGTTTCAGTTTTCGTTTGGGTTTGTTATATTCACTCCCGCGCAAATACCCTTGAAAAAGGCATGAACCCACCTCTTCTCCTCCCCGCTATGGATTAATTAGTAAAAGTTTTATCACTAAACCATTATTATCTATTCCTCCCCACAAAAATAATTATTAATATATAGAAATATTTCTGGTTTTAAATCCTGCAAAAGGTTGCTAAGTCGTCAAAAATGAATCAATCAATCCTACCTTTGCTTTCTTCCGTTTTCCTCATCTACAAGTTTTTTTCTAAGTTACCCGTATGTCCTTCTGCAAGCTTTTCTTCATGCAGGATTCTTTAGACTCCTTCTTTTACTCCGTTTGGCACCAAGTCTTTTACAAACCAAGTAACCAGTATCAACTTTCTCATCCATGTGACATCATCCATTTCCAAATATTTATTTGAAGCATTTATTTTTGCCGTATCAGTTGACATTTGTGAAAGCTCGCCTTCCTTGACGTGCGATACAATATTAAACCTTAACCCCGAATGCCAATCTATTAAACTCGCCTTGACGTGCGATACAATATTAAACCTTAACCCCGAACGCCAATCTATTAAACTCGCCTTGACGTGCGATACAATATTAAACCTTAACCCCGAACGCCAATCTATTAAACTCGCCTTGACGTGCGATACAATATTAAACCTTAACCCCGAACGCCAATCTATTAAACTCGCCTTGACGTGCGATACAATATTAAACCTTAACCCCGAACGCCAATCTATTAAACTCGCCTTGACGTGCGATACAATATTAAACCTTAACCCCGAATGCCAATCTATTAAACTCGCCTTGACGTGCGATACAATATTAAACCTTAACCTCGAATGCCAGTCTATTAAACTTGTATATCCTCTATGTGTATTGATACATAGAAGTTTTGCTCACTCCTCCTCAACAGGGATTTGAAGGTATGCATCGCTTAAGTCCAATTTGGAGAATATTTCCTCACCATTCAGTTTATTAAATACCTCCTCCGGTGTGGGAAGTGGATAATGGTAAAGTTTTGGAGCCGCATTAAGGCCCGTTGAGAAATCTGCACAGACATGAATTAGATTGGACTTTTTTCTTACATATAGAGCGGGGGCAGCCCATTCGCAAAAACTCACTTTGGACAGTATACCGGCATTTTCTAGTCGGTCTAATTCATCGTTTATTTTTTCTATTGATGCAAATGAGACATTTATTTTTCTTTTGAAAACGGGTTGAACGTTTTCTTTCAGCTCGAATCTGGCTTTTGTTTTAGTACATTTTCCTAGCCTCACCGAGAAACTTCGAGGATTTTTTTCTTTTAATTCGTCTTTCACGTCTTGGGCATCCTTTGTCATATTTTTCACCTTTTGGCAAAAATTGTTGATTGGTCGGTCCCACAACTTAAACCGCTTCATCCAATCAGTTCCAAATAAATTCTCAGAGTAAAAGAAAACTTTTAGTTTCTTTGTGATGCTATTTAGTTTTACATGTATCATTAGTCATTGGTGAAGCAAGATGTCTAACGAGACCGTGAACATGAGAACAGATTTCAGCAATGAAAATTTTTGTGGAGTTGAAAAACCCATACATTTGGGAAGTCAATACCCAGGAGCGGCGTACTCCGAGGTTGACCGTGGACATGTGCGAGGCGTTTCGGCGTTATTTTGAGAGCCAGTTTACCAAGGAGCCAGATCTCTGTGACGAAGTTTCGCAGCTATTTGCTGACTTTCATCTGCTTTCACCGACTGAAGCGGTTAGCTGTGAGAGTGAGATCACAGAAGGCAAAGTCCACTTGCCATTGAAGAGGATCAGTAGTGGGTGCATCTTATCAATTTTTATTTGAAACCGTCGCACATCTTTGTCCCGATTTTGACAGTAGTGTTCATCAATTTTGGCAGGATTCTGTCTTCGATCGGATCACCAGAGATGTGACCCTTCTGTTGAAAAATAGCATGAATGGTGAGCTGGATTTAGATGTTTCAGTCAGTCAGTTAAATGCCATACGTGATACACGCTTTGGGAGATCATGTCTCAAAAGCGACATGCCTGACTGGGCAGAAGATTATCCCGAAGTAGTTTGCCATTGCTTTCTTTGGTAGACTGGTTGCCAGCCAAGGCTATACAACCCAACCTGTTCTGTCATTTGACTCATAGCTACAAAAAGAAGATATGTATTATATTAAGTAGTAATTAGAGAGGGATCAGTTTATTACTTCATAATAATAGAACACCATCTTCAAATTTGATTTTGTCTCCTGTTACTACACCAGCTGTTTTGTTTGCCTTTTTCATCGTTGTCTTTTTTTTACTTCCTTCAAGTGTGAAGATCAATAATTGAGAGATCCAAGCCAGAATCTAGATGCAGCTTAACTGCTTTGTATAGAATGTTGACTAAGACGTATTTTCGTCGATTCTTATCTACTTTTTCATTTGATCTAGTTTGTCTGACTCTGTTTCTGTTGTTCCTTTTGTTTCTACGGTGCGCCCCTTTGTGGTTAATTTTGCCACAATTATTACATATCTTGTTTTTGGGTACTACGTTCTGCTGTTCCTAACTTTCTCAAAAGTAGGCGAACTTTTTTAGCGTGCGACCAATCCTCACAGTCTACCGTAAAAAGATCTTCAAATCTTCTATAGAAAGCTTCAAATGTTTTATCTTTGTCAGGAAGATAATTGAATGTCTTCATAGAATTCCAAATTGTGTTGTGAGAAAACGGAGTATTGTTTTCACTAAATTCCTTTTTATTTAATGTTTATCCTAAATTCTTTTTTATTTAACGTTTAGGTGATTCTTTTTGTTGGTTTTGGAGTTGTAGGAAAAGCTGTTGTTGATCTTTCTGTTGTTGCTGTTGTTCTTTTTGCTGTAGGAGCAATTTTTCTTCCAAGATTTGTTGCTGATGTAATATGTAGTCCTCAGTCTTTTGTTGTTGATCAAGTTGTGCCTTCATCATCTGAACAATGATTGCTTTAAAGTCCTCCGTAATGTCTTCAAATACGTGTTTTCAGAGAAAAAAACGGATTTTAGATAATCTTTTTTCTTTAAGGGATGAGAGGAAAATGTAAAGTAATTCCTGAAATGAGTTGACAAGACTGGTTTTCCTTAACAAGGATTTAATCAACAAAACATTTCCTGACTAAGCAATTCGTCAACTGACGAATGCAAGTAAGGGAAGTAATTACACTAACAAAATGCCAAGGGCAGATAAGTATAGTACATTCTCCCCCTCCTTTTTTTTTTTTTTTTTTTTTTACAGTTCATCATACCTATTTGGCTTACGAATTTCCCGTTGGGATCGTCTGGGTATATCAGGAGTTCTTGACATTACTTGAGGAGGAATAATATTTAAATCACTTGGAGAAGATACAATTTCTGAGTTAACGATAGTTTGTGAATCGTTACTATCTACTTTTTCCTTGGGAGATTCATTAGTGGGTGTAGAATCATTTAGGTCTTTCTGGATATCATCTACAACATTCTCGCTTTGTAATGAGATCCTTGCTGGTGCTAGGTCGCTTACAGAGACTGTAGATTCGCGATCATTGGTGAATCTTATGTGTGCATATTGGGGATTTGCTTCGAGTAACTCTACTTCGTCAACCAATGGTTCGTACTTACTCGCTCGGACATGGCGACGCAAAAGAACAGGCCCTGGCTTAGATAGCCAAGTGGGTAAGGAATGGCCGCTGGGAGTTCGCCGTTGATATGAAAAGAGTCTTTCATGTGGTGTGGCATTAGTAGCGGTACAAAGAAGAGATCTTATGGAGTGTAGCACTTCAGGCAAAACCGTTTCCCACTGCGATTCCTTGAGATTTCTTGAGGCTAGGGCTAATAATGTGTGTTTCCATATAATCCCGTTATACCTTTCACACTGACCGTTTCCTTGGGGGTGATAAGGCGTTGTCCGGCTAGTAGCAATCCCGAGATTGGTGAGATATTCACGTACTTCCTTTGATAAGAAGGATGCACCCTTATCCGAATGGATGTAGGATGGCATGCCAAATACTATGAATATTTGACTTAGACCCTGTATTACAGAGTCTGAATTAGTGCTTGTACATGCGAAAGCAAAAGGGAAACGTGAGTACTCATCTATAACTGTTAATAGGTAACGGTTTTTCGAAGTTGAAGGAAGGGGCCCCTTAAAGTCAATGCTGAGTCGTTCCATTGGTTGTGTAGCTTTGACTAGGCGTCCAGCTTCTGGTGTATAGAAGCGTGGTTTCCATCTGGCACACACTGCACATGCTGCACACACTCTCTTAACCTCTTCAATAGAGTACGGAAGATTCCTTACTTTAACAAAATGAGCTAACCTGGTTATACCCGGATGACAAAGATGTTCGTGTATTTCATGCAATCTTCCCATGTTGTCGAGTGCATTGCACTGGACACGCGAGAGCGTATCGGCTGGAATATTGTTTTTCCCTGGTCGGTACATGATATCGTACTCGTAACACCCCAATTTCATTCTCCATCTTTCGATCTTGCTATTCTTGATCTTTCCATGCCTTCTTGCATCAAACATGAAATTCACAGCTTGTTGATCTGTGACTATCACAAAACGTCGTGCTGATAGATAATGTGACCACTTTTTAACTGCCTCTACTATTGCACAAGCCTCCTTTTCTACGGAAGAGTGTTTTCGTTCTGTAGTCGTAAGTGTGCGTGAAAAGAATGCTACTGGACGGTTTGCTTGATTGAGAGTGGCTGCAATAGCAGTATCAGAGGCATCGGTTTCTACTACAAGAGGTATCTTTTCGTCGACTGAGTGCAATAAGGCCTTTTCAATTTCCTCCTTGAAGATTTCAAATGTTTTTATCGATTCTGGATCAAGGGGGAATGAATTAGCTGTTATCAAGGGTCTAATCTTATCAGAGAATTTGGGTATCCACTGGGAGTAGTAAGAGAATAATCCAAGCACTCGACGCAGAGAGGTTTTGTTCTGAGGAATAGGTAACTCTCTTAATGGCCGTAGACGTTCTGCATCAGGTCTAAGTAAGCCCTGTGATATACTATAGCCGAGAAAATCAATGGATGTTTTAGAGAACACGGACTTCTCTTCATTGAGAGTGAGGTTATACTGGGTAATAATCTTTTTTAATTTTTCTAAGTTCTCATCATGGTCTTGCTGATTTTTCCCGACTACGACAATGTTGTCTACATAGGCATACACTCCCGTTAGATTATTTTCCTTAATAATCTTGTCTATTATCCTTTGGAAACATGCAACACCATTGGTCACTCCAAAAGGAATTCTACAAAACTGGTAAAGTTTACCGTTAGCTTCAAATGCTGTATAAGGCTTATCTTCTTCTTTTATTGGTATCTGGTGATATGCACTCTTCAGATCCAATGAGCTATAAACTTTAAATTTTGATATTTCCTGGGCTAAGTCATCCATTCTTGGTAATGGATAAGCATCCAATCTAGTAAATCTGTTAATTGTTCTACTATAATCGACTACTAGTCTCTTTCTTTGACGTTCATTTGTTACTATTAAAACCTGAGCCCTCCAAGGGGAAGTACTTTCCTGAATTACACCCTCTCTGATCATTTTCTCAATCTCAGTCTGTATGAAACGTCTGTCACCCTCTCCACACCTTTTAGATTTAGTTGTAATAGGTTTACAGTCTGGATCAATGTTGGAAAATAAAGATGGTGTGTCCACTAATGCCGAGGGCACACTACAGGAGATAGGATGAGAGATTTCAAGATCTTTCTTAGAGCCACCGAATGCAAAAGATATAGTGGAATGTTGTGACATGAAATCTTGGCCAAGAATAATATCAGAGCAGAGGTTGGGTAGAACTGAAAGTTTTACATTTGGATACCACTCACCCAGAAGGTTCAAATCCACCGTACACTGTCCTTTGATAGAAGCTTTAAGTGATGATGACGCCATGGACACGTTACCAGTAGCAGGTTTTATTTGTATTTTGTGTTTCCTCACATAACTGAGGGAGATAAAGGATCCTGAGCTCCCCGTATCCATTAGCGCCGTACCGGCGCCATTTTTCCCGACCAATACGTATAATGCAGCCTGTTTTAGGGATCCTAAGGAGGCAGACGTAGTGTTGGATATCAACATTGTCGCGAGTCTGTGAGAGCATGTTGCAGCAGATGTCGTATTTGGGTTCGAACGGCACATTTTTGAGAAATGGCCTTCTTTTTTACATTTAAAACAGGTAGCGTTTCTTGCTGCACACACACTTCTGTTATGACGAGGTCCTCCACAAAAAAAACACGTATACTTGGTGTTAGCCGAAGCTGCACAACAAGCATTAATGGGGACCGTTGACTGGACACCGGTACAGTTATTTTCCTGAGAAACTGCACCCACAATTGGTGTTTGAGTGTATGTATATGCTTCTGAATTTTTCTGAGCTGCATGGAGCGCTCTAGCTTGGTCGATAGCTATATTTAAATGCAGTGTTTTGTTTTCAAGTAGCCGTTGTCGAATAACGTTTGAACGTAAACCTGTGATGAATGCATCTCTGACACAGTCGTCTCGGTTTTGAATCGCATCAACTGGTTTAAAGTTACATTCTTTCGCTAGTAACTGTAGTCTTTGCACGTATTCGTCAATATTTTCCTCCTCTTTTTGGCCGCAAGTGGCAAGTAAATGCCGGGCGAAAACTTCGTTCGGGGGTTTTATGTACAGTTCTTTCAGACGGTTAACTGCACTATCAAACGTATCACATTCAGCAATGTATTCGTATACCTCAGAAGAAATACAGTTTATCAGTGTATCGAGTTTATCCAAATCAGTATGGATGTTAGGGTCAACAATTTTACGTAGGAACGACGAGAAACTTCGAAGCCAGTGATTAAAGTGCTTACTTGAGGATGTTGTATTAGGAGGGGTGCCCAAACGTTCCGGCTTCAAGTATTTATCCATACTGTTGAATATGTTTTGTTGATTAAATTGAAATGAGTTGACAAGACTGGTTTTCCTTAACAAGGATTTAATCAACAAAACATTTCCTGACTAAGCAATTCGTCAACTGACGAATGCAAGTAAGGGAAGTAATTACACTAACAAAATGCCAAGGGCAGATAAGTATAGTACAATTCCTTTCCTTAATATTTCTCAGCTCTGGCTGGTGATGATTAATACAGTCTGGGTGCTTCTATTTTTTTCTTTTTCTAAGAAAGAGAAAACGAAATTGCATAAACAACCACGCTGCAAAACAGAAAATATATTTTTTCTTCCTTTTTTCTGTGTGATCGAGGGAAGCGAATAACAATAAAATGTTTTTGATTATAGCAACAAAAAGGAAGAAAAAATATTACTTACAGTTTTCACTATTAAGTATTTTCGAATTGTTGGTTTCACAAAAAAAAAAAAACACGGATAGAGTTATTATTTTTCTATGTTTTTCCTTTTTTCTAATATATCCGACGTCCGAATCTGTGTCTTTATTTTTTTTTTTTCGTATTTACGTTGCCTGTTTATTCGGTAGGTGTGTTTTTCTATTTTTTAGTTATCAGTTGTATTATTAACGTACAACTGTTGTAGTCGTAACTTTTGTTTTTCCGTGAAAATTTGATATTTTCGTTGACTGCTAATTCGTACGATTCCTTAGTCAGATGTTGTGAGTGTTACAAGCACCTGATGTAAGGTTCTCTCTTTGGTTCGAACTTCTTTATCGCCAGACTTGAGGTTAATATACTGGGATCTTTGAAACGTTACTAGTGTTAAGGCGTAACCTTTTGTGATTTTTAGGTAGAGGTTTCTCTTTATGGTTCGAATATTCTTCGTCGACAGTATGACCGAAGGGCCATAGAAAAATAGCACGGACTCGGATATGAGGTTGAATAGCATATTCTCAGAAAACATAATACAAAGGTAAACGTGGACTGGATAGTACTTTCTCTCGCAGGCGTCCTGACTCACTCATTCACTCACTTTTACTGCTCAGTCACTCCCCACTCTAAGTTTGTAGCCATATTATAAAGGTGTGGACGAGTCCATTTGTAGGTAGGTCTCCACAGTACACTATCAGATGCCTTGGACTGATCCAAATTGAACTGCGCGGCTTGCTCATCGTCTTCTACAACCTCTAAAACCGTAGGAACCAGATGTAAGTTATTTTGAATTTTTTCGGACCTTCATAGCACAAGTCTACTCAAATCTCAACAGAATCTCGACAACTGTAAATGCTATAGCAGGATCATGACTAAAATCTTTAAATCTGCGTTTAGCAGCATTATGGGCCAGTAGGTGCGTTGTGGTGCATCGGAACGACTAATCGGTGTGCCGAGTTCGAATTCAAGTTGAATTCCTTGCATTCACTTACGCACAAATACCCTTGGGAAAGGTATTAATCCGTCTCTTCCCACCAGCTATGGGTTAAATAATATGACAGATTGGGCTCTATAGCGTTTGCTGGCAACAAGTCTACCGAAGAAAGCATCCTACGTCGTTATAATCTTCTGCCCAGTCGGTCATGTCACTTTCGAGATATGATCGCCCAAAGCGTGTATCAGGTATGGCACTTAACTGACTGACTGAATATAATAGTTGAAAACATGATTAAGGCTGCTACTGGTCATAAAGTGGGGGATCTGTTTTCTATTGTTATGAAGTAATAAACTGATCCCTCTCTAATATCTACTTAATAATATAATACATCTTTTTGTAGCTATGAGTCAAATGACAGAACAGGTTGGGTTGTATAGCCTTGGCTGGCAACCAGTCTACCAAAGAAAGCAATGGCAAACTACTTCGGGATAATCTTCTGCCCAGTCAGGCATGTCGCTTTTGAGACATGATCGCCCATCACGTATGGCATTTAACTGACTGACTGAAACATCTAAATCCAGCTCACCATTCATGCTATTTTGCAACAGAAGGGTCACATCTCTGGTGATCCGATCGAAGACAGAATCCTGCCAAAATTGATGAACACTGCTGTCAAAATCGGGACAAAGATGTGCGAAATATATATAATTTTAGGTCGTTTCTAAAAAAGATATGAGCACGTTTGGGTCAATTTATGCAATTCATGAGACCCTATTTGGGCCATGTTGATACTTGGAAAAGAGTTCTTTGCTCCTGTCAAGTGTTCCCATAATTTTAGGTTGTTCCTGTTTTTCTTATTAAGGGAGCGTGTTGAAAATTTTAGGTGTCTTCCGTTGACCTTCTATCAACTTGTGTACATTTAAACAAAGGCCTCAAGAGGGCCTTCTGCTAGGAAATAACTCTCTCGAGGGCTTTTCTGTCTATTTTACAGCGAGCCTTAATCAAAGCATCCCACCTATTTTTACATACATAATTATATAGTGGCCACTCTTATTCTTTTCTTAAAATAATTAAAGAAATAATTCTTACCTATCTTCATTTAGGACAGGTTTTTGGGAGAGGTTTTCTTCTCCTCAGTGAGGAATTAGAGAGAGATGTAGCAGAGAAAGATTTTGAATCTTTCGTGAGATAAATGGGGAGGCTATTAGCATTTTCAGTATAAGAAATGTCTTTCATGCATGGTGAAGCAGAAACGGATTAAAGCTTGAAATGTTTCCTGACCCTCTCCGTCCTATGTTTTTCTTTTCCTCTTCCCCTCTTTTGAGATACAAAGATCGAAGTTTTGCTGCTGTTGCATCTGTCGTTCTGGATGCTGCTTTTGGTCCTTTTTTATTCTTGTTGTTGCACTTGCAGCTCCTGATATTATTGCATTTGTTTGTTGTTGCTGTTGCTGCAGTTCCTGCTGCTGCATCTGCTTCTTTGTCTGCTGCTAGCGTGGTTGTTGCTGCGGCTGCTGCTGCTGCTGCTTCAGACCCTGTTTTTGTTGTTTTCACCCGAGTGGGATATCCTTCTGTGGAGGAGGGATTACCGCATTTTTCTCCTCTCTTTGCCACCTGTTGTCACCCGCTGCTTCTTTTAATACTGTTGGTTGTTGAGCTGGAGACATCGGGCATTTGCCAGAACATTCTTTAGCCAAATGTTCTGGCGAATGCCCGATGTCTCCAGCTCAGGATATTCTTTAGCCAAATGTCCTGTGATGTCACAGGACCGGTAGTGGGGTCGATGGCCTTCTACAACCACCAAAGTTCTCCTGCCACAAGTCAGGTTATAAGTGATATCATGAAAGCATTTTCGTGCTAAAGTAACTTGGACGAATACATCGCCAGTGGAAATGTCCGTTTTATCTTTGAGCGGTGAGAGCTCGCCAACCTGTCCATATTGTGCTAAAAATGCCCCCAAAGGGTCCTCACTTATAACCAAGAGCATTCCATGATCTTTGTTTTCCGCGTGCCCAAATATTCTGTGCGTAGCTTCTCCGCCTTAGCAATGAAGATACTTCCTGCGAATGATTTAGCTTCCTCTGTTGTCTTCAGCAGAATGTCCTACGTAGTGTTTGACCTCCTGGCTAACTTTAGGGCTTATCTTGAAATCTTTAAGAGCCTCCTCCATTACCTTCCAGCTGGCGTCAATCAATTTCGTGTCTCCACCTCCACAATTGTGGTCAGTGGGAAGATCGTTTGGCCGAAACTGCTTCCAAATATGAAGGAACTAAAATTAGTTCATTTCTATTAATTAACTCCTTGAATTTTTGGGACCTTTTTTCGTCTGTCTCATGCCAATGGAATGGCTGGACAGGGATGAACTGGACACTGGAGAGACGACGTCAAAAGAGTAGGGTAAAGTCGCAAGTCCATATAAGTACACAAAAAGGTTGAAGCAAAAGCAATATTTTTTTGTTCGTTTTCGCCTAATTTTTGCTTAATTTAAAAACTTTTCATGCCTAATTGAAGGATTGATTTTGTTTTTTAGCAGAAATTTCTTTACACTGGACTTTAACTAAGTTAAAACTTAGCAAGTCACCAACCCTTTTTTTTTCCAATTGGAGTAGATAGACTAAACTATCGCCCGTTTCACACTCCACCCACGTCTATTGAACAGGTGAAGAGGCTCATCACTTGTTCCCTGTTTAGGATGTGGTTTCCGGCTTTCTCTTTTCCAATCTTTTTACTCTTTTGTTTTTTTTTTTTCAATTTGAGTAGACTATACTATCGCCCGGTCCACACTCCTCCCACGTCTATTGAACAGGTGAAGAGAGTCATCCCTTTTTCCCTGTTTAGGATGTGGTTTTCGGCTTTCTCTTTTCCAATCTTTTGACTCTTTTCTTTTTTCTTTTTTTTTTTCAATTGGAGTAGATAGACTAAACTATCGCCCGTTTCACACTCCACCCACGTCTATTGAACAGGTGAAGAGGCTCACTCCTTGTTCCCTGTTTAGGATGTGGTTTCCGGCTTTCTCTTTTCCAATCTTTTTACTTTTTTGTTTTTTTTTTGTTTTTTCAATTTGAGTAGACTATACTATCGCCCGGTTCACACTCCTCCCACGTCTATTGAACAGGTGAAGAGGCTCATCCCTTGTTCCCTGTTTAGGATGTGGTTTTCGGCTTTCTCTTTTCCAATCTTTTTACTCTTTTCTTTTTTCTTTTTTTTTTCAATTGGAGTAGATAGACTAAACTATCGCCCGTTTCACACCCCACCCACGTCTATTGAACAGGTGAAGAGGCTCATCCCTTGTTCCCTGTTTAGGATGTGTTTTCCGGCTTTCTCTTTTCTAATCTTTTCACTCTTACGTAGCCCCCTGCTCATCAGTGGCGTTACCGCCTTGCTTGGGGTGATATGATTAAAAAAAACAAAAAAAACAACAAAAAAGAAATAATGAAAACGTTCGAGATAGAGAGAGAGAGAGAGAGTGAGGGAGATGCGAGACGGAAAACTGTAAAAAATAGGTCACGTAACTTTAAAAAAAAAATTAAACGAAATTTAACGTTTACAATATTTATCTTATATAATATAGAAATATGGGCTTCATAAAAATTATTGTCATGTAAAATGTGTCAGGACGAAAACAGAGACGAATCTAGAAAATTCTTTTTTGATTAAAATTTCTCATATTCTGTAGATTCGTGGGAAATTCTATCCTATTTTTCATTCAAATTTGGCTTTGATCAATCCAAGCGTTCTATTAGCTGCATTTAAAATAAATTAGCCTAAAAATTTATCCGTATTTTTAAAGATATCTTTGAAAATGCTCATCATTTTTTAATAATATTCTGTATTTATGTCCTGTTTATTTTATTTTATTTTTTGTTTAAAAAAAAAACGACAAAAAAGCAGCCTTAACACTAAGACTCTAGTTCAGCGTCTTGCCGTCGTCTGGGGGACGACAAAGAATTAGCTTGAGACAACAGGTTTTTCGGAATGATACCGGAACAATGCAACATTTTTAATTAAAATTCTATTATATTTATTCTAAAAGCAAATAATTTCTTAAAATAATAAAAGAAAGAATTCTTACTTATTACCAATTGTGGCAGGTTGCTTTTGTTTAGTTTTTGTCCTTTATATAATAAGTGGAGCAGAGGCGCGCACAAAATAAACAAAATCTTAAGGGCTTCTTTTATGAAGCTCGACTGAAAAATGAAGGTGAAGGTCTTGCATTTATAGATTTTCATGATTTAGCTTTAAATATGAAAAACACAAGTAACTTATTTTCAAAACTAATTTTGCTTTCACAAACAATTCAAGTAAAGTATATAATTTCTGCCAAAATCTGATTTAATCTGTAGCTATAGGGAGATGGTTACTGCTTATTAATTCGGCCTTGTGTCATATATAATCAAACATCCTACAGCTTCGGATTTATTCGATGTCATCATCAGAATCAACGGAAGCGTTTCATCAGAAGGTTGGTTGTCGGCAAGTTGGAAATTGTGGAATTTCTGTGGAACAGTGTGAAATATTTGATGAATAAAAATATACATTTTTCATGTTAAAACTTTTTTTTTAATCACATCACCCTGAGCAAGGCGGTAACGCCACTGATGTGCAGGGGGCTACATAGGAGTGAAAAGATTGGAAAAGAGAAAACCGGAAACCGCATCCTAAACAAGAAACAAGGGATGACCCTCTTCACCTGTTCAATAGACGTGGGTGGAGTGTGAACCGGGCGATAGTTTAGTCTATCTACTCCAATTGAAAAAAAAGTGAGAAGATTGGAAAAGAGAAAACCGGAAACCGCATCCTAAACAGGAAACAAGAGATGGGCCTCTTAACCTTTTCAATAGACGTGGGTGGAGTGTGAAACGGGCGATAGTTTAGTCTATCTACTCCAATTAGAAATTTATTAAAAGAAAAGAATAACAAAACTTCGTAGAAGTTAATGTTCAGTAAGAAACAAGTAGAGAGTTAAGGGTATCAAGGATTGTAGAAATGTTCGCAGTAGTAATTTATTGGAAAGGGTTTATGCGTGCATATGTATGTATAAGCATTTGTTTGGCAGAAATCTCTTTGGGTGGAGAAGAAGAAGTAAAAGGAATCAGCACACGAGAAAGGAGGAGAAGGAGGAGAGTATGCAACATGACTTTACGTCCAGATCGTGCTTGAAGTTTCTCCCATTACATTATAGTTGTGGCTCTCTCTTGCATTGGACTGTCTGACTGACGCTGATCGAAGTCATTTATAGTGATTTAAATTGTTCGCACTGGATCGCAAAATCGTTTTTAGTCTAGCAAATCGCTCTCATTGGTGAGAAAACCAATTTAACATCTACTCGCTAAATCCGGTTTCGACTTTTTCTGTAAGCACGAGGTCAATATTTTTCTAAGCGGCAAAACCAGGACTTCACACGTCATTGTGAATTTTTGTAAAAATGAAGAAGAAGGTTGCTTTTAATTTTTAATTTTTTATCCACTACAAATCATTAACAAACAAGATTTATTTTTCTGCTTATCATAAATTAATTGAAAATTACAATCGGACATTTTAAAATGATAAATAAACTGAAAATATAGCAACGCCACGAAGCAGGACACTGTAAACTGAAATCTTTTGATGAAGCCATTAAAAACTTGTTTAATTGTGGATATTTTGATGAAGTCATTAAAAGCCTGTTTAATTGTGAATATTTTCATTAAGTCATTAAAAACTTATTTATTTGTGAATATTTTGATGAAGTCATTAAAAATTTGTTTAATTGTGAATATTTTCATGAAACCATTAAATACTTGCTTAATTGTGAATATTTTGAATGGGTTAATAATCTTTATATAGAAAATGAATACACAGAGTAAATTCTTTAAAATAAACATTATTTCAAGCCTAAAAAGGATTTAAAAGACACATTTCCATACAAAGTTATTTGCAGTAAAATTATTCCAGCCGAATGCCCTGACAAAAATAAAGTTGTGATTTTTTATAAGATTACAGCATAATTTGACTAGTTTCTTTTCGTTTCTGTTTATTTTGAAACGTTTAATCTTTTTTTTTTAAGTGATTTCATTGAAAATAAATGAATTATTAAAGAACTAGCAGTATAGCCTGGCGTTTCTCGGGTGTAATGAAAGCTTTAAAACTAATCCATGGTCCTGGAGCTAAGACTCTTTGGACGTTGGTACGAAATACTAAAAAGCGGTAGTTGTTTCCAGTTAAAGCTAAACCATAGACTGAAAAAAAAATGAATGGATGTAAATCAAATTTTGATTTCCTGTTTTTTTTCGTCGTAAACTGAATTTTGAAGGCTAAATAAGTCCTCTGAGTAAATGGTATCATGGCTGAGACTAAGAATTATAACTTCTTAGAGCCAAACCGAAAACTAAAATAAAAGGGCTGAAAAAAAATCCAGACATACAGGCAGATAAACAGACACACACACAAACACCTTGCTATATATATATATATATATATATATATATATATATATATATATATATATATATAATCGATTTTCTGCACTATTGTAAGAACTGCAACCTTGAAACTTCTGAATATCGTTTCTTATGTCTTTGCCTATGACTGTATCAAATTTGATTAAAATCAGACCACTCCTTCTATAACCCGATTTTTTGGATTATAGATTTTCGATATTTATTGGGGGTACCTCGACACAAAACCTAGCTAAGCACACTCAAAGACGCTTATAGTACAACTGTAAATTTTCAAGAAAATCAGTTCAGCCGTTTCGGGGTCTATAGGTAACACACACACACACACACACACACAAAGTTCCATTTATAAATAAGTTTAGATCTAGAAGCGTATTGATATAATTATTTTTAAGATATCAGTGAACGTGAAGAGGTACAAGCAAGCTTTAGTAAAATTAAATGAAATTACGACGAAATTTGATATCGCTAGCAGGAAATCAAAATTTGACTTACATCCATTCATTTTTTTTTCAGTCTACAATTTCGCTTTAACTGGAAACAACTATTGCTTTTTAGTATTTCGTGCCAACGTCCAAAGTGTCTGAGCTCCAGGACCATGGAGTAGTTTTAAAGCTTTCATTACAGCCGAGCAACGCCGGGCTATACCGCTAGTAAATCATAAACCAAACATATTTATTGATGACTATTCAAACAAGAAAATATGAAAGAAATGTAACACACATGAAGGAATGGCTACTATTGTCCCAGATGACCCCACAGAGAAACATATATCAAGATTTAATCGATACTGATAGAAATTTCGGATCTTCAAGTCATCAATATGTTCCAGAATCCTTTTCGTAAAGGCAATCGATCCAAAGTTGTTTAAATATATAAAGAAAAAATCTAATTGTTCAGTTCAATGAGAATCTTGAAAAAAATATTTTATCACTTGAGGCTAGATGTAACCACAAGAAATAATTTATTCACTTAATCGTTTCAATCTAAGCAAGGTGATGAAGCCATTAAGACGCAATAAGTCGCTAAGAGTTTAAAAAAGGGGTAGGGATGAAACGTTACTGAGAAGAAAAAACACGGTGCCATCAAAGGGGAAGTACATTCTGTCGGTGGTTGTGTTGGATTTTCTGGAATAATTAAAGGTGCATTTCATTGGACAAGGATATCGAGTGAAATGAGAAGTCTGTCTTAGTAAGTGGGATATATCTTCTTAGAGATTATATGCACCTATTGATGCGCGCTATTTTCGCGAGTGATAATGGTTTCTTAACGGCAAAACAATGCATAACCATGGTGCGCGTATGAAACGAATTTAGTCCTGGGAACACTCGACTGACTTCCACGTACACTGTTCGTTTTTACGACCTCCACATTTAAACGCCATTGAACATGTATGAGACACGCTGTAGACCTCAATCTAGCCACAGTCAGTTAAAGTGCCATACGTGAAACACGTTTAGGCGATCATATCTCGAAAGAGACATCACTGACTAGGCAGAAGATTATCCAGCAGTAGGTTGTCATTGCTTTCTACGGTAGATTGGTTGCCGACCAAGGCTATAGAACCTAATCTGTTCTGTTATTTAACTCATAGCTAGAAGGAGATGAGATGCTTTATATTATTAAGTAGTAATTAGTGGGGGATCAGTTTATTACTTCATAGGAATATAAAACTGATTCCCCACTTTATGCCCATTAGAAGCCTAAATCATGTTTTCAACTATTATATTCAGTCACTCAGTTAAGTGCGATGCGTGAAACACGCTTAGGCGATCATGTCTCGAAAGAGACATCACTGAGTGAGCAGAAGATTATCCCGCAGTCGATTGCCATTACTTTCTGCGGTAGACTTGTTGCCAGCCAAGGTTATAGAACCCAATCTGTTCTATTATTTAACCCATAACTGGAGGGAAGAGACGGATTAATACCTTTCCCAAGGTTATTTGTGCGTAAATGAAAGCAGAGAATTCAACTGGAATTCGAACTCGGCTCCCCGATTTATCTTTCCGAGTCGATATCCACTGTACCATTATTTCTGTAATAGACCTTAAGAATTGTGCTCCCGAACTGGCTTCTGTTCTCTCTGAATTATATAACAAATACCTTGCTGGGTTCTGCTTTCTTGCCTGCTAGATGTCACCAACTGTTATTCCAGTTTTTAAAAAAAACTCTGGTGAGTCTTTAGAAGCTTACAAATATCAGCCTTCCTCCACATTTTAGTAAACCCCATGATGCCCTAATCAATACTCCCAGTTGATATCCAATGCACCACAACGCACATCCAGCCACAGTTAATCATCATCATCAACACATCCGTTATAACCAACAAACTGTTTTTATATGAAGTAGGGTTGTTAGCCCTGCGCCCAACCCCCAAAGCCCCAAACCCGCAAAACTGGAGGACCGGTGGACCATTCTTGGTCCTTACGTTTACAGCAGCTGGTATTCCCATGCGGTCACCCAACTAAGTACTGACCAGGCTCGATGTTCCTTAACCTCGGTGATCGGGCGAGACCGGTGTATTCAACACGATATAGTCGTACATTGAAATGCAATGTCAATACCCATCTTTTAACCACTTGACTCTTTCTTTCTACATCACCCTGTATATCCTTTCCTTTCTCTCTACCTTTGCAACTGTCATCACACCTGTATTCCAATCCTTCTCTTGCTCCCTTCTCAGACACTCACTGTAACTGAATAGTATTTCTCTTTCCTCTCCTCCTATCTAATCTTTTTCTCTTATGTAGGCCCCTGCCCATCAGTGGCGTTATCGTCTTGCTTGTGGTGAAACGATTAAAAAAATCTCACTTTGAACACACGTCTTTGTTTTTTCGAACCTGGAAGTTTTCTAGACGTGCCATATATTAGAGGAAGGTCGAAGATCAGATTAACTGATACAATGAGATAAAAACAACACAGATTGGGACGTTAGCAAAAAAAAAAATCTTCATGAAATAATAATCAGCCCTTTGCCTGATGACCTTTTCTTTTAAATCATATAACCCCGAGCAAGGTGGTAACGCCACTGATGTACAGGGGGCTACGTAAGAGTAAAAATATTAGAGGAGAGTGAAGAGAAGGACGAACCAGTTAGAAAGGAGCAAGAGAAGGATGGGAATACAAGTGTGATGACAGTTGCAAAGGTGGAGAGAAAGGAAAGAATATACAGGGCGGTGTGGAAAGAACTAGGGTCAAGTAGTTAAGAGATGAGAATTGACCTTGCATTTAAATTCCTGGAGGTTGTAGCCGTCAGGAAAGCAAGAATAAGGAAGCGAGTTCCACAGTCGGGAAATGCAGGAAAAAAACTGCATGAGTAGAATTGTCGTCTGCATTTGTTTGATCTAACTGTGAAAGGGTGAGACCCAGTTGCCAGTCTGGTTGCACGAGTAAACACCTGTTGCGGAGGCACTCGTGACTTAAGTTCGTTAGAGCAGAAGCCATGGAAGTATTTATAGAACAGACAAAGGGAAGCCACTTCTCGTCGGTGGGAAAGTGGCTGTAGTCGAGCGGCCAAGTCGGTACCTATCACATTACTGATTATCCTTTGGAGCCTGTCAAGAACACGAAGATGAACAGCGGAGGCATCTGACCATATCGGAGATAATGAATTTCTAGCTCGTCTTGACAGACATATTTCTGTCACTAGAGAATACCCAATTGCCGGAAACAGCGTGCTGATCTCGCAACCACTGCAGTTAGTCAAACAGGCAATTAATAAATTGGAATGTGTAGGATTCTTCACTGTGTTTTTCGAAAAACGTAGTCATGGGCTGAACAAAGTCAAATTTAACTTCAATTCAAACCTTTTTTTCTTTTCAATCGCATTTTTCTTCTTCATTCTACCCTTTTGTCCAGGCACCATCCTGCTCATGATGTCCGTATATTTTTTTTTATCTCCGTTTTAAAATGACAACGGTATAAGCAGCCCATTTTTTCGAAATCGATAAAGTGACAACTCTCATATTATAATTCTGCTTGTTCCTTTGTTCCCTAATTAAACCGCTCTTTACGCCCTCTCATTGCCGGCGATAAACAATGGACCATCCCTGTTTGATTGCAAAGATAGGCGCGAGAAATTATTTATTAAAGGCACTGTCTGGTTTTCGGGAAAGGGAATGCGCGCGAAAGAAAGAAAGAAAGAAAGAAAGAAAAATGATTTTAATGCGTTTAAAGTCTGCTTCAGTAAAATAGAACACTTGTCAGTTTTTAACATTTTTTTATTTGCACCCTCTCACTCATTAAAATAAGAAATGCAGTCCTTTTTTATTTTGTGATTGCAATATTTTGTTAAAATTGCTAAGCTCAAATAAGTAGCGATACAATTGAGAACATCGCTGCCAACTTGGCAGCTCGGCTGCAGTCGCTCTCTCACCGGCGTGTCATGGTATCCCGGTGCCTCTTCTATAAATACTTTCACGGCTTCTGCTCCAATGAACTTAGATCACTGGTGCCTCCTAGGTATGAATTTACACGTGCTACTAGATTAGCAACTAGGTCTTACCCTTTTTGCAGTGAAACAGATAAAATGTAACCGCAATTTCTACTGTAACAGCTTTTTTCACGCATTTCCCGTCTTTGGAATTCCCTTCCATATACTTGCTTCCCTGACAGCCACAATCTCCAGGAATTTAAATGAAAGGTCAATAGACATCTCCTATCCCACTAACTCGCATCCATTCCCTCAAGCTCTTTTTTCATCTACTTCACCCACACCCTCGGTATCCTCATCCGTCTATTACCCTCCTCCTGACATTTCCAATAACTAACCCCTCTTTCTCATCACTTTTCCCTATGCAACCCCTTGCGCAACAGTGGCAGTAGAATGCCCTGCTTGGGGCGATATGATTAGAAAAAAACTATCTATTTATTATATATATATATATGTTACAAGTTCTTTTTCCATCTACTTCACCCACATCCTCGGTATCCTCATCCGTCTATCACCCTCCTTCCGACATTTCCTATAACTAACCGCTCTTTCTCATCAATTTCCCTTATGTAACCCCCCTGCATAATAGTGGCAGTAGAATACATTGCTTAGGGTGAGATGATTAAAATAAAGTTCTATGGGTATTTTATAGACATAAAAACCCGAAGAAGCTGATTCATTCGTTAACTGGCAAAATAATATTTATTAATAAATTTAAGCAGAAGAGCCATAAAAAGGTCACGCATTTATTACTTCTTCTCATGAATGCCGTAAAATGAACAGAAAAATCAGGGAAATATTTAATTCGATATGCATTTAAGGTTTATTAGAGCATACCATCCGCCTGTGTATTGAATACTGCTGCCACATCTGGTCGGGTTCGCCTGATATTCTCCTCGGGGTTCTTGACAAAATACACCGTAGAATCTGTGATCGATACCGACTTGGCATACCGGCTGCAGTTACTCTCTCACCGGCATGACGTGGCTTCCCTGTGCCTCTTCTATAAATAATTTGACGGCTTCTTCTCCGATGAAGTTAGATCACTGGTGTCCACTAAGTACGAATTTGCACGAGCTACTAGATTAGCAATTAGGTCCCACCCTTTTACAGTGAAACCGATAAAATGTAACCGCAATTTCTACTCCAAGAGTTTCTTTTCTCGCGCTTCCCGCCTGTGGAATTCCCTTCCAAATACATGCTACCCCGACAGCTACAATCTCCAGGAGTTTAAATGTAAGGTTAATAGACACCTCCTAACACACTAACTCGCATCCATTCACTCAAACACTTTTCCCATCTACTCAACCCCCATCCTCGGTATCCTCATCCGTCTATTACCCTCCTTCTGAGATTTCCTATATCTAACCATTCTTTCACATCACTTTCCACTATGTAACCCCCAACCACTGTTTCTCATCACTTTTCCCTATGTAACCCCCTAACCCCGCTTTCTCATCATTTTCCCCTATGTAACGACTTGCTCAACAGTAGCAGTAGAATGCCCTGCTTGGGGCGATATTATTAGAAAAAATCTATCTATCTATCTATCTATCTATCTATCTATCTATCTATCTATGTCACAAGTTCTTTTTCTATCTACTCCACCCACATCCTCGGTATCCTCATGCGTCTGTCACCCTCCTTCCGACATTTCCAATAACTAACCCCTCTTTCTCATCACTTTCCCCTATGTAACCCCCTAATCACTCTTTCTCATCACTTTCCCCTATGTAACCCCCTAACCACTCTTTCTGATCACTTTCCTCTATGTAAGCCCCTAACCACTCTTTCTCATCACTTTCCCCTATGTAAGCCCCTAACCACTCTTTCTCATCAGTTTCCCCTATGTAACCTCCTAACCACTCTTTCTCATTATTTTCCCCTATGTAACCCCCTAACCCCTCTTTCTCGTCATTTTCCCCTATGTAACCCCTTGCTCAACAGTAGCAGTAGAATGCCCTGCTTGGGGCGATATTATTAGAAAAAAATCTATCTATCTATCTATCTATCTATCTATCTATCTATCTATCTATCTATGTCACAAGTTCTTTTTCTATCTACTCCACCCACATCCTCGGTATCCTCATGCGTCTGTCACCCTCCTTCCGACATTTCCAATAACTAACCCCTCTTTCTCATCACTTTCCCCTATGTAACCACCTAACCACTCTTTCTCATCACTTTCCCCTATGGAACCCCCTAACCACTCTTTCTCATTATTTTCCCCTATGTAAGCCCCTAACCACTCTTTCTCATCAGTTTCCCCTATGTAACCCACTAACCACTCTTTCTCATCACTTTCCCCTATGTAACCCCCTAACCCCTCTTTCTCATCAATTTCCACTATGTAACCCCCTAACCCCTCTTTCTCATCAATTTCCACTATGTAACCACCTAACCACTCTTTCTCATCACTTTCCCCTATGGAACCCCCTAACCACTCTTTCTCATTATTTTCCCCTATGTAAGCCCCTAACCACTCTTTCTCATCAGTTTCCCCTATGTAACCCACTAACCACTCTTTCTAATCACTTACCCCTATGTAACCCCCTAACCACTCTTTCTCATCACTTTCCCCTATGTAACCCCCTAACCCCTCTTTCTCATCAATTTCCACTATGTAACCACCTAACCACTCTTTCTCATCACTTTCCCCTATGTAACCCCCTAACCACTCTTTCTCATCACTTTCCCCTATGTAACCCCCTAACTACTCTTTCTCATCAGTTTCCCCTATGTAACCAAATAACCACTCTTTCTCATCACTTCCCCCTATGTAACCCCCTAACCCCTCTTTCTCATCACTTTCCCCTATGTAACCACCTAACCACTCTTTCTCATCACTTTCCCCTATGTAACCCCCTAACCACTCTTTCTCATTATTTTCCCCTATGTAACCCCCTAACCACTCTTTCTCATCAGTTTCCCCTATCTAACCTCCTAACCACTCTTTCTCATCAGTTTCTCCTATGTAACCCCCTGCGCAATAGTGGCAGTGGAATGATTAAAAAAAATTAGCTGTTCTATCTTTCTTATTTCTGTTAGTCTGTCGACGCCAAAGTCTTCTAGAGACATCAATATCTCTATTACAGTCCTGTTTGGTCCCGCATTTTTTGCGTTCACTTACGCACAAATACCCTTGGGAAAGGTATTAATCCGTCTCTTCCCTCTAGTTATGGGTTAAATAATAGGACAAATTGGGTTCTATAGCCTTGTTTCGTAACCAGTCTACCGCAGAAAGCAATGGCAACCTACTGCAGGATAATCTTCTGCCCAGTCAGTCATGTCTCTTTCGAGACATGATCGCCCAAGCGTGTATCACCTGTGCAATTTAACTGACTGACTGAATATAATAGCTGAAAACATGATTAAGACTTCTACTGGGCATTAAATGGAGGAACAGTTTTATATTTTTATGAAGTAATAAACTGATCCCCCACTAATTACTACTTAATAATATAATACATCTCTTCTCCCTTTAGCTATAAGTCAAATAACAGGACAGATTGGGTTCTATAGCCTTGGATGACAACCAGTCTACCGCAAAAAGCAATGGCAACCAACTGCGGGATAATCTTCTGCCGAGTCAGTCATGTCTCTTTTGATACATGATCGCCCAAAACGTGTACCATGTATGTCGCTTAACTGACTGATATGGACGCGCGAGATGTGCGAGAAAATTGAATTTAACACGTGACCACAAGATGAGCACTGTCTGCTAACGTGGAGTGTCTCCCGAATGAAAACACGCATGTTGTTTTAATGCGTAGTTGTGAAGGTGTGAATATAATATTTTACCCGCTGTTGAATATAACATTTTGAATTATGTGCATGTATGTGTGTGTGAATATTGATATCCCACAAACTCACTATGTATTTTGTCGCTAGGCGGCGTTGTGTAAAGTTATATAAACATGGAAGGATTCAAACTCCTTTTCTCATTTTGCTCTTTTTGATATAGTGACAATTCGTGTCTCTTAAATTCTAAATATACTAGGAGCGTATGACGAAGCAATTTTTTTCCTCTAGAACAAACAACGAAGCACATCTCATAGACACACAGACACACACATATCACATATACACACAGACATGCACACACATCGCATATAAATACATACATGCACGCACACACTTGAGAATATCATAATAAATGAGTAATTCTTATCTGGGCTATAGTTTTCGCACTGAATGCTATAATCGTGCTTTACCGGTTGCTAATCGACTTAACGTACCCAAAATGTTAGAAACTTGGTAATCTTCCACTGAAAGCTGACTCCTTAGTATTCGGCTGTCAACTAATATCAGATGCCTAGTAGTTCTACTGAACTCCAATAGAACTCTAAAGAACTCCTATTAAACTTACCAAGTACTTCTTCCGTTAACTCTTATTAATATAGGAGGGAGAGTCCATTATCTGAGGCATAGGTGTGTTTCACCATAACAAATCTTCTCTCTATAAATATACAAGGAGTCCATAAAGTTCATGTGCACTTTTAAAAAATTTATAACTTTATTTGTATTTGCGATAGAAATAATTTGTAAAAAGGATTAGAAAGAAGTAAATATTTTTTAAGGTTTTTTGAAATTTTATTGAAGTTTCCACATGTCCTCCATCATTAGCAATACAAAGGGTAATCCGATTTTCATCCATTTAGCAATAGTGTTCCTGTGAGATGGTTCTTTATTGTATTCAGTTCTAATCTTTTTTGTACAATTGTAGATTTCAGCTCAGCCAACCAAAATTTTACTTTTTCCACGATTAATGTCAATTTTTTTAATCATTTCACCCCAAGCAAGGCATTCAACTGCCACTATTGCGCATGGGGCTACATAGGGGAAGGTAGAGAGGAGGAGTGGTTAGATGTAGGAAATGTCACAAGGAAGGTGATAGATGAATAAGTATACCGAGGATGAGGGTTGGGCAGATGGGAAGAGTGTTTGAAAGAATGGGAGCGAGTTAGTGTGTTAGAAGGTGTCTATTGACCTCACATTTAAACTCCTGGGGATTGTAGCCGTCGGGGAAGCAATCATGTGGAAGGGAATTCCACAGCCGTGAAGTGCGAGAAAAGAAACTGTTGGAGTAGAAGTACGGTTGCATTTTATCGGTTTCACTGTAAAAGGGTGGGATCTAGTTGCTAATGGAGAATTTTTTTACTTATCTAACAATTGTTACGAATCTTGTGGTAAAGAATTGTTCAATAACTATGCTTAAAATTAGGTACATTAAACTTTATAACATTTTTTACAGATTATTTCTATCACAAATACAAATAAAGTTATAAATTTTTTTAAAGTGCACACAAACTTTATGGACTATTCCGTATAAATAGTAGTAGTAGTCGTAGTAGTAGTAGTATGCTGGTAGAATGTGAATCTAATTCTACTCATGGTACCTTGGTATCTGTGTTTCATATCTGTATACGTGCATATCATCATCGATGTGTGTTTGTAGACCCCATTGAAGCCACTAAGAGTAAAATTTTTTTTTAACTAAAAAAAAAAGCCTTTTCAATCTTTTATTTGAAATCTATCGTTGTCGCTTAAATTATTATTATTTCATATATTCTATATTGCAGATAATACGCTAAAGTCCGCCTTCCTCTACCGAGTGCCCATAGCTCAGAGGTAGAATCGTCGACATGTCAATTCGGTCGGGTTTCAATCTTGGCTAGAAGCAATCGGATGTCTAACCTTACTGATCAGTTGTGATACAGCGAAGCAGATCTGTCGGCGGACGACTACATACACAGGGTGTCCATAAAGTTCCTGTTTACTTAAAAAGAAATTATAACATTATTTATATTTGCGATAGAAATAATTTGTAAAAAGGATTAGAAAGAAGTAATTCTATATTTTTTAAGGTTTTATTGAAATTTTATTTAAGTTTCCATATGTCCTCCATCATTAGCAATACAAAGGGTAATACAATTTTCCAGTTCATATTTTATTACTTAACTAAAAAGTGTTACGAATCTTGTGGTAAAGAATTATTCAATAACTATACTTAAAACTAAATACATTAAATTTTATAACGTTTTTTAAAGTTTATTTCTATGACAAATTCAAATAAAGTTATAAATTTTTTAAAGTGCACACGAACTTTATGGACACCATGTATGTATAAAAATCTATTTACACGTTTAATTCATTTACTTTGAAATCAATTAAATGTCTACATCAAAGTGGTAACCTCTTTCTGAGATAATGTTAGGTCTTAAAATGATTCGTAGAATTCGCTGAAAATAATTTCTATTTTCCAATTCTTTAATGTTTGTTAAATAATATTCGCACCAAAATTTTGAATTTTCAATTTTGTTTAGCGGCATATCAACCTCTGTGGGTTATATAATGTCAAAATGATAGTATTTTTTAAAGATTTTTTAAAACGTTTGGTTATAGTAAAAAAGTTAATTTAGTCAGATTTTAATGAAAATTTAATTTTTTTTTTTAGAAAACTGAAGAGGTTTTCTAATTTTGTATTCAAAAATGTATTGCCGGTTATGATTTTTTTTTCTTCAAAAACGTATTATGGCAATAAATTACTCTTTCTTCTTTCTAAAATGTATTATGGTAATAATTGTTTTCCTTGAAAAATGTACTGTTGGTAATATTTTTCCTTCAAAAATGTATATTTTTCCATAAAAATCTATTTTTATGTATATATTTCTATAAAAGTCAATTTTCATACTTTCATAGTGCTTTGACCTCAGTTTGGGGGTTAACTATTTACCCATAGCTTGGACCCTAACAGGTACTACCACTCCGGGTCAGGGTGGACCTGAGAACAACAGCAACTAAGATGTGGTTCCATGCCCCTCACAACCTTCAAATGAGAACCTTGCTGCCGGATGCAGTTTATCATCATACCCAGGAACATCACACCAAAAGAAAAAAAAATTGCTCAGTTTTTTTGTCCGAGTAAAACGTTTAAATTCGCTACCCCACTAAAACGAAACAAGTTCTTAGTTTGCTTAAAAAATATAATTTTGGCATTTTTTAAAACCAGAATTTAGTGTTGACCGTCAGTACAGACTTGTTACTATATGATATGTCCCAGAAAAGGATATATATATATATCATTCGAGGTAGTTAAGCAGTTGAGGCAAATGTAAACTAATAAACCTAGTAAATAGACGTAATGGACGGTACTCGTCGTATGCAGTATCCTAATACGTAAGCGTAGTCAATAGTCGCAGACGTCTAGACATAGATCTCTAATCGTTTACCTGTAGACCTCTAGTCGAAGACCTGTAGACCTGTATGCGGCCTCGCCTTCGTCTGTATTTATGGCTGACACCAGCCAATCTTATTACTGTACGGGGAAACCAAGGTGTATACATATTCATTACATCACTACATTATCTTCGCCAAGTCTATAGGACCCAGTCTGTCCTGTTATTTAACCCATAACTGGAGAGAAGAAACGGATTAATACCTTTCGCAAGGTTATTTGCGCGTAAGGGAATGCAAGGAATTCAACTCGGCTACCCGATTTCTTGTTCAGAGTCGATATCCACTGCACCAAAACGCACATCCGAGAGTGATAAGGCGAAAAAACAACATTCATTTTCCTTAACAGAAGTTTCCATTATAACGACAACTACAATGCCGCTTTTGCCTTCAAAAACGACATAATAATAATAATAATAATAATAATAATAATAATAATAATAATAATATATTTTATAGAAAGTCTACGTATTTATTGATAAATTTATTTTTATATATTTATTGATTTAATTTACTTATTTAATTTATCTTATTATGATAATCCTATTTTTGACCAACGACTTTGTTGAAAAAATGAAAGATAAAGTGGACGAACAAATTATTACATTTTTTTTTTTCAATAAACGTCTCTCTATTTGAATTTTTCCTTTTCTCAATATGAAATTTTGTTTTAATACAAACATGATTTTTTTTTTCTTAAGATATTATAAAAATTTTTTTTTTTTAAACAAACTACTCTAGTAATATTGATGTTTTGTTTCGTTGAGCCGTCTTTCTCCTTGAATTCCAATCGCGTCTATGTCAGATGTTGCTTGGCAGCCCATTTAGGAGAAGGAAAACTCCGAACAACAACCCGCAACTCAAGGTGTTAATCGTGCCGAGGAGTGAATGGCTACTGCGTTATGAGGTCACAAACGATTCCCTACAGGCTTCGGGACCCTGTTTGTAAAAGACCGTTACCCAACGTGCCGGGCAACTTTGGGTGGACTTTTGGACCCGTGCGTCACTCGTGGGAAAAACATGAAAAACACAAATAGAAATAAAAAGTCCAGTATGGCTCTTCCAGTGGATAAACAGGGAGCCCGTCCTTCAGGAGGGAACCTACCTGAGGTCGAAAAATCTGCCATAGGAACAAACTCCTACACAAAGAATGTATCTTCAGGTCCCCACAACCAGGATAATCCTAATGATGGTCCTGAAAATTCACCAGCTAGAGCTACAACCGTATATTTAAAGAAAGAAAAAATAAAATGGTCTCGTGAGGAGTACAAAGTCGTTATGACTGCATTTCATGAAGCGTTACTCAAACCTCAAAAAAACATGACTCGCCAAACATATGACATTTGCCGTGAAAAAGTTGGTCAAGCAAATAGAAAGTATAATGACGAAAATAAATTGGCCAATGTACGTAGGTACATTATTCGTAATAACCGACTGTCAGAGGCTGAGATTCACGAAATTAAAAGAATTGTAACAAGAAGAGTCGAATCAACAAAATATGAAAAGGAACCGGAACCAGAAATAAAAAGTAATAACATCAAACAAGTCACAGGTCATAATGTAGAAACCGTGAAACACGCAAATCACTGCGAAGATAATGATGTAAGTCTAAAAGTGCTGGAAAGGTGCGATCTGAGTCTGAGTCAGTTAAAAGACAAAAATAAAATGAGTTCAGAACACATCGAAGATAATTATTTGACGGAAAATAAGAACAATATACAGGAAGCCAAGATAGAAATAAAAAACCAGCTAAGTCAAATACAAAGTATTACAATGGAGGAACGTGAACAGCTCCCAAAATTCCAACCAACAAAACAAAACCTCCGAACTGTTAAATTGTACAATGCAGCACTGAAATCAATACTGGATGAAGACCCGAATACAAATCTTAACGAAGTAATATATGCATCAGCAACAGCAGCAACAAGAAAATTAAACATCAAAATAAAAACAAGGCAGTCACGCAGACGTGAAGATCCACCTTGGAAAAGAAAAATCGAAAAAGAAATCGAACAACTAAGAAGTGAACTGTCAGTACTGGATGAACTGAGTAGAGGAATAAATGTAAGAACTAGGAAAAGAAGAAGAGCCGAAAAAAAATATAACATCAGGAATGAAAATGACGTCTTATCAAATAAAGAAAAAATAAAGCAAAAAATCCAACTGAAGGCTCAAAGAATAAGACGCTATGAAAAAAGAGCAAGAATTTACAGACAAAACAAGATCTTTCAGACTGATACAAAGAGATTTTACAGGGAAATAGGTAAAAAAAGAATTGAAGTGACAGTACCCCCCAGAATGGAAGAAGTCACACAGTTCTGGGAAAAGATATGGGCTTGCCCTAAAGAACCTAGCAAGGAAGTACATTGGATTACGCAGGAGATAGAACGAATGAAAAATAAACCCGAACAGACATGGTCTGGAATTACAGAAGATGATGTTAAATTTGCACTAAAAAAAGCACACAATTGGAAAACTCCAGGTATAGATAAAATTCCTAACTTTTGGCTATATTATTTAAATGCAGCACATAAAAAAATAGCCAAAGAACTCTCCAAGAAATGGTTGACGATCCCACTAAAATTCCTGCATGGATGACAAAAGGAATTACATTTCTTCTACCCAAGAATGGTGACACAAACAACCCGAAAAACTACAGACCAATTACATGTCTTCCGACAACATATAAATTACTAACATCTATTTTAACAAAACAAACATATTTATTCTTAGAAAGAAATGACATGATACCGCTTGAACAAAAAGGGTGTAAACGTGGCTGTTATGGTTGTAAAGACCAATTGCTAATTAACAAAATGATCCTGGAAAACTGTTACAGTACAAAGAAAAATCTTAGTACTGCCTGGATAGACTACCGAAAAGCATTCGATAGTGTGCCACATTACTGGATTTTAAAGACTTTAAATATATACAAGATATCGCCCGTCATCATCAATTTCATCAAACAGTGCATGTCTATATGGAAAACAACCCTTTACCTCAATCATATAAATGGAACCTATAAGTCTGATGAAATAAACATCAAAAGAGGTATATTTCAAGGTGATTCTTTATCTCCCTTACTATTCTGCATATCATTAATAGCACTAACCAGTCAACTTAATAAGACAGAATGTGGTTATAAAATAGGCCAAAAGAAAATAAGCCATCTATTTTACATGGATGACTTAAAGTTATATGCTAAGAATGATAATGAGCTGGAAGGTCTTCTGCAAACTGTAAAATGCTTCAGCGAAGACATTGGAATGAAATTTAATTTGAATAAATGTGCTAAAGCTACAGTTTTACGTGGATCAATACAAGAAACATCCTCAATTAGCCTAGACCCTGCTGTAACAATAAAAGAATTGAAACCAGAAGAAGCTTATAAATACCTAGGTGTAAATGAGAGCGAAAACATTCACCATAAAAAAATGAAAGAAATAGTGCGTAAAGTGTACTATAGAAGGCTACGAATGATATTAAAAACTGAATTAAATTCACAGAACAGAGTTATGGCCATTAATAGCCTTGCAATCCCAGTTGTCCAATATAGCTTCAACATCTTAAACTGGACTCTAAACGACATCAGACGAATGGATGCTAAAACAAGAAAGCTTCTTTCTAAGCATAAGATGCATCATCCAAAGGCTGATGTAGACCGTCTATACATACCTCGTAAAGATGGTGGAAGGGGTCTTATTCAGCTGGAATTGTCATACAAGACAACAACTATTGGCTTACTAACATACATAGAAACAACAAAGGATTGGATGATACAATTAGTAAGGCAACATGAAGAAAGAAAGAAAAAATATTCAATAATAAAAGAAGGCAGTAAATACAAACAAGATTTACAGTTAGTAGATTCTGTAGAAAAGCAAAACAGAAGCCAAGAACCAACTATTGCGGCAAAAAATATGAAAATGAAAGCCAAAGATAAAGCACTTGAAAAGATGAAACAGCGCTGGCAAGACAAACCTCTGCATGGCCAATATCCAGTACGTGCCAATAAATCCAATGTTGACAAAGTTAATACTCATCGATGGTTACGTGCATCTGGATTAAAGTCTGAAACTGAAGGATTTATACTTGCAGCACAAGATCAAAGTCTTTTCACGAGAAACTTTCAGGCAAATATTATGCATAATAATATGGATCCAAAATGCAGGTTTTGTGATAAACACCAAGAAACAATAGACCACATAATCTCAGGCTGTTCTGTGCTTGCCCCAAACGAATATAAAAATCGCCACGATAGAGTTGGGCAATATTTACATTGGACAATGTGCAAACATTATGGAAAAGCTGTAAACAAACACTGGTATGAACATCATCCAGCACCGGTTACAGAAATAAAAGATGTAACCATTCTATGGGATTACACCATCTACACAGACAGAAAAATTGAAGCAAACAGGCCAGACATTATTGTTAAAAACCAGAAGGAGAAAACTTGTCTATTAATTGATATGGCTTATCCAGCGGATTGTAAAATAGCAATCAAGGAATTTGAAAAACTGTCAAAATATAAAGACCTGGAAATTGAAATAGAAAAAATGTGGAAATTGAAAACAAGAGTTGTGCCAGTGATAGTAGGTGCACTTGGAATGATAAAAAATGGAACAAAACAACACATTGAAAGAATCCCTGGAAACCCCAGCTTAAGAGACATACAAAAAATTGTCTTATTAAGTACAGCCCACACACTAACGAAAGCTTTATCTATGTAATGCTGAGGATGATAGGGAAGATAGAAAAACATGAAATGGAGCCATAACAACACGCCACTACCTGCCTTAGGTCTCCCCGCAGACTTGGTTGGTAGTGAGACCAAAGCAGAAATCGAAATATGATGAAAAATGACATAATAATAATAATGTGGAAATTGAAAACAAAAGTTGTGCCAGTGATAGTAGGTGCACTTGGAATGATAAAAAATGGAACAAAACAACACATTGAAAGAATCTCTGGAAACTCCAGCTTAAGAGATATACAAAAAATTGTCTTATTAAGTACAGCCCACACACTAAGGAAAACTTTATCTTTGTAATGCTGGGGATGATAGGGAAGATAAAAAAACATGAAATGGAGTCATAACAACACGCCACTACCTGCCTTAGGTCTCCCCACAGACTTGGTTGGTAGTGAGACCAAAGCAGAAATCGAAATATGATGAAAAATGACATAATAATAATAATAATAATAATAATAATAATAATAATAATAATAATAACAAACATAAGAAGAAGAGGAAGAATTACTTTTACCTAAATAAAATAACTAGCAACAAAATTGGACAATTCTTACGAATTTGAATTTATTATGTCCGTTTCTTTTAATGTAACCACCACAGCCACGTCTCATAATACTGCAAGTAAGAGCAATAATAATGATAATAATATTGATGATGATAACAACAACAAAAATAATGATGATGATGATAAAAACACAACAACAACAATAGTAATGATGATGAAGATGATAATAATCATAAGATGACGGTGATTATAATAATGATAATCATGATCATCAACAATAATAACAATGATAATGACGATAAAGTTGACAACAATAATCATTATAATTATAATGATGAT
>JBBBDQ010000711.1:135000-165000 GCA_037127315.1 Ascarosepion bandense
CTTAGAGCCAAACCCGAAGCAAAAACTAAAATAAAGGGCTGAAAAAAATACAGACATAAAGGCAGATAAACAGACACACACACACAAACAACTTGCCTTATATATATATATATATATATATATATATATATATTATCGATTTTCTGCACTCTTGTAAGAACTGAAATTTTGAAACTTCTGAATATCATTTCTTATGTCTTTGTCTATGAATGTATCAAATGTGATTAAAATCGAACCACACCTTCTATAACCCGATTTTTTCGATTATCGATATTTATCGAGGTACCTCGACACAAAACCTAGCTAAAAACACTCGCAGACGCTTATAGTAGAACTGTGTAAATTTTCAATAAAATCAGTTCAGCCGTTTAGGAGTAACGTACACGCACATCCACACACACACACACACACACACACACACACACACAAAGTTCATATTTATAAATAAGTTTAGATTAGATTTTTAAATTCATTTGATGCACATGTTATTGTGCAGTATTAACAAAAGAACCATTTTATTTTCATTTACAATTATTCACTTGGCAATAAATACTAAAAAATAGTATGAAGTACATACTTTTTTTTAAAACACTGGGGTTACCTAATAATTATGGCCGGTAGTGTATATATATATATATATATATATATATATATATATATATATATATATATATATATATAAAATCTGCAGGGTGCGATGGGTAAATTGGCGCTACTTGCCTTGTAAAATTTTGCAAAGTAATAATAACAAAAGAACCAATCTATTTTCATTTACAATTATTCACTTGGCAATAAATACTAAAAAATAGTATGAAATACATTATTTTTTTTCAAAGACTGGGGTGACCTAATAATTATGGCCGGTATTGCATATCTATTCCCGTTAAACGACTTAATAAATAAAGACATTATTCAAATTTATTGAATATTTTACGAAATATTTTGTTTTAATTCATGCTTGATTGATAATTATTTTTTATCCATTTATGAATCATCTTCTTTTTTCGGTAAATTTGATTGAATAAGGATCATTGTTGTAAAATCTTTAACAAGTCACTGTTGGAACGGCATCGCAATTTTTTTTTAAATTTTAATAAAATAATTTTAAATCAAAATAGAAAAGAGATGATTTAAAACAATGTGTCATGTGGATAATAAATGGTTGTCGGGAAAATTTTTGGGATCACAATCAAGGGATTTAGATGTGCGTTGTGGTGCAGTCGATATCGACTCGGAACGAGAAATCGGAGAGCCGAGTTCGAATTTTAGTTGAATACATTGCATTCACTTACGCGCAAATACTCTTGGGAACAGTATTAATCCGTTTCTTCCCTCCAGTTATGGGTTAAATAACAGGACAGATTAAGTTCTATAGCCTTGGGTGGCCACCAGTCTACGGCAGAAATTAACTACTGTGGCATAATCTTCTCTCCGGTCAGTCATGTATCTTTTGAGAGATTATCGCCCAAAGCGTTGAGCCTAGTCAGTACTTAGATGGGTGACCGCTTGGGAATACCAGGTGCTGTAAGCGTTTAGTGACGGGTGTGCGTTGTGGTGCGGTGGATATCGGCTCGGAAAGAGAAATCGGTGAGCCGAGTTCGAATTCCAGCTGATCCCTGCATTCACTTAAGCACTGGTAGGCTTGGGAAAGGTATTAATCCGTTCCTTCTCTCCAGTTATGGGTTAAATAACAAGGGTAGGACTTGGGGACCCTGCCCTTAAAAACAAATCCCAATGAATCTTGATACTCGAAAAGAAAAAAATATTAGAAAACACAAAACTTATATAAAAACAACAATAAATTGTTGAAGAAAAAAAGGTACTACCAGCAATAAATAAATAAAATTTAATTAGCAATAAATGACCCGCCGAGGTGTTGATATGCCATAAAAACGAAACAACCAACCAACATGTTTCTTTCATGCATAAAAGGTTAAGGATGCCAAATCACATTTTTCTTTCCCAATTTGTCGACTTTGGATGCTGCTCTGCAAACAAGTCAGTCAGTTAAGTCAGTTAAATGCCGTACGTTATACACGCTTGGGCGATCATGTCTCGAAACAAACATGACTGACTGGGGAGAAGATTATCCCGCAGTAGGTTGCCATTATTTTCTGCAGTAGACTGGTTGTCGACCAAAGCTACAGAACCCAATCTATCCTTCCATTTAGCCCATAGCTGGAGTGAGAAGAGATGAATTATAATATATCATTATATTAATAAGTAGTAATTAGTGGGGGATCAATTTATTACTTCATAACAAGAGAAAACTAATCCCCCACTTTATGCCCAATAGAAGTTTTAATTGTTTTCAACTATTATATTCAGTTAGTCAGTTAAGTGCCATACGTGATACACGCTTGGGCGATCATGTCTCGAAACAAACATGACTGACTGGGGAGAAGATTATCCCGCAGTAGGTTGCCATTATTTTCTGCAGTAGACTGGTTGTCGACCAAAGCTACAGAACCCAATCTATCCTTCCATTTAGCCCATAGCTGGAGTGAGAAGAGATGAATTATAAGATATCATTATATTAATAAGTAGTAATTAGTGGGGGATCAATTTATTACTTCATAACAATAGAAAACTAACCCCCCCACTTTATGCCCAGTAGAAGTTTTAATTGTTTTCAACTATTATATTCAGTCAGTCAGTTAAGTGCCATATGTGATACACGCTTGGGCGATCATGTCTCGAAACTAACATGACTGACTAGGCAGAATATTATCCCGCAGTAGGTTGCCATTGCTTTCTGCAAACAAGTACATGTACTAATGTCATTGCTTTTATTTATCTTGCAATTGACTCAGGAGCAGTCATGCAGGTCATCCAATCAAAAACACCTCATTGTCTTCTGAAGTGCCTCCTCATTATCGATAATGAAGGCTCCGATGATGATATCCTGGAGGAGTTCTCGTTTATTAAGATGCTGTACCTTACACCTAACACCACCTCTATCCTCCAGGGACCAACAAATCATTTCGAACTTAAAAAAACTCTACATAAAACACATGTTCAAGAGGTGTTTCGACGTTACTGAAAATACCCAGCTTACTCTTCGTGAGTTTTGAAAGTAACACTTCGATATTGTTTGCCTCAAGATAATTGACATGACTTGGCAGGAGGTAACCAGACGTACCCTTAATGCGGCTTTGAGTAAAGCTGTGGCACGATGCTGTTACCTCACGAGATTTTGAATGGTTCGAGGTGGAGGCTTGGAACCGATTTGGGTATTTATAGGGTAAAAAGCGTCTCTTACGAAATTTTCACTTTACGAAACGACCTCCCGAAAGAATTATTTTGGTAAGTAGGGGTTCCACTGTATGTCTTGTTTGTCAAAGCAATTAGCAACTTTCTAAGCTAAGTAATTTCTATGTGCCATTTTTTTCGTGGGTAATAAATGAAATCTAAACTGTGTGAGTGTGTGTGTGTGTGTCCGTTACCTATAGACTCCTAAACGGCTGAACTGATTTTCTTGAAAATTTACACAGTTGTACTATAAGCGTCTGCAAGTGTTCTTATCTAGTTTTTGTGTCGAGGTACCCCTGATAAATATCGAAAATCGATAATCGAAAAATCAGGTTGTAGAAGGAGTGGTCCGCTTTTAATCAAATTTGATACATTCATAGACGAAGACATAAGAAACTATGAGAAACGATATTCAGAAGTTGCAGTTCTTACAATAGTGCAGAAAATCTATAATATATGTATATATATATATATATATATATATACATATATATATATATATAAAAGGCAAGATGTGTGTGTGTGTGTGTGTGTGTGTGTGTGTGTGTGTGTGTGTGTGTGTATGTGTGTATCTGCATGTATGTCTGTATTTTTTTTCAGCCCTTTAATTTTACTTTTTGCTTCGGGTTTGTCTCTAAGTAGGTATAATTGTAGTTCTTAGTCTCAGCCATGATACCATTTACTCAGAGGACTTATTTAGCCTTCAAAATTCAATTTACGACGAAATAACCTTATTTGATATCGATACCAGGAAATCAAAATTTGATTTACATCCATTCATTTTTCTTTCAGTCTATGGTTTCGCTTTAACTGGAATCAACTATTGCTTTTTAGTCTTTCGTGCCAACGTCCAAAGAGTATGAACTCCAGGACCATGGATTAGTTTTAAAGCTTTCATTACACCTGAGCAACGCCGGGCTATACTGCTAGTAGTAAATAAAATTTCAATTTCTTCAAGGATTTATCATTAAGAAATATAAATATTTTAAAAAACCATGATTCTATTTTTGTAATTGTTGTGGAGTAGTTTTCGCAGTGTAGGTTATAATCATGTTATGTCGGTTGCTAATCGACTTAACGCACTCAAAATGTTAGGAACTTGGTAATCTTCCACTGAAAGCTGACTCCTTAGTATTCGGCTAACTGCCGACTAATATCAACTTCTTAGTAGTTCTACTGAATTCCAAGAGAACTCTAAAGAACTCCTATGAACTTCCCAAGTACTTCTTCCGTTAACTCTTATTAATATTGGAGGGAGAGTCCATTATCTGAGGAATAGGTGTGTTTCACCATAACAAGAAGTTGCCCAAAGACATGTTTCCATTAAGTTTTTTCCTAAAACAACTTTTACAAATTAAATTCTATTCATCAATGAATAAACGTTCATTTTTTAATTTAAATCGAATAATATTTAATAGATGTTTTTTTTTTAATCTGAACGTAATTTGAATGCTTTTGTAGTGCACACAAGATTATAAACAGCTCATGCCTACTGCTAATGTATGCAGTAGGGAAAATATAACATATGCATTTATTTACTTACGACTAATAGATGCATTTATAATTATCATGCTGTTTTGATTCGAAGCACCCCCCTAGGGATCACGAAATAGACGAAGCTGCAGGAGCAGCTGACTCTCTAAAAATCGGGCCAAACAGATTTGATAAAGACACACATTTACCGGAAGTAGTATTTCACATTGATTCAGATGTTTCTCGTCTCTGATGTTACAAATTATTCCATTTAATTACTAATTTCAAGAAATGTGCTTGTTGCTTTGTAGTTAAACAGTATCACGATGAATTTCTTGGCATGAAAAAATGCTCATAAAACATTTCGCAGATGACACATTTGAGGTGAGGAGACCGCCATTTTGTTCTGATATTTCTACAGGATCCTTCCTGATTATTCACAACTAAATAATAATAATTCATTTGCGTAGGGCGCAGCAAAAGAGTTTTATGAAAGCGAAGCTAATTAATATACGTACAAAGTTAATTTATATAATTTATATACTAGTTTTTTGTTTTGAGAAAGGCTTGCCTATTTGAAAACTGTAGAACAAAATATTAGCTTGTGAAAACTGACAGTAATTATATATTTGCTCATTAATTATCCTGATATTTTGCTTCCTACCACCCAGTGTCGCGGATGTACGTTGTGGTACAGTGGATATCGGCTCGGAACGAGAAATCGGGGAACCGAGTTCGAATTCCAGTAGAATTCATTGCATTCACTTACGCGCAAATACTCTTGCGAAAGGTAATAATCCGTCTCTTCCTTCCATTTATGGGTTAAATAACAAGACAGATTGGGTTCTATAGCCTTGGCTGGCAACCAGTCAACCGCAGAATGCAATGGCAACCTACTGCGGGATAATCTTCTGCCCAGTCAGTCATGTCTCTTTCGAGACATGATCGCCCAAGCGTGTTTCACGTATTGCACTTAATTGACTGACTGAATATAATTGTTGAAAGCAATTAAAACTTCTACTGGGCATAAAGTGGGGGATCGGTTTTCCATTGTTATGAAGTAATAAACTGATCCCCCACTAATTACTACTTATTAATATAATGATATATTATAATTCATCTATTCTCACTCCCGCTATGGGCTAAATGGCAAGATTGATTGGGTTCTGTAGCCTTGGTCGACAACCAGTCTACCGCAGAAAGCAATGGCAAGCTACTGTGGAATAATCTTCTGCCCAGTCGGTCATGTCTCTTTCGAGACATAATCGCCCAAGCGTGTTTCACGTATGGCACTTAACTGACCACCCAGTAATGATTACAAGATTGGCAGACTATATATGATCTATGTCTCTTAGAGGACTAGCTTTTCAGCTGTCTTAATGTCTCAGCAGACAAAAGAGCGTTCGCACATATTTTACTCTCCTCAAATTTACGAGACCTCGGAATATAATAGAATATTTTATCGCGAAAATAATGCGATCACTAAACAGCGAGATTGGTGGAGGAAAATGTTGAAGATAGAAAGACCAAGCGCTAAAAACAAAACAAAACAAAAGAATATATTAATATAAATTCGAATTTTATCACGCAAGGAGATTGTTACATAAGTACCTATGAACATTAATAGGCGATAGGCATGTCCCAATCCTCAAAAATACGTTGCACACTACTGTAAAGAGGGTGATATTGCTCTCAGTCGCCGGGCGATTGAAATGCCGTGCTTGACTCCGATATAGATTGCAAAGGGGAAAGGTCTGGTACTTAAAATCCGGATGTGAAGCCATTCAGGGACTTTATAGACAAGTTTGATCTCGTCGATAAGTATCAAAATAAACACTCTCAGGATTTATTTAGACTAATACGGGCAGCTCGGCTAGGACGGTGCATTCTAGATGCATTGAACGAGTTCTAGTTAAGAGAGTCGATGTACGACTCTGAGGTAGTCCATTCAATAGTTTGCTCGGATCATAGGCTCGTACGGGTTCGTGTAAATTTAGATAAGCCTAAGGTTAAACTGGCTAGCTACTGGAAATTGAACTCTTCATTGTCTGATAAACAAGACTTCCAGGACTTCGTGGGTTTAGGTTTTTGGTGACTATTTTAAGAAACTTTTCACCAGCGATCCTTGATCATTGCTTAGTTCGACGCCTATTTGACCGACTTCCTCCGCCTTGAGGCGACAGAAGCAGCTGAGTACGGGGGTCCCGTGACAGAGCCTGAGATCTGGGACGAGCTGAAGCTTGTTGGCCGGAACAAAATTTTCTGATTAGATGGTCTTCCTTACGAATTTTACTTGAGGCAATCACCTGTTCTTGTTCCTTTGCTGGTGCTGATTTACAACAATTAAATGAAGCAGAGGTCTATACCCCAACGCTTCACCAAGGGTGTGGTAAAGTTGCTGTGCAAAAACACGGACGGTGGGGATGAAATAGATAATTCCAGACCTTTAGCAATGTTAAATACAGAGTTGAAGATTTTAGCCAAGATGTTAGCCAGCCGTTTGCAGGATGTCCTCGATAGCCTGATTGGTCCCGAACAGACTTGTGCTGTGAAGGGTAGGACTATTCAGGGTAACCTTCATTTAGTACGCTTGATCGTCAAGTAAGTCGAAACTGAAGCCGCGCTTATCAATTTAAATTAGTCCAAGTCATTCGATAGGGTTGAGCGTTTTCTGGAATCTGTCCTTTCAACCACCGGTTTTGAGCCGTACTTTAGCACTTTGACCTGACTTCTGGACGCGTTCCCCGGGCCGCTGGTAAAAGTGAATGGGGTACGATCGGTGCCTTTCCTTTTGAATCGCTCCATCAGTCAAGGTTGTCGGCTTTCGCCTATGCTTTATGTTCTTGCGTTGGAATCGTTCCTTCGCAAGTTGAAGGCGAATCCGGTTCTACGCCTAGAGTTACAATTTCGGCCAGTTATACTGACGACGTTTCGACTCTTGTGTCGAGCAGAGCCGAGATTGACGAAGTCGACAAAGAAAACAGAGGGTACGAGACAGTGGCAGGGAACAAGATCAACTGCGATGCCTACTGGTTTGCGATTGGGTGTGGGGAAATGAATTTCTCTTCCTGGCCCTTTCCTTTGGACATACGGATCGGTCATGATACTCGGCGTCTGGTTCGGTCCTGGACTCCAGTTAGAAATGAATAGGTCGGAGGTACGAGAGAAGGCCGAGGCCGAAGGTAGTCGGTGGTCTCGGAGGAATCATTTTTCACAACGGGAGGGCGGAAGTATGTGTTTCTCACATCTCCTTAATTCTCCTTTACCGACTCTCTGTGCTTCCAATCCTATATGCCATATTAATGACATTATTCAGGGCCTTGTTCTCTTTTTTGCAGGGATCCAATACTCCCAAGATACCACGGGAGATCTGTTACTATCACCCATCTGAAGATGGTATGCGTATGCCTGGCGTTGAGATTCGTCAACATACGCCTCGCATTGTCTACCTAGATTGAATGTGTTCGGAAGCAGATGGGAACGGCGAATTCTGGAAGGAAGACGTCTACGACAACTTCTTGTCTCTAAGTAATGTGCACTTGTGTGAATGGGAAGCCCTTCTACGGTGAATGCAGGTTAGCCCTCAAGTACCTCTGACGGGTAATGGATAGCCCCTCCAACGTCCAGGCGTTTTCCATCAGGAATTATACTGGCCGCTAGTGACGGGATCCATTCAGAATGATCTGATGGACGAGCTCGGTCTGATGTAGGAGGATGCTCGCTCTATATCGTTTTGGGTACCCGTGACGAAATGTCTCAATAATACCAAGGTATCATGTAATATAACAATCTGGCCCCACCCGAGGAAGGCTGATGCAAGCGAGGGTGTTTCCGGTCGTTGAAAGGAACGGATGTCGTTTGACCTTATTTCCGGCAGCAGCGGAAATAACTACAGAGGCAAACAGAACAGGTGTCTCTGAGAATTACGTGGGCGTGCGTGGGCGAGGCAAAACCGGAAGAAAAAGTCCCGGTTCTGGAAGATTATAAAAAGACCTCGGCACACGGATTCGCCAGTAGAGAAGCAACAGAGATCGGCCAGTGAAGAGAGACACAACAGATAAGACTACACTCCCGTCAACCCATTAGAAGCGCTCTCTCTCAATTCTCTGTTCCCTATTCTACACGGTTCATCGTCATTAATAAAAATATAACTTTATATTTTTATATATATGCGTGTTTGTTGTTTGTCGATATATAACAGACGCTCACCTGGCTGGTGCTGCAAAAGGCTCTTTGGATTGGCAAGAGGCTTTCTTCGGCGGGTTTGGGTAGTTCGCTCAACTGCTTTCGCTGAGGTGAGTCGATGGTCGAAACTGTCACACGCCGTATTTTACCGCAAGGTCGTAGTCCTTTGAGCAAGTGACTTGAAGGCGTTATGGTTCACATGCTGCGCGGAAATTTCTTTGTCCTTGAGGTCACTTCTGTTTGCATCAATGTGGTTCTGTTGTTGACTAAGGCTGAGAATTTTGTGCTCGTATTCTTTCTAAGTGTAATGCGAGTCGTGATATGGAAGACGCGACAGAAGTAATTCTATGGGGACGAGAAGTTTTTCTCTTCACAACTAATCTTGTTCTTTATGCATCAGCGTAAATTCACGATCAGAAAGGAAAGGCACCGACTCTCTCCATCAGAATTTGCCAAAATGTGGGTAATCCGTCAATTGAAAGAAGCTGACTTGGGGTGGCATTTTATGCCGGTTAGTCATTAGGATATTCAGGATCCTGTATTAAACACCATCGCCCCCACCCGAAAGAAGGTTATTTTAGATTTGTTTTTCTTTTTGTTTCGGCATGTTTAAACTTGACTAGGTTATATATAGTCATATGCCCTAATTTTTTTTTTTTTTGTCCCCACTATCTTTATTTTAATTCCTAACCTCTTTCCTCGTTAGGTGACCAGAAATGTTAGTTCTCTGGTAGATGCGGGACACTTTTCGTTTTCGAATATACTTATTTGGATTTCTTGTTGTGTTGGGATGAGTGCGTCAATGTGTGTATTGTTAGACGGATGACTGATTGATTGATACACGCTCCGACTAAAATTTAGTCCAACTAACTGATGTTTCTGTTCCGATTAAGAATCTAGGAGCTTTTTTATTACTAACAACATTTTGTTTAGTTTTTGTAAATAGTATTATCCATTAAACAAATATTCATAAGGGTTTTCAATTTTAAATTGTTATTTCCCACTCCCCAGAGACAAATTTAACTCTTTTAAATCGTATCACACCAAGCAAGGCGGTAACGCCACTGATGTGCAGGGGGATACATAAGAGTAAAAAAAAATAGACAGGAGGAGAGTAAATAGAAAGACGAACCAGTTAAGGATGGGAATACAGGTGTGATGACAGTTGCAAAGGTGGATAGAAAAGAAAAGATATACAGGGTGATGTAGAAAGAACTGGAGTCAACTGGTTAATAGATGGGTATATATATGTATATATATATTAATCGTTTCCCCCCCAAGCAAGGCGGTAACGTCATTGATGCGCATGGGGCTACATAAAAGTAAAAGATTAGATAGGAGGAGAGTAAAGAGAAAGACGAACCAGTTACAAGGGGTGTCAGAGAAAGGGCAAGATAACGATGGGAATACAGGTGTGATGACAGTTGCAAAGGTGGATAAAAAAGAAAAGATATATAGGGTGGTATAGAAAGAACTATAATCGAGTGGTTAAGAGATGGGTATTGACATTGCATTTAAATTCCTGGAGGTTGTAGCCGTCAGAAAAGCAAGAATGTGGAATTGAGTTCCACAGGTGGGAAGTGCGAGTAAAGAGGCTGCTAGAGTAGAATTGTCGTCTGCATTTGGTTGATCTAACAGTGAATGAGTGGAACACAGTTGCCAGTCTGGTTGCACGAGTAAACACCTGTTGCAGGAACCTCAGTGACTTAAGTTCGTTGGAGCAAAAGTCATGAAAATATTAATAGAAGAAACAGAGGGAAGCTACAGAGGGAACTAGTTAGATTTTCACAGAGTCTTTGAGGCATTATGGTGTTTGTAGTAAGAATGGTAAGTAAGAATGTGATGTTTTGGTGCAATGGATATTGTATTGTCTGTTTGGGTCAGCGAATGAGTCTAGCTAAGTTAGTTTAAGACAGGCGAAGACTTCTTCTTCTATGTGCCCTGTCCCTTCAGGACGTAGGCAATCATGGTTCTCCACGTCTCCCTATCCCTGGTGGCTCTTAGTATGTTTGCTCCTGTTACTCCTGGCAACCCCCGTTCCGTCATCCGCCTAATCAGGCCCTGCAAATATGTTATCCGCTGCCTTCCTCTGTCTCTCCTTCCTTCTATCTGGCCAGTCAGTATCAGGTTCTCCAGGCTCTCCTTCCTCATTGCGTGTCCAAGGAACTTCAGTTGTCTCTTCCTGATGCTCACTATTAATTTTCTTTTTGTTGCCATTCTTTCCAACACCTCATCGTTGCTTGCATGCTCAGTCCACGATATCCACAGCATCCTTCTGTAGAACCACATTTCCGCTGCTTCCAGTTTTGTCCTCATTTTCGATGATATCGTCTAGTATTCACTGCTATATTGAAGAACTGACATCACATAGCAATCCAGCACTCTGTTTTCTTTTTTTCTAGTGAAATTTTCCTGTGTGTTAGTACTTTACTCAGCTTTTGGAACGCGTCTTTGCCATGCCAATTCGCCTTCGGATCTCTGTGTCGCACTTTCCATCTCCTGTTATAACACTTCCTAGGTATTTAAATTTTTGTACTTGCTTGATTCTGTTATCCCCCACCTGTATTTGGCATTTTGGGTTGCACCTTTTGCTGATGACCATGCATTCAGTTTTCTTAAAGTTTATTTGTAGTCCTTTTTTGTCACTCTCCACCGCTACCTTCTGTAGGAGGTCTTGTAGTTTTCTTTCCGTGTCTGCAATCAGCACTGTATCATCTGCAAACCTTATGTTGTTCAAGTTGTGACCTGCAATGGCGGCCACAACTTGAACAACATAAGGTATGCAGATGATACAGATGAAGACTATCTTTCCCTAATCCACATTGTGGCCTGATCAGGTGGATGACGGAACGGGGTTTGCGAGGTGTAACAGGACCAAAATACTAAGAGCCACAAGGGATAGGGAGACGTGGAGAACCATGATCGCCTACATTCTGAAGGGACAGGGCACATTGAAGAAGAAGAAGACATCAGATATTAAAACTCCTAAGTTTTTCGGTGTCAGCAGGGAGACTATGGAGGAGACCCTTAAAAGTCTTAGAATTGTCCCTAAGATTTTGGTTAAGCAGTTTCGAGCCTAGTGGAACTTACTAACTGAATGTGAGAAGGAGGCCAAACGCTATCAGGAAGTATTCAACAAACCAAAAACGTAAGAATGCAAATCGAGTACATGGCTACTAGGCATACTAGGATTGTCGTCCATGGCGTACCCCAGGAGATTTCAGATGATGACATGGGAGTTGGGTTTTTTTTTTTTGCCTGTTTGGCTCCTCAAATTGGCAAAATTTCACTAGTGACCCCTTGACATACTAATACACTACTCGCCAGAATTATTAGGCCACCCCAATGTTTAAAAAATAATTATGTATTTCATACTATTTTTTTTAGTATTTCTTGCCAAGTGATTAATTGTAAATGAAAGTAGAATAGTTCTTTTGTTATTATTACTTTGCAAAATTTTACAAGGCTAATAGCGACAATTTACCCATCGCACCATATAGATTTTATATATATATACACACACTACCGGCCATAATTATTAGGTAACCCCAGTGTTTTAAAAAAAGGGTGCATTTTATACTATTTTTTAGTATTTATTGCCAAGTGAATAATTGTAAATGAAAATAGAATGATTCTTTTGTTAATACTGCACAATAACATGTGCATCAAATGAATTTATAAATATTTAATAATTACCTGTATTGCAGTTTCATCAATGAAAGAATAAAGAAAATTTAAGGTGATTCGGACGAGTGCATCTTTGCTCTTTGCCTTGTAAAATTTTCCAAAAGAACCATTCATTTTTCATTTGGCAATAAATACTAAAAATAGTACGAAATACATCATTTCTTTTATAAAAAAAACTGGGGTGGCCTAATTATTATGAACGCTAGTTAGTCTATCTATCTATCTATCTATCTATCTATCTATCTATCTATCTATCTATCTATCTTCTTCCGCCGTTCAAATTTCGACCCCCAACAATCCTCCCTCAAACCATGCAAACCCAGCCTTAAACAAGATAAACCCTCCCCTAAACTAGATAAGTTCTACCCAAAACCAGACCCTGAAAAAAAAAAAAAAGGAAATAAACGAGAATTATTCTACAAGAGGGAGAAAATTCGCCAGGCGGACAGACAAACCCTGTTTGCATTGTCTTTTGCGAATGGCAAATCTATTAAGGCCCCCTATAATTTTCTGAACGTCTTCGGGATGCTGACTCTAATACGAAATATCTGGGGCAATCTGAGAGTTTGGTATTACTTAGAAGAAGCTACAGAAGCGTTCTCCAAACCGAGGAGGCCCCAAACAGAAACACCCGGAGGTAGACCTTGTCCATGTCGGCGTAGGGGGCCGGTTGATTGTCGCCGATATTGCCGTGAACAGTAGTTCGTTTCGGATCGTTGAAGTTTATGCGCCCAACGACCCGGAGGATCGTATCTCGTTTTTCCATCAGTTGGAGCCGTTTCTTGGTGGATTCTTTGCGCTTAGTCTTAGTAGGGGACTACAATGTCATCCTGGACATCAAGCAAAATAGGGGATGGAGAGCTAGCGATCGTAGCCAGGTTGATCGGATTGGCTAGTTCGCTGACGTCGATAGATAAAGGGTCTATAACCCTGGTGGGAAGATGTAAACGTGGGCACTAAATTAGCCATCTACTGAGGAGGCTAGGTACCTGGATAGAATGTTAGTGAGAAGATTCGTTCCACATTTGCTAGACTGTCCCACGTTCCAGTGTTTAGGCTATTCGGACAACAAATTCTTTTGTGCCTGGATGACCTTTGATCGTACGCCTAGATTGGTTGGACATTGGAAGTTCAACGTGTCTTTACTGAACAAGCTGGACTTACGGCAGCAGCTAACTCAACTAGTGCTGCAAAAATTAGTTGGGGCGGTTATTGAGAATAGACGGTGGGAGAGGCTTAAGGATAGGATTAGGGTTTTCACTATTGACTATAGCCGTCGACTCGCCTTAGCTAAGACTAACAAGACAATACAAGATAGACTGTCCCGAGTGAGGGCAGGGGGAGATTCCATACAGACTGCATTAGAGATTACCCTGAAGCAGTTACCGCGGTCAGGTAATTACGCATAGATTAAACAAGATGTCTAACGAAAATGGGTGCAGAATTGCGCAAGGAAGAGATCCCTTGAGGTGGCGATTGACACATTCGAGCGGTAAAAACCCCAGAGGCGTACTCTGAGGTCGATCGACGATATGTGCGAGGAATTTCGGCGGCAATTTAGAGCAGCTTTACCAAGGAGCCTGGTCTGAGAAGTGTTGGCGTTTTATTCCAGTTTTTTTTAATCGTATCACCCCGAGCAAGGCGGTAATGCCACTGATGTGCAGGGAGCTACATAAGAGTAAAAAAATAGGGGGCTACATGAGATTAAAAACGATTAAAGGGCTACATAAGAGTAAAAAAAATTAGGGGTCTACATAAGAGTATAAAAGGTTAGTGGGATACATAAAAGTAACAAGATTAGGGAACTACATAAGAGTAAAACAGATTAGGGGGCTACATAAGAGTAAAAAAAATAATAGGCTACATAAAAGTCAAAAGATTGGGGGGGAGGCTACATAAGAGTAAAAAATTAGATAGAAGGTGAGTAAACAGAAAGACGAACCAGTTAAGGATGGGAATACAGGTATGATGACAATTGCAAAGGTGGAGAGAAAGGAAAGGATATTCAGGGTGGTGTAGAAAGAACTAGAATAGAGTGGTTTAGAGCTGCGTATTGACATTGCATTTAAGTTCCTGAAGGTTGTAACCGTCAGAAAAGAAAGAACATGGAAGAGAGTTCCACAGGCGAGAATTGCGAGAAAAAAGCTGTTAGAGTATAATTGTCACCTGCATTTGGTTGATCTAACTGTGAATGGGTGGGACCCAGTTGCCAATCTGGTTGCACGAGTAAACACCTGTTGCAGAAGCACCAGTGACTTAAGTTCGTTGGAGCAGAAACCGTGAAAGTGTTTATAGAACAGACAAAGGGAAGCTACATCCCATCGGTGGTGGAGTGGCTGGAGTCGAGCCGCCAAGTCGGTACCTATCACATTACTGATTCTCTTTTGGAGCCTGTCAAGAACACTGAGATGAATAGAGGGGGCACCTGACCATATATGGCAGCAGTACTCCATGTAATGAGATATAGTTATTAAAGTGTAAAATTGTGAGTTTGTAGCCAAATGTAAATCAAAAAATGAATCAGAATCTGACAGCATGATAAGCAAAAAAACAAGTGAATTGTTTTTATCGTATGTTTTTAATAGATGCATGTAACAAATATCCAAATGATTTAGCTAGTAAATACAAGAAGCGTCTACGGTTTTCTTATCTTAAATTTTTATTGAGTGCTAAGAGATAAAGATTAGTACAAGAGCATGGAAAAAGAAAAAGAGATGAAATTTTTGTTGACATATGTGTCAACGACCATGTGAACTGCTTGTCCGATAGTGCCAATGTCGTGTGTATTCATCACAATACTTCAGTGATAACCCAGAAAACATTTTTCTTAATAATTTTAGTTTTATATTCATTAGGGTTTTTTTTCTTTTCCTACCGAAGTTTGAATGACCCACAGTTCCTCAGTTTAGTTTATTTAGTCTTTGGGAACGAATCTAGTCACAAATAGGAGACATTTTTTGATCTCAATATTTTTATTACTGTTAAATTTCTTAAATTTAATTAAATTTATTTTCCAAATGATTCTTTATTTTGTTGATTGTTTCTAAGGGATTGCTTGGGATGTAAAAACGAAGAGCCGATTTCGAATGACAATCTCGTTCGTGATATTCATTTACACACCAATACAAAATGTATGAGCCCAACTACTTGCTCCCAACTATGAGTTAAATAGTAGAACATTTATCTGGAATGATTATTTATATTTGAAAAAAGAATTGTTAACTCAATATTCACTCGCAAAAGAAAATTCTTATTCTTATAATTCAAAGTATGTTTTGATTTTAACTTACAAAGAGCTAATAAGCCATGAAACAAATCAATGATTCAATCTGAAGAGTCAGTCTGGCATGTTAGATTCTGTTATGATATCACATATAAAAAAAGACAAAAATCTTTGGTCCTTGGCATGACGGTAAACTGCATCCGGCAGCAAGGCCTCTAATTGGGAGGTTTTGAGGAGCATGAAACCACCTCTTGATTGCAGTTGTTTCCAGGTCCACACTGACCCATACAGGTAGCACGTCTTATTGTCCCAACTATGGGCAAATAGTTAACACCCAAACTGTGGTCAAAACATTATGAAAGTATAAAATACACTTTTATAGAAATATATACATAAAAATAGACTTTTATAGAAAAATATACATTTTTGAAGAAAAAAATATTACCAATAATATATTTTTGAAGAAAAAAATGTTACCATGACAGATTTTGAAGGGAAAAAAATTATCAGCAAAACACTTTTGAATAGAAAACTAGAAGACATTTTCAGTTTCCCTAATAAAAAAAAGAATAAAAAAATATTTTCATTAAAATTTGTCTAAATCAACCTTCTCACTATAACCGAACATTAAATTTTTTTTAAAAATCTCAAAACCTCACTTTTTTGACAAAGGTTGATATGCCATTAAACAAACCTCAAACTCAAAACAAAAATCTTTTTTTTCCTCGACATTGAACAATTGAATAAAATACAGTACTGTGCAAAAGTATTAGGGCAATAACTATTTTATCTTTTATGAGGCATCAAAATAAAGTTTAAAATCTCACCTGCCCTGATACTTTTGCACACTACCCGTAGTGTGCAAAATATTAAGACAGGGGTGAATTTCCTAAAAACCTCACTGAAATTCAAATACAGGGTGAAAAGCCAAACATTTGTAAGAATCGTTTGACTAAAAAGGAAAAGAAAGGAAGGCTCTGGAATTTGAATTGGCCCCCACAAAGTCCTGATCTCAATCCTATTGAAAATTTATGGGATAGTTTGGATAAAAAAAATTGATAAATTTAATGTTACTTCTCCAAGACACACTTTGGGAACAAATACAAGCTGCTTGTCAGGAGACACTATTAGATATATTGAAGAAGCTTTGTGATGTCAATGCCTGACAGAATGAAGGCTGTGATCAAAGCAAAAGGCTATTATACTAAAAATTAAATTTACTTTGTAACAAGTATTTAATATTTAGTATAATAGCCTTTTGCTTTGAAATAATATAATAGTAGCGACAATTTACCAATCACACCTAGTATATATATATATATATATATATATATATAGTACTGTGCAAAAGTATTAGAACAAAAACTATTTTATCTTTTATGTGACATCAAAGTAAAGTTTAAAATCACCCCTGTCCTAACACTTTTGCACACACTACCGGTAGGTGTGCAAAAGTATTAAAACAGGGGTGATTTTCCTAAAAGCCTCACTGAAATTCAGATACAGGTTGAAAAGCCAAGTAAATTGCTAATAAAGTTTGATTATTTAAAACTAGATGTAAAAGAAATGTATTAAAAAGAAGTTATATTTAATTTTTCTTATTTTCTATTAAACAAGTTATTTTGAAACTACTCATTATTCTATTATCCTTGGATATGACTGACATTTTTTTTGTTCCCCCTCCCGAATTGATAAATTTAATGTTACTTCTCCAAGACACACTTTGAGAACAAATACAAGCTGCTTGGCAGGAAATACCATTAGATGCATTGAAGAAGCTTTGTGATGTCATATTCACTGCCATATTGAGGAACTGACATCACATACTCACATGAAAAATATACAAGTCAAAAAATAAATAATAGATCATAATATTTCATTTAATACAAATAAGAATATCATGATAATATTACTGGTAATTTTCTTATTAAATATCACTGATGAATTTGTCTGGTGAAGCAAATGAGATGAGAAAATTGTCTATATTCTTACAATTCCTTTCTTTTTACGCAGAAATTATGTTACTTGGTGATGAACATTCTCTCGACATTCTTTTACTCGATATTTGGTGCACTGACGAGTTTTGGAATATTTGTAAGTTCTTTTTTTTACTCGACCCTAAACAAGTGACACACGTACAGTGCTGTGCAAAAGTATTAGTACAAGAACTATTTTATCTTTTATGAGGCATCAAAATAAAGTTTAAAATCACCGCTGTCCCAACACTTTTGCACGTTACCGGTAGTGTGCAAAAGTATTAGGACAAGAATTATTTCATATTTAATGAGGTATCTAAATAAAGTTTAAAATCACCCCCTGGCCTAACCCTTTTGCACACAACCGGTAGTGTGCTAAAGTATTAGAACAGGGGTGATTTTCTTAAAAACCTCACTGAAATTCAAATACAGGGTGAAAAGCCAAGTAAATTGTTAATAAATATTGATTATTTAAAACTAGGTGCAAAAGAAATGTATTAAAAAGAAATTATATTTAATTTTTTTATTTTCTATTAAACAAGTTATTTTGAAACTACTTTATTGAACATCTATGGGAGATTTTAGATAAAAAAACATTGATAAATCTAATGTTACTTCGCAAGGCACACTTTGGGAACAAAATACAAGCTGCTTGGCAGGAAATACCATTAGATACATTGAAGAAGCTTGTGATGTCAATGCCTGACAGAATGAAGGCTGTGACCAAAGCAAAAGGCTATTATACTAAAAATTAAATTTACTTTGTAACAAGTATTTTTCTTGTTAAGGCATTTGTTTAGTAAATCAAATTAAAATTACTTTAATTAAAATCTATTTTCTGTCAATATTTCTCATAAAAGATAAAATAGTTCTTGTCATAATAGGTTTGCACAGTACTGTATATTTGTATATTCTTTATAATATCGGACATTAATTCTTAAGTACAATTTATCAAGATTTCACGAAATACTATAAATTGTGATGTAAATAAATCCTAAGCTCAAATTAATGACACCACATTAAACTAAGAACATTTAATTTCTGTTGTAAGAAACCAACTTCTATTTGTTTCAAGATTTACCATCAGATATTAATAAAATTTGGACACTTATTTTCAATGCTGATAATATACTGTATTTGTAAAAGTGTACCAACACAGACTTTTTACTCCTATTCAGTCGTTTCGCCATCTGTTGAAGTAAACTTACTCATATATTACACCAGCAGTATAACCCGGCGTTGCTCGGGTGTAATGAAAGCTTTAAAACTAATCCATGGTCCTGGAGCTCAGACTCAGCCTAAAGAATACTTGAGATAATAAATATATGCGACAATTTACCAATCGCACCTAGTATATATACTAGCAGTATAGCCCGGCGTTGCTCGGGTGTAATGAAAGCTTTAAAACTAATCCATGGTCCTGGAGCTGAGACTCAACCTAAAGAATATTTGTCTGAAGTTTGGTGAGAATCGGATAAAAATTGTGGATCTCTATAAAGGACATACAGACAGATAAACAGACACACACACAAACATCTTGCCTTATATATATATATATATATATATATATATATATATATATATATATATATATATATATTATGGATTTGCTGCACTATTGTAAGAACTGCAACCTTGAAACTTCTGAATATCGTTTCTTATGTCTTTGTCTATGAGTGTATGAAATTTGATTAAAATCGGACCACTCCTTCTATAACCCGATTTTTTCGATTGTCGATTTTCGATATTCATCGGGGGTACCTCGACACAAAACCTAGCCAAGAACACTCGCAGACGCATATAGTACAACTGTGTAAATTTTCAAGAAAATCGGTTCAGCCGTTTCGGAATCTATAGTTAACGGACACACAACACACATACACACACACACACAAAGTTTCATTTAATAAATAAGTTTAGATCAAGCATTCAAATGTTAGAACAGAAATAAAGATAACGCTTCAAATGAAATTAAAAAAAAATTTCAAATTATTTTATGCGTTATTATGAAAGAAGCATGCTGTTTGCAAATACAGAAAAAATAGGAATTTAATTCTATGTCGTTCAATGTGTGACACAAGGCTACATATGAAGAGTGTCTGCTAGTAATCATACAGCTTTTCAGATGTCCCCTTAACACAGGAGAAAAAATCACATAGAAACATTGCAAGCAATAGAAGTTTGGATTATGCCTAATACTGAGCAATAACATGAACTGTTCTGGTGTCCGGTTTTTGTGCTCTCTTCCCAATGCTAGTCTCTTCTTCTTATTGGCTGGACAAAGCAAAGACTTCCTGAATGCCTTGTAAAAATTTGCAAAGTAATAATAACAAAAGAACCATTCTATTCTCATTTAAATTTATCCACTTGTCAATAAATACTAAAAATAGTATGAAATACAACAATTTAAAAAAAAACTGGGGTGGCCTAATAATTATGGCCGGTAGTGTATATATAAATCTACATGTTGCGATGGGTAAATTGTCGCTGTTTGCCTGGTAAAATTTTACGAAATAATAATAACAAAAGAAGAATTCTATTTTCAATTAGAATTATCCACTTAGCAATAAATACTAAAAATAGTATGAAATACATCATTTTTTTAAAAAAGTGGGGTGGCCTAATAATTATGGCCGGTAGTACATATATATATATATATATATATATATATATATATATTAGTCATCCACATACAAGCCTGTTTCGCTGTATCACAGCTCATCAGTGTGGATATATATATATATCTATATATCTATATATATATATATATATATAGTGATGATCATCCACGTATACTGTCTTAATATGTATAGGAAAGAATATTAATAAAAAGTTTTGAATTTAAAAATGTACTTTTTTTGAACAGTATTTGTTTATTTTTATTATATTTTATATTTCAGACCGCCCTCGGTCCTTCATCAGAAACAACTGATTTTTAAATTTGAATTAGAAACGTATTTCACGATAGCGTTCGAATAGACTTTCTCTACGGACGTGCCGCATGTTGTGAACAAACACACCACGTGATGTAAACAAAAAAAATATTCGAACGCTATCGTGAAATACGTTTCTAATTCAAATTTAAAAATCAGTTGTTTCTGATGAAGGACCGAGGGCGGTCTGAAATATAAAATATAATAAAAATAAACAAATACTGATCAAAAAAAAGTACATTTTTAAATTCAAAACTTATTATTAATATTCTTTCCTATATATATATATATATATATATATATATATATATATATAGCAAACCTACAGGGTGCGATGGGTAAATTGTCGCTATTTGTCTTGTAAAACTTTGCAAAGTAATAATAACAAAAGAACCATTCTATTTTCATTTAGAATTATCCACTTGGCAATAAATACTAAAATACTATGAAAGACATAATTTCTTTTTTAAATTGGGGTAGCCTAGTAATTATGGTTGGTAGTGTATATGTGTGTACATTTATGCTTATGAGCAAACAATTTGAAGCAAGTGAAAAAGTCGCTGTAAGATTTTTCCTTCAATATATTGAATTTTTCATCTTTTCATTTCTTCCATCACATTTTCACTGGGTTTTTTATCGTAACTCCCAGAATGCCATTCTGTGATCGTCAACAATTAAACCAGACTGGGAAAAAAAATCCGTCAAAATTTGGTCATACATTTCTTTTCCATAAGGAGACAGCTGTTTTACCAATTTGGCCACGAATACTTTCCAACTCTAGTCATTCACATCTAACTATTTACTTATTCTTTCTTTTCTCCACCCGTCTGGTACGTTTTCAGATCTTTGTTTATGTATCATCCGCTGGTTTCTTTGTTCAGTAGTTAGCACTTACGTTGCGTCCTGCCAACATCACATAAATAATGGATTATTTCGTTTTGATTGCACGGAAAGACGAAAAAGATTTACAAAAGACAATGTTCGATTTCAATGAGAGAAACAAAGATGATAAACTCTCCCTTGTGTTTAAAATCTGATTTTATTAAAATAGAAAACTTGCCAGTTTTATATATATTCATTTGTACTCCTTCAATAGGAGTTATCATTATATACTTCTAGTGATTTTCTAAGCATAGCTTATATGTGGCACGAGGTCTAAAGTATGACATACCCAATAAGGATCGAACGAGCGACTCAGTATGAACCGTTTTAACGTGAAAAGCTTGTTAACCCTCACATGACGTCGAGGTATCCACTTCATTTACACATATCGTGATTTCCTAACTGCAGCTTAGATGTGACAAAAAGCCGAAAGTAAGGTACACCAATTAGGGATCGACCTCGCTACTCAGTTCTAATGATTCTAACGAGACAAGCTTGTTAACCATTACATCATCTGGGGGTGCCCTAACGTGATTTTCTAAGCGTAGCCTAGATGTGACAACAGGCCAAAAGTAAGGTAAACCTATTAGGGATCGAACTCGCTACTCAGTTGTAATGATTCTAACGAGACAAGCTTGTTAACCATTACATCATCTGGGGGTGCCCTAAGGTGATTTTCTAGGCGTAGCCTAGATGTGACAAGAGGCCGAAAGTAAGGTACACCTATTAGGGATCGAACTCGCTACTCAGTTGTAATGATTCTAACGAGACAAGCTTGTTAACCATTACATCATCAGGGGGTGCCCTATGGTGATTTTCTAAGCGTAGCCTAGATGTAACAACAGGCCGAAAGTAAGGTACACCCATTAGGGATCAAACTCGCTATTCAGTTGTAATGATTCTAACGAGACAAGCTTATTAAACATTACATCACCTGGGGGTGCCCTAACGTGATTTTCTAAGCGTAGCGTATATGTGACAACAGGCCGAAAGTAAGGTACACCCATTAGGGATCGAACTCGCTACTCAGTTGTAATGATTTTAACGAGACAAGCTTGTTAACCATTACATCATCTGGGGGTGCCCTAAGGTGATTTTCTAAGCGTAGCCTAGATGTGACAAGAGGCCGAAAGTAATGTACACCCATTAGGGATCGGACTCGCTACTCAGTTGTAATGATTCTAACGAGTCAAGCTTGTTAACCATTACATCATCTGGGGGTGCCCTAAGGTGATTTTCTAAGCGTAGCCTAGATGTGACACGAGGCCGAAAGTAAGGTACACCCATTAGGGATCGCACTCGCTACTCTGTTGTAATGATTCTAACGAAAGAAGATTGTTAACCATTACATCATCTGGGGGTGCCCTAAGGTGATTTCCTAAGCGTAGCCTAGATGTGACAAGAGGCCGAAAGTAAGGTACACTCATTAGGGTTCGAACTCGCTACTCAGTTCTAATGATTCTAACGAGACAAGCTTATTAACCATTACATCATCTGGGGGTGCCCTAAGGTGATTTTCTAAGCGTAGCCTAGATGTGACAAGAGGCCGAAAGTAAGGTACACTCATTAGGGATCGAACTCGCTACTCAGTTGTAATGATTCTCACGAGACAAGCTTGTTAACCATTACATCATCTGGGGGTGCCCCAAGGTGATTTTCTAAGCGTAGCCTAGATGTGACAAGAGGCCGAAAGTAAGGTACACCCATTAGGGATCGAACTCGCTACTCTGTTGCAATGATTCTAACGAGACAAGCTTGTTAACCATTACATCATCTGGGGGTGCCCTAAGGTGATTTTCTAAGCGTAGCCTAGATGTGACAACAGGTCGAAAGTAAGGTACACCCATTAGAGATCGAACTCGCTACTCAGTTGTAATGATTCTAACGAGACAAGCTTATTAACCATTACATCATCTGGGGGTGCCCTAAGGTGATTTTCTAAGCGTAGCCTAGATGTGACAAGAGGCCAAAAGTAAGGTAAACCTATTAGGGATCGAACTCGCTACTCAGTTGTAATGATTCTAACGAGACAAGCTTGTTAACCATTACATCATCTGGGGGTGCCCTAACGTGATTTTCTAAGCGTAGCCTAGATGTGACAACAGGCCGAAAATACGGGACACCCAGTGAAGATCGAACTCACTACTGAGTTGTAATGATTCCAACGAAACAAGCTTGTTAACCATTTCACCACCTCGAGGTGCCACTTTGTTTATACTTATGATTGTTATTGTAATATTTAGTTAACGTTCTCTCAAATATCTAACGATACAACACGGCAATTTCCCCAGTTATTCCTTAAAGTTTATGATTTTTCAAAATTCAAATAGGAAAATGGTTACTACTGATTAGTAGTAATATTATTATAATCATTTTTATTAAAATAATCAGATGAGGAATTGAAATTTTTATTATTTTATCTTCTATCATATGTTGCTTTTTATCGCAATTCTTAGTTGTGTTCTACGTTTGTTTGAAGCAAATCTTGTTTGCATCACAGTGCGTGTTGCATTGGTGTGTCAGCCAGTACACACACAGTGGTGTGTATGTGTGTGTCTGTTTAAGAGGGAAGAGATAGTAGGAGAAAGAAATTCATCTAGATAAATGTGTGTTGTAAGTATATTACTGTGGTTTGGAGGTCGTGCGTGTATGTGTTGTCCATAATGTAAGCCAGATTGGGACACATACAGAAGGTGTGTGTAATCACGTGTGAGTAGATTTAAGTTTCGATGTATTTTGATTTAATCGCGTGTGTGGCTGTTTACTCGTGCAGATAAAAAACTTGTCTGTTTCTGTTTTCTTGCGCGTCATTTCTCTCTCTCTTTCTTCCTTCCTCCTCTCTCTCTTTTTCTCTCTCTCTCTCTCTCTCTATATATATATATATCTTAGTCTGCAAGCTACGCAGAGGGAGAAGACAAATTCCGCTGTGTATGTGTGTGTATCCGTTGTATGTGTGTATTAAATAGCTAAATCCACTGCTAGGAAGGTTGGGTCACTTTGTCGGGCCAGGAGATTTTTTTTCCGCCTGAATCCATCTTGCACATATACAGATCAACCAGCCGTCTGTGCATGGAATACTGCTGTCATATATCGTCAGGTACACCGCTGTTCACCTCAGTATTCTTGACAGGCTCTAAAGGAGAACCTGTAATGTGATAGGTAAAGACTTGACAGCTCAACTCTAACCATTTTCTCACCGGCGGGATATGGCTTCCCACTGTCTATTCTACAAATATTTTCATGGCTTCTGCTCCGACGTACTTAAGCCCCTGCCACAGAAGTTTACTAGTGCACGCAGACTGGCAACTGGGTTCTACCCATTCAGTTAGATCAGCCAAATGCAACAGACAATTCTACTCTAATAGCTTCTTTTCTCGCACTTTCCGCCTATATATTCTTGCTTTCCTGAATGCGACAACCTCCAGGAATTTAAATGAAATGTCAACACTCATCTCTTAACCACTTGACTCCAGTTCTTTCTACATCACCCTGTATATCTTTTCCTTTCTCTCTACCTTTGCGACTGTCATCATACCTGTGTTCCCATTCTTCTGTTGCCCTTTCTCTGACACCACCTGTAACTGGTCCGGCTTTCTCTTTACTCTCCGCCTGTTTAAGCGTTTACTCTTATGTATCCCCCTGCGCATCAGTGACGGTACCGCTTTGGTTGGGGTTAAACGATTAAATAAATGTGTATAAAAACGAGAAATTGTGTTTTTTAAGTCTTTTAAGTGATGAAATTCCGATTACCATACGAATCAACATTTGAATTCTTGACTTTTGTTACTGGTTGATGGAGAGACCACCGACTCCAACGGAAATTAAGCAACTACACCACCAGCCATAATTATTAGGCTACCCCAGTGTTTTAATGCGAAAATGCCACTGGTACGCAAAGAGTTATCTAAACATATATTCATAAATGAAACTTTGTCTGTGTGTGTGTGTGTGTGTGTGTGTGTGTGTGTGTCCAACACCTATAGACACCAAAACGGCTGAACCGATTTTCTTGAGCAGAAGCCGTGAAAGTATATGTAGAAGAGACACAGGGAAGCCACATTGCGCCGGTGAAAAAGTGACTGTATTATTTTAAACATTGAGCTTTCTATAAAAACAATAAAGTAGCGAATGAAATCTTGCCTATGGCTGGTAGTGCATATGTGTGTACATTTATGCTTACGAGCAGACAATTTGAAGCAAGTAAAAAAGACGCTGTAAAATGTTTTCTTCAATGTAAAATGTTTTCATTTCTTCCATCATATTTTCACTGGCTTTTTATCGTAACTCCCAGAATGCCATTTTGTGATCGTCAACAATTAAACTAGACTGAAAAAAAAAAACACCGTCAAAATTTGGTCATACATTTCTTTTCCTTAACGAGACAGCTGTTTTACCAATTTGACCATGAATACTTTCCAACTCTAGTCATTCACATCTAACTATTTACTTTCTTTTCTCTACCCGCCTGGTACGTTTTGCTATATATATATATATATATATATATATATATCTTTTCTTTTTTTCTTTTTTTTTCAATTGGAGTAGATAGACTAAACTATCGCCCGGTTCACACTCCACCCACGTCTATTGAACGGGTGAAGAGGCTCATCCCTTGTTCCCTGTTTAGGATGTGATTTCCGGCTTTCTCTTTTCCAATCTTTTCACTCTTTTCTTTTTTTTCTTTTTTTTTTTTCTTTTTTTTGTTTTCAATTGGAGTAGATAGACTAAACTATCGCCCGGTTCACACTCCACCCACGTCTATTGAACGGGTGAAGAGGCTCATCCCTTGTTCCCTGTTTAGGATGCGGTTTCCGGTTTTCTTTTCCAATCTTTTCACTCCTATGTAGCCCCCTGCACATCAGTGGCGTTGCAAATCTACAGCGTGCGATGGGCAAATTATTATGAAATGTAACGGCAATTTCTACTCCAACAGCTTTTTTCCTCGCACTTCCCGGCTGTGGAATTCCCTACCGCATGCTTGCTTCCCCGTCGGCTACAACCTCCAGGAGTTTGAATGTAAGGTCAATAGACACCTTCTAACACACTAACGCACACCCACTCTCTCCAACTCTCTCCCTATGTACATCCTAAGTCGTCTATCACCCTCCTTCTGATATTTCCTATATCCAATCCCTCTATGTAACCCCCAACGCTATAGTGGCAGTGGAATGCCTTGCTTGGGGTGACACGATTAAAAAAAAACGAGTGAAACCTAGACGCCAATTTAGTAGCATGCTACAATTCATGTAATCGGGGCATTAGGGAAAAAAAGTCAAGATACCAAGTCACGATAAATTACCTTACAGACCCCTTCTTTCGATTTTGTCAAGAACCTTTAGAATAGCAGGAAGACCAGACCAGATTGGGTAACACTAATCAGTGCACGGATAAATGGTAGATTTGTAAATGTTCCAGATGCACTTTGACGAGAAGCATTCTCCAATCGAAAATTTGACTTCCGATTAGTTTGCGTTTTTATTTATTTATTTTTGTAATTGTTGTGGAGTAGTTTTCGCACTGAAAGTTATAATCGTGTTATGTTGGTTTCTAATCGACTTAACGCACCGAAAATATTAGAAACTTGGTAATCTTCCACTGTAAGCTTACTCCTTAATATTCGCCTAACTGGCGACAAATATCAACTCCCTAGTAGTTCTACTGAACTCCAATAGAACTCTAAAGAACTCTCTAGAACTTCTAAGAACTCCTATGAACTTCCCAATAACTTCTCGAGGTAACTTCCTGTTAACTCTTATTAATAGATAGGTGTGTTTCACCATAAGAGTAATGAAGGATAACATGTACCTTTAATCGGCACAAAGGAAAACCACAACACGTAATCACACAAGTCCTTAACAATAACACAGTGTTGTGCCTCAGAAACTGTACGGAGTAATTGCAATTTTTGAGTCCCTGAGCACAAAAAAAAACAAACAACCAAAGACCAACAATATTATATCAAACTTCGGATGCAACACTCGACTTATATTTGATAAAAAATAGAAAAAAAAAAAAGAACTCGCACACGAAACACGATAAAGAACAGCGCAAAAAACAAGATATTTAAAAAAATAGATTGACATAAAAACGACAAAATCATATTGGAAAAAGGGTAGTGTTCATTGAAAATATTTTGACATGGCAAGATAGCTGTCTGTATTTCTGAGATGAGGTTTTCTAAAAATTTACACTATATACATTATTCGGATTGTTGTCCTCATATTTATTATGAACTAGCAGTGTAGCCCGGCGTTGCTCGGGTGTAATGAAATCTTTAAAACTAATCCATGGTCTTGGAGCTCAGACTCTTTGGACGTTGGCACGAAAGACTAAAAAGCAATAGTTGTTTCCAGTTAAAGCGAAACCGTAGACTGAAAGAAAATTGAATGGATGTAAGTCAAATTTTGATTTCCTGGTATCGACATCAAATAAGATTTTTTTCGTCGTCAACTAAATTTTGAAGGCTAAATAAGTCCTCTGAGTAAATGGTATCATGGCTGAGACTAAGAACTACAATTATACCTACTTAGAGCCAAACCCGAAGCAAAAAACTAAAATAAAAGGGCTGAAAAAAATACAGACCTACAGGCAGATAAACAGACACACACACACAAAAACACTTTGCCTTATATATATATATATATATATATATATATATATATATATATATATTATCGATTTTCTAGACTATTGTAAGAACTGCAACCTTGAAACTTCTGAATATCGTTTCTTATGTCTTTGTCTATGAGTGTATCAAATTTGATTAAAATCGGACCACTCCTTCTATAACCCGATTTTTTCGATTATCGATTTTCAATATTTATCGGGAGTACCTCGACACAAAACCTAGCTAAGAACACTCGCAGACGCTTATAGTAGAACTGTATAAATTTTCAAGAAAATCGGTTCAGCCGTTTCGGAGTCTATAGGTAACACACACACACACACACACACACACAGAGACACACACACACACACAGACAAAGTTCCATTTATAAATTTTTTTTTTTTAATCATATTACCCCGAGCAAGGCAGCAACGCCACTGATGTGCAGGGGGTTACGTAAGACTGAAAAGATCGGAAAAGAGAAAGCCGGAAACCACATCCTAAACAGGAAACAAGGGATGAGCCTCTTCACCCGTTCAATAGTCGTGGGTGGAGTGTGAAGTAAGCTTAGATATTCATGACGTTTCGATCGTTGAACGCGTCAGCCTTCTTCTTTATACTTTGGAATTTCGAACCGAACATTTTATTTCGTCCACAACCCAGTGAGTAAAAGCGTTGGATGAAGTTATCCAAATAATGACTTGACCCAAAGAGGTTTGAATTCAATACCTAGCCAGAGCAGAGGTAAAAAAAAAAAAATTGGAGTGCAAATCTAAGGTATCCAGAAAAGGTTTAACAAGTGGAGCTAAAACAATCTACTCCCATGGGGCAAATTAAAGTTTCGATTCGAAATTCCAATGACGAAGTATTCAACGGCCGAAACGTCATGAATATTACAATAAAAATAAGCACAACAGTCCTAACAATGTAAATAGCGTACAAATGGGAAGGTATATTTACAAATACGAACCGGAAATCAGAAAAATGTTTAGAAACATTGAAAATAAATAATAAATAATAAAATAATCAACAATAAGCTCTAGTTTGTTTTTATTAAACGTCATAATTTGCCGCTCGAATATATATATATATATATATATATATATATATATATATATATATATATAACTAATAAATCCAGGAAAAATTTGATAAATAATCGCAATGTATCCTTATAATATTAGATTAAATATTAAAATTGATCCAACAGTAATTTCGATGAAAACTTAATTTCCAGAGCAAATATTTATTTCATATGTAAATTCAATATTTTATATTTAGAGAATAGCTATTTTTACTGGCTCTCAGAGCCCGCTTCATCAACCCCGGCAGGATGTATAATATATATATATATTTGCAATATCAGATAAAATTTAAAGGGAAAATAATCATTTTCAACATGTCATTTTAAGACATGCATTGTCAACCCCATTTAAACAAAGAATGAGGAAAAAAGACGGAGGCTTGGTCTAGTAAAGGAAGAAGTTGTGGAATATTGGTTTTTATAAGGTTAAGCTAGCGGATTTTAGAAGTAATATTTTCTATGGTAGTGGGGGTATGTGGCTTGACCATTAGGTTAGTGGTGGTAGATAGGGAGAAAGGTAACTGCTTAGCCAAACTTAAAAATAAACTTATTGTGACTAAATGGAAGAATAAGATAATTATTGCAATTTATATTTATTTATATGACGACAAATATTAATGATCCCTTTACGTTTATTCAGAAGTACATTCTGATATATATATATATATATATATATATATATATATATATATATATAT
>JBBBDQ010000711.1:167500-372500 GCA_037127315.1 Ascarosepion bandense
AGATAGATAGATAGATAGATATAAACAGACTGAGATAGATAGATAGATAGATAGATATGAAACACATCGAGATAGATAGATAGATAGATAGATAGATAGATAGATAGATAGATAGATAGATAGATATGAACACACTGACATATAGATAGATAGATAGATAGATAGATAGATAGATAGATAGATAGATAGATATGAACTGACATAGATAGATAGATAGATAGATAGATAGATAGATAGATAGATAGATAGATAGATATAAACAGACTGAGATAGATAGATAGATAGATAGATAGATAGATAGATAGATAGATATGAACAGACTGAAATAGATAGATAGATAGATAGATAGATATGAACAGACTGAGATAGATAGATAGATAGATAGATAGATAGATAGATAGATATGAACAAACTGAGATAGATAGATAGATAGATATGAACACACTGAGATAGATAGATAGATAGATAGATAGATAGATAGATAGATAAGTGAACAGACTGAGATAGATAGATAGATAGATAGATAGATAGATAGATGAACAGACTGAGATAGATAGATAGATAGATAGATAGATAGATAGATAGATAGATATGAACTGACATAGATAGATAGATAGATAGATAGATAGATAGATAGATAGATAGATAGATATAAACAGATCAGAGAGATAGATAGATAGATAGATAGATAGATAGATAGATAGATAGATAGATAGATAGATATAAACAGACTGAGATAGATAGATAGATAGATAGATAGATAGATAGATAGATAGATAGATATAAACAAGTTGAAATAGATAGATAAGATAGATAGATAGATAGATAGATAGATAGATATAAACAAGCTGAAATAGATAGATAGATAGATAGATAGATAGATAGATAGATAGATAGAGAGAGATATGTATTAAAATAGATAGATAGATAGATAGATAGATAGATAGATAGATAGATAGATATAAACAAGTTGAAATAGATAGATAGATAGATAGATAGATAGATAGATAGATATGAACAGACTGAGATAGATAGATAGATAGATAGATAGATAGAGAACAAACTGAGATAGACAGACAGATAGATATGAACACACTGAGATAGATAGATAGATAGATAGATAGATAGATATGAACAGACTGAGATAGATAGATAGATAGATAGATAGATAGATAGATAGATGAACAGACTTAGATAGATAGATAGATAGATAGATAGATAGAACTGAATATAGATAGATAGATAGATAGATAGATAGATAGATAGATAGATATAAACAGACTGAGATAGATAGATAGATAGATAGATAGATAGATAGATAGATAGATAGATAGATATAAACAGACTGAGATAGATAGATAGATAGATAGATAGATAGATAGATAGATAGATAGATAGATAGATATAAACAAGCTGGAAATAGATAGATAGATAGATAGATAGATAGATAGATAGATAGAAACAAGCTGAAATAGATAGATAGATAGATAGATAGATAGATAGATAGATAGATATAAACAAGTTGAAATAGATAGATAGATAGATAGATAGATAGATAGATATGAATAGACTGAGATAGATAGATAGATAGATAGATAGATAGATAGATAGATAGATATGAACAGACTGAGATAGATAGATAGATAGATAGATAGATAGATAGATAGATAGATAGATAGATAGATAGATAGATAGATAGAGATAACGAAAAGTCTACGATGGAACAATAGATCTGAAAAACATGATTGTTATCCACGTTCTAGTAAATTATTAGAGACGCTATTATGATCGGAAAATGTTTAAAATCTGAATTATATGAAAGTTGAATAAGGTTTTTGTTTTCTGTTTGATATTACGATGTTGGTTTTAATAATTTTTATTTTATTTTCTTTCTTAAAAATGAAACGACGTCGTATCATCCTGCTCGTATGTTTTAACAAAATATTTCAACAATTCTATTTGTTCTTTTGGGAAGAATTTACGATTTAAACACAATCAGTTAAACATTTTGTATTCTAAATATATGATTTGAATTTTCTTATAGACAGGTGAATAACTTCATATTTTAATTAACTTTTCAATGTAGATTATCTTTACTGAGTTGTGCTTAAAACTACTCTTTGTATATATATATATATACATATATATATATATATATATATTTTACTGTTAATCACATTTTTTGCGAACAGCGCTCTCAGGCACCGGTCGTCTGCAAAGGTCTGTGTCTACTTTTGCTGATACCGCAGATTGTAAATAATTCATTTCCTGGGTATACGTTTCCGGTCGATGAAATACAGACGCAATAGTTTCTCTTAGATGGAAATCGAAAGAAATCATGGAAGATCATTGGACATTGACGACTTCCAAGCATTTGTATATTTAAAGATTATTTTTCTCTTTGGCGCAATTAATAAGGGGCCTCTCTCTGATGTTCTTGGAGGCTTGGGTAGCGAGATGATGCCATTACGACGCCAAATAGGTTCCATAATGATATGAAAACGCGGGTTAATGTGGCAAATAATCTCTCTGATTATGTTGTTGGTGGAAATGGGTTGAATCCAAAGTATATACGAGCGCTGTGGTACTCTACTTTGTACACAGTGGCGGTCTTCCTAATTGTTTTTTCAGGATTGCTTGTTATGCATAAATATCCACCGGCGCCATCGAGCGAGATCAATCCTTCTATAAAATAATACATTAGAACACGCACTCTCTTTGCTGTTTCTCTGCAAGGCTTTAAACAATTATGGTTCTCTACAGCTTCCTCTCTTTTGTTGTTTTTAGCAATACTTTTTCTTTCTGTTCCCTCCTTCTCTTTATAAAATAGGATTACTCTTTGCTTCGATTGCCTTTGATTTGTCTTCGAGGTTTTCGATTTTGTAAACATTCTTTCCTCATCATTTGTCTTAAATAATTCAAATATAGCTTTCTAGTTTTTGGCAACAGTTATTATGTCTTATTCCCCTCATAACTTTTTAATTTGTTGCGTACATTGTATCCTTAACATTCATTGGTAGAACCACAAATAAGTTACTTGAAACCTTTCTTTTATTTGTGAGAAATGTGTACAACTTTCACTTTTTTACCATATAGGCATCACATTTTTACCATATAGGCATCACATTTTTATCACATAGGCATCGCATTTTTACCATACAAGTATCACATTTTTACCATACAGGCATTTATTTTTACTAGGTACCTCCAATCAATTCTTAGATACCTATATTTAAATTGAAAATTTAGAAATAATTAATCTATCTTCAAGCTTTAAAATTAGGTCTATTTGAAAGCCAAGGGATTAAAGTTAGTAATTCCAATAATCAAAATACACTGGTGTATTTTCAACTGAAATTATATCGATTGGAATCCGAAATTTTCCAAAAAAAAAAAAAAGCTTTAAATTTTCCGCCATTTTTTGATTTATGGACAGGTTATGTCAACAGAGGCAACTTTCTGTTTAAAAAATCTTGAAAAAAAAAATACATCAAAGACACTTTTTTAAAGTCAATTGTTTAAATTGAACCTTACCTTAATCTGATTTCACACAATAGTAATTCCTTACTTTATGAAATTTAAGACAGAAACTTATCTTAAATACAGTAGTCCTGCCATCAACGTAATTCGAGCTGTGATTGATTGAATATGTCAGCTACTGTTTTGTCAACACCCCAGGTATGGCGTCTGGAAGTGCCAAATATTTATGTATCTAAAAAACCGGTTTCTGTTTTTTAACTGCATAGCTAACCATAACATAATATTTTCATCAAGTACATAATATTTTATACAATGTTCTTTTAGCATGATAGCTGGATGATTGAATATGCTTGCTAAATAAATAAAAGTTGAAATTGCTTCTAAAATATTTTTACAATTTAATAACAAAGAATGAAATTAAAATAACCCAGTAAAGTTATGAAATATTATGCTAATTATTAGTATTTTTATTGTCTTATTCATATTAATTAGTAAGATAACTAGGTAAAAATATCTAATTTAATTTTTACATAACTGTAGATGTTATAAATAAGTATCTATATTTTTTGTACATGTCATACTGTATTTATGCAATATCTTGAAGGGAAAGGAATTTCGGGAATATTTAGTGGCCCTGAGTTTTCTTAATTGGCACTTCAGTCCTCCTCACTTTTTAGCTGCTTTTCCAGGTACAAGTATGTAGGTATCTCCCTTAATTTGATATCTAAGGGTAAAATAATTTTATAACATGTGTTTTGTACAATCATTTACAATTTAAAAAAGAACATGAAAGTAGGAGTTAATCAATAAAAATGCATAAATTCAATAGTAGGATTAGGCTATGAAATAAAATAGAAAAAAATGTCTTTTTCATTCAATTGAAAATAAAAAAATGAAACCTTTTCCAATTTGTTTTAATCTTAGCTAGGCACCATAAAATTGTAGTACATATTTGTTTCTTAAAAACATTCTGCAAACACAAATTGAAATTAAACATTTTTTTAAAAATTCCAACTTTTCTCTTGATTTTTTCCATTGTGAACGTGGGTATCTCCCTTAATTTGATAACTAAGGGTAAAAATAATTTTATAACATGTGTTTTGTACATTCATTTACAATTAAAAATAAACTTTAAATATTAGATTAACATTGAAAATGCATAATTTCATTAGTAGGATTAGGCTATGAAATAAAGAAACTAAAAAATGGCTTTTTCATTCAATTGAAAAGAAAAAAATGAAACCTTTTCCAAATTGTTTTATCCACCATAACATTATAGTACATATTTATTTCTTAGTCACATTTTGCAAACACACATTGAAAGTAAACATTTTTATCCCTAATAATTTCTTTCATGAATCATTACCACATGCCATTGGAATGAACAGCCCAAAAAAAAAGTTTTGATGTTTTTTCTAAATTCTGTCATGTAGATAGATTCACAATTAATATTAAAAATGATTAAACTAATAAGTTAAAAATATAAAAGTTACTTTAAATATTTACATTATGACTAGAAATGAGTTCTTTCTTGAGCGATTCAGAGACAAGCATGAAAAGAATAGCCGTAAGATAAATACGGGAAAATTTTATGTAAGGGCGGACAACCCTTGAGTCACGTGACCTTTTACAGATTTATATCGTTTATGGGCACCAGTACTTACCAAAAACGGGAAATTAACATGCAAAAATAAACAGTTTTAATTAAATTACAAAAAAAAGCTTCTCTTTTAGAGTAACTTTCTAAATTTTTCGATTAATAAATATATTTGCCACACATTAATTAAAAAACATCTGAGAGACCTATAAGGAGAAAATTGTAAAAGACTTATGAAACTTTTTAAATTACTTAATAAAAAATATGAAAAATAAAAACAATTCTTGTAAAAATTCATTACTAACGGAAATTTTTTTTTATTCAGACGATGACACAATTTTAATTTATGTTTATAAAAGTAATTAAAAGTTTACCCAAATAAAAATTGGCATAGTTTTATTGCATTTTTATTTTCCTAATTCAGAGCTGATTTTCTAAAAGGTAGCTTGTTTTGAAGAAAAAAAGACAGTTGATTAGCTTTCCTTAATGACTCTTGAATTTAATGAAAACTATCTATATTTTGTGACCGAGTTGCATTTTTCGACATTTCTGGAAATTAAATATTGGGGGGCGGGGGGGGGTAACAAATTAAAAAACAAAAAAATTTTTTACCAATATTTTTAAAAAATGATTTTTCAAAAATCATTTCAGTCATTTGTGAATAAGTCCTGAAATTTTCATCAAAATCAGACGATTATTTGAGTTTTGCAAGAATTTCCGAATTAATGTGTCTTTCACAGTCAAAAAATGCCTTCACGTAATATTACGCTGTCGACGTAATAAACTCTAGCGTCAATTTACCCCTTTCACTGACGAGAGAAAAAAAAAGATTTTCTACCACTAAATAAGCCTTTCAGAACCTGCTAGAACAATTTTAAAAATTTGTAAAAATAATTAAAAAATACTTTGATCTATCCTCTTTATGATAGCATAAACATTTTGCCGAGAAAACTTTGTTTTTATTTAGTTTGAGGCCTTTTACTTCAGACTATGCTGATTTTCCCACGGTAAAATTGGAGGTACCTAATTTTTACCATATAAAAATCACCTTTTACCAAACAAGAATCACATTTTTACCATACAGGTATATTTTGACCATATATGCATCCCATTTTCATCAGACAGGCATATATTTTTGTCATCACATTTTTACTATAGAGATATCATATTTTAACCATATAGGCATCACTTTTTTACCATATAGGTATCAAATTTATACTATATAAGCATCCTATTTTTACAATATAGGCATCACTTTTTTAACATATAGGCATCACATTTTTACCATATAGGCATCACATTTTTGTCATATAGGCATCACATATTTAACACACAAGTATCCCATTTTTATCATACAGGCATCTATTTTTACCATATAAGAATCACTTTTTACAAAACAAGCATCACATTTTTACCATACAGGTATATTTTTTTACCATATAGGCATCCCATTTTCACCAGACAGGCATATATTTTTGTCATCACATTTTTACCATAGAGATATCACATTTTGACTATGTGGACATCACTTTTTTACCATATAGGTATCACATTTTTACTATATAATCATCCTATTTATACCATATAAGCATCACTTTGAACCATATAGGCATCACATTTTTATAATATAGGCATCACATTTTTATAATATAGGCATCACATTTTTATAATATAGGCATCACATTTTTATAATATAGGCATCACATTTTTATAATACAGACATCACATTTTTACAATTTAAGCATCACATGTTCCATAGAGGCATGACTTTTAACTATACAGGCATCACATTTTACCATATACACATCACAGTTTTTACCATCTGGGCATCACTGTTTTGCTGTATAGATATCACTTGTTTACCATATCGACATCACATAGCAGTTCAGCAAACTTTTCAGTTTCAAATGTGATATTTCCATAAACATACAAGATCATTATGTCGTTGCATGGAGATCTTCTTCTTCTATGTGCCCTGTCCCTTCAGGACGTAGGCGATCATGGCTTTCCATGTCTCCCTAACCCTGGTGGCTCTTAGTATGTTTTCTCCTGTTACAGCACGCAACCCCCGTTCCGTCATCCACCTGATCAGGCCCTGCAAATATGTTCTCCGCTGCCTTCCTCTGTCTCTTTTTCCTTCTATCTGGCCTGTCAGTATCAGCTTCTCCAAGCCCTCCTTCCTCATTGCATGTCCCAGGAACTTCAGTTGTCTCTTCCTGATGCTCAGTATTAATTTTATTTTCGTTGCCATTCTTTCGAAAACCTCATCATTGCTCACATGCTCAGTCCACGATATCCGCAGCATCCTTCTGTAGAACCACATTTCCGCTGCTTCAAGTTTTTTCCTCATTTTCGATGATATTGTCCAACATTCCCTGCCGTATTGAAGAACTGACATCACATAGCAATCTAGCACTTTTTCTTTGTTTCTAGTGAAATTTTCCTGTGTCTTAATACTTTACTCAGCTTCTGGAACGCGTCCTTTGCCATGCCAATTCGCCTTCGGATCTCTGTGTCGCACTTTCCATCTCCTATTAGTACACTTCCTAGGTATTTAAATTTTTGTACTTGCTTGATTCTGGTATCCTCCACCTGTATTTGGCATTTTAGGTTGCTCTTTTTGCAGATGACTATGAATTCAGTTTTCTTAAAGTTTATTTGAAGTCCTTTTTTGTGATAAATGAAATTCAATGTCATTTCCGAATAACAGACGAGTAAAATATGATCTGAAACTGTGGATAGACATCAGCTTTTCTAATATGTTTGAATAGATGTGTTTATATTAGATATTTCCAATATTTCGGCATAAACTTTCGATACCTAAGTTTAAAATGAAATTTTTAGAATGAAAAACACATTCTTGAAGATTTCATTTTAGATTTAATTAAAAGCTTAATGATTAAATGAAGATAAAAATTCTGGTGTATTCAAAAAGAAATTATGTAGATTACAATGTCACATTTAATTTTGATTTCTTAAAATTTTCTTAAAAGCTGTCATTTTCTTAAATTTGTAAACAAACAACAATCCATCGATTTTAACAATATCTCTGACACTTTATTTTAATAAAATTAGAAAATTGAAAGTTAAATTAATCTGATTTAAAGAAATATTACTGAGCATAAAAATGTAATATGCAACCAATTATTAACGATTGGTTGTGTTCATCTGATCGAACGTTTGACGGACTGTTGAATGACGAAGCGATGACAGCTGTCATGCATGACCATAAATGACAATTTTCATAAATGTAAGGGAAGGGACAAAATTCTTAAATTGCGTAATCTTTTCATAATAATGGTTATTTAGTCAACCATACATGAAAATAAGCGACGTATTAAGTAAATTAAAATTAATTTTAAAAAAAGACAGCACCACTACGTTTAATAATCTTTGTAATTTTAGACTCCTAAATTTTGTTTCCACTTAATTATTAAATCACACCCAGTGGATGTCCCAATAAAGAATTTTACACGGTTTTATACTATTATAAATTATTATAATTAAAATGTAAAAAAATTGAAAAGATTTTTGTAAAAATTCATTAGAAAAATTTTATTTCTTCAGACAATAATGTTCTTAATACTTACAAACGCAATTAAAAGCTTTTCTAATTAAGTAATGTCATTGTTTATTGGATTCATTATTTTTCAGTTCAGGGCAGATTTTCATTTGGATAGCACTAATTTGAAAAATAAAGTACTTGATTTACAATCTCCAAAGTTTTAACAAAAAAAAAAAAAATTTTGAGTGGATCAAAAGGTTCTGCGCGAAATTTTATGAAATTAGGTAAATGGAAGGTAACAAATTAAAAAAAAAATGTTTACCAAAATTTTCTAAAAAAAAAAAATAATTTCATTCATTTGTGAAATAATTTTAGATTCCAATGAATATAATTTTTGTTTGAAATCCACCAGAATATTTTGCTTAGTAGAAATAGTAAATTTAATCATTTAGCTTTCAATTAAGTTAAAACTAAAACGTCATTTTTTTTTATTTTTAAAAATTCATTTTAAAAACAAGTAGAGGTACCTAGTGTAAGCATTAACCAAAAAGTTCTTTTTGTGACATCACATAATTTTCTTAATAATTATTTCAAAAATTGAAGATTAAGTATATACATTGTCATTCAGAGCACCATGCACATTTTGGTTGTTATAGTGGTCTCCGGCCATCTTCAAGAGTCATATGGCCTAGTTGATTAATATTGGGTCCCCTAGCAGTTGTAAGTTTAAAACTTGTTTAATCTTGCAGAGTTGAAAAAAATCATATATTCTGTTTCCGTGGAAGAAAGGCACAAGTGACCCAAGAGTGAATGAATGGATGAAAATTAACTGTGATATGAAATATTCCCAAAGCATGGAAAGCAGAATGAGAACAGTATATCCCCGGAGTGTGTACTGCTTGAAATTTCAACAAGGTTACCAAGTACGAAGACAGACACCTGATGAAGGACAGAAGGTAGATCAGTTGAAACATTGTGAATTTAATTTTAAAGCTTGCTGGTGCGAATAGAAATCATATTATAATGATAATTTTTCATTTGAGATTATTTTAGAGAAATTATTGGAAAATGCACAATAGCTAATAAACATAGTCAAAGTAATCATTTTCTGTTCAATTACAAGAGTTCCAAGAATTTAATTTATTAACACTGGACAATACCTTGCCTATCACGTGTTGGGCATCGATAAAATTTGTTAATCTAATTTTGAAAATAAACGAGAGCTGTCTGTAAACCAGAATGATTGTTGTGGGATCTCTCCCGTTTGTATTTTTTTTTTTTTTTTTTAATCATTTCACCCCGAGCAAGGCAGAAACGCCACTGATGTGCAGGGGGTTACATAAATGTAGAAAGATTAGTTAGAAAAGAGTGAGGAGTACAAGCTAGTTAGAACGGAACAATAGAAAGCTGAGAAAGCAGGTGCAATGACAGATACATGGGCGGAGAGAACGTGAAGATTATACAGGGGAGGGGAGAGAGCTAGAGTCCAGTGGTTAGTAGGTGAGTATTAACTTTGCATTTAAATTTCTGGAGGTCGTAGCCGTCAGGAAAGCAAGAATACGGGAGTGAGTTCCACAGGCGGGAAGTGCGAGAGAGGAAGCTGCAGGAGTAGAATTGTCGTCTGCGTTTGGCTAACCTGACTGTGAATGGGTGGGACCCAGTTGCCAGTCTGGTTGTACGGGTAAACACCTGTTGAGGAGGCATCAGTGACTTAAGCTCATCCGAGCAGAAGCCATGAAAGTATTTATAGAAGAGACAGAGGGAGGCCACATTTCGACGATGGGAAATATAATAATGAATTCGACTGAGTGTACATATACTCCTGCCATAGAAAGAACAGTAGTTGCAGTTGCAGTCGGCATTTGCCTCTGCTGCTATGACACTGTGAGCGCTCTGCCTTCGGGTAGAGGGCGCTCTCTGCTTCCGAGCAGAGAGCACAAACCCAGTCGTGGTTCCGCCGCAGGGTAGAAGCAGGACTGGGGAAATTTTTTTTGATCCGGCTATATGGCCGGGAATACCCACTATAAAATGACCTTGCGTCACATTTAACCTTGCGTGGAAAGGTTGGTAAACATCGTTGCAGTTGCAGTCGGCATTTGCCTCTGCTACTATTGACACTGTCAGCTCTCCGCCTTCGGGTAGAGAGCGTTCTCTGCTTTCGAGCAGAGAGCACTAACGCAGTCGTGGTTCCGCCGAAGGGTAGAATCACGACTGGGGAAAGATAGACAGATATTTTTGGCCGGGCTATGTGGACCAGAAGACCCACATTAAAATAATCTTGTGTCACATTTCGCCTTAAGTGGGAAGATGACTAAATACCGTTGCAGTTGCAATTGGCAATGGGGAGTAATCGTAAATATCCGTTACAGTTATCGGAGAGTTCCGAGAGAGATACCGAAGTTACCCAGAGACCAGACTAGCTCCGAGTTCCACTCAGCTAGAATAATATACACGGATATACTATTCACAACGACTTCACTTCAAGACCTGTATATATTTATTTCTACTAATAGTATTTCTGCATTTACTAACCTGCGTTCAAGTTTGTATATTACGTTCAATATAACCTACTTTTCTATCTCCATATCTGTTTTTGTTGTTCATTATTTTGTGCGGTTCCTCACCCGGAATCCACAACAATGAACTTATTTTCTATCGTTAGTCGGTCATTTAAGTGTCATCGGGATACACGCTTATGTCTCATTCTGTCCATGACTGACTGGGCAAAAGATTTTCCAACAGTAGGTTGCTAATTCTTTATGCTGTAAACTGGTTGTCAACCACGGCTATAAATCCCAATCTGTTTTGTTACTCAATTCTTTTATCCAAATAGTCAGTTAATTATCATACGTGATACATGCTTGAGCGATCATGTCTTTTTCTGCCCATGAGTGACTGGACAGAAGATTTTCCTACAGTAGGTTGCTATTTCTTTATGCTGTAAACTGGTTGCCAATCACGGCTATAAATCCCAATCTGTTTTTTACTCAATTCTTTTATCCAAACAGTCAGTTAATTATCATACGTGATACACGCTTGGGCGATCATGTCTCTTTCTGTCCATGACTGATTGAACAGAAGATTTTCCCGCTGTAGTTTACCTTTCTGTGTTAGACCGTTTGCCAACCAAGACTATAGAACCCAACCTGATATAGGTGTTATAATAGACACAACGTTTTGACCAATACCCTCTGAACATCATCAGGTGTCCATGGATTGGCTGATGTGGGTTATCTTGTTCATTATTGCGAAATATCCTGTGAAATCAATTATTGTTCTTTCATGTCGGATTTTATATTCCAAGATTATTGAAAATAACTCATCTCAGAAATAAATACAAATTAGAACCAAACCTGCCTTGCTATTCAGTCCATAGCTAAAACGATAAAAGACGGATTATATTATTATATTAATAAATATTAATCAATGGGAGATTGGTTTATTACTTCGGGACAATAGAAAACAGATCCCTCACTTTATGCCCAGGAGAAGCTTTACTTATGCTTCTAACTGTTATATTCAATCAGTCAGTTAAGTGCCATACGTGATAGACGTTTGGGCAATCATGTCTCTTTCGAACCATGACTGACTGGACAGAAAATTTCCCCGCAGGAGGTCACCATTTCTTTCTGTGGCAAACTGGTTACCAACCAAAGCTATAAAACCCAATCTGTTCTGCTATTCAGCCCATAGCTGGAGGGAGAAGAGATGAATTCATACCTTTCGCAAGGATATTTGCGCTTAAGTTTAAGTGACAAATTCAACTGGAATTCGAACTCGGCTCTTCGATTTTTCAATCCGAGCCGATATCCATTTCAGTCACATCTTTGTCTTTTTTATGGGCGTGTCCCTACAGGATGTAAGCGATCATGGATTTCCACTTGCCTTTGCCCCTTGTGGCTCTTAATATTTTTCCTCTCGGTATATCTCCAGACCCCGATCCGCCATTCATTTGATCAAGCTTATCAAGTATATATCACACAGCATTCATCTCTCTCTTTCTCATTATCCGTCCTGTGAGTATCAGATTCTTCAAACCCTCCTTCCTCATTACGTGTCCCAAGAATCTCAGATGTCTCCTCTTGGTACTAAATATAAGTTTCCTTTTCGTTTGCATCTTCTCACAACATCTTTTTGTTGCTCATATGTTCGGTCCATGGTATCCTCACCATTATTCTGTAGAACCTCATTTTGTAGAACCTCATTCTGTAGAACCTCATTTCTGCTGCTTTGCACTCAATCCAAAAAAAAACATAAAATCTAACAATGACAAGAGATTCTCTTTTGTTAGTGACCACACTAAATGCAAAAAAATATCATAAAATCTAACAATGACAAGAGATTCTCTTTTGTTAGTGACCACACTAAATGCAAAAAAATATTTTAAAATCTAACAATGACAAGAGATTCTCTTTTGTTAGTGACCACACTAAATGCAAAAAAATATCATAAAATCTAACAATGACAAGAGATTCTCTTTTGTTAGTGACCACACTAAATGCAAAAAAATATCATAAAATCTAACAATGACAAGAGATTCTCTTTTGTTAGTGACCTAACTCAATCCAAAAAAATAAAATAAAATTTAAAAATGACAAGATATTCTTTTTTGTTAGTGACCTCACTAAATCTTAAATATGCAATAAAATCTAACAATGACAAGAGATTCTCTTTTGTTAGTGACCACACTAAATGCAAAAAAATATCATAAAATCTAACAAAGACAAGAGATTCTCTTTTGTTAGTGACCTAACTCAATCCAAAAAAATAAAATAAAATTTAAAAATGACAAGATATTCTTTTTTGTTAGTGACCTCACTAAATCTTAAATATGCAATAAAATCTAACAATGACAAGAGATTCGCTTTTGTCAGTGACCTCACTTATTATAAAAAAATGGCATAAAATTAACAATGACAAGAGATTTCTTTTTTGTTACTGACCTAAATCAATCCAAAAAATGGCATAAAATCTAACAATGACAAGAGATTCTCTTTACTAGTAACCTAACCCAATCATTTCATTTTTCAGCAGGATATCGACCCAAAATATACTTCTAAATTGTGCCAAAATGATTTAAAACTAAAAGAAACTGTGGAGTGTTAAAAGTTATGTGTTGGCCACCTCACTCACCGGACGTCTCACCAATTGAACTTGCATGGAATGAGTTGGACAGAAGAAACAGCGTAGTAATGTTCGGGATTTAGTTAAGTGTCTAAATGATACCTGGAGTGAGTTCTGAGAGGATTAATTTAAACAACTTGTGGCAAGAAGGCCCAGTGTGCAGCCGTTGGGAAGGCAAAAAAGGTTACTTTGATGAAATTGCAATACAGGTAATTATTACATATTATAAATTCATTTGATGCACATGTTATTGTGCAGTATTAACAAAAGAAGCATTATATATTCATTTACAATTATTCACTTGAAAATAATTACTAAAAAATAGTATGAAATACATCATTTTTCTTTAAACACTGGGGTGGCCTAATAATTATGGCCGGTAGTGTATATATATATATATATATATATATATATATATATAATTATATATATATATATATTATTACTTTCCAAATGTTACAAGGCAAATAGCGACAATTTACCCATCGCACCCTGTAGATTTGCTATATATATATATATATATATATAGCAAATCTTTGCTATATATATACATATATATATATATATATAGCAAATCTACAGTGTGCGATGGGTAAATTGTCGCTATTTGCCTTGTAACATTTGGAAAGTAATAATAAATAATAACAAAAGAACCATTCTATTTTCATTTACAATTATTCACTTGGCAATAAATACTAAAAAATAGTAGGAAACACATTATTTTTTAAAAACACTGGGGTGGCCTTATAATTATGTCCGGTAGAGTATATATATATATATATATATATATATAACATTACAATGGAAAAGGAGATAAATGTAATCTATGCTTTCAGAAAAAAAACTTGTAATCTTAAACCACATCAATAATTCAAATTTGCTTAATATAAAAAGTGATTCAGTGACCACATGCTGTCATAGAAAAAAAAATACTTACTTAAATTAATAAACCCAGATTGAAATAGATTTCCTTTTACGTTGGCTTATTTCGTTTTTTCTTTAGCCTCTTTTTTATACCTTACATTGTTTAAATTTTAATTCTTAATCCTAAAATTTACTTCCTAATTTTTCTTTGCATTTTTATTTTATTTTATTTTTATTTAAAATTTTAAAATTTTAATTTTCCTACATTTTTATGTACACATGATATTTGATTATTTAAATTTTTAACGCTCATGATTTACGCCCCTTTGATTTCTTCTCCCTGCATTTTATTATTTTTTATTTTAATTTTAAATTTTAAATTTAAATTTTAAATTTTTATCCACCTGTAACCGTAGAATATTTAAATTTCTAATCATGTTATTAAAAAATCTGAAATCTAACTTTATATAATCTAGTTCCCATGAATATCGAGTGAACATAAAGTCAACAAGGAATGTAGTTCCTCTGAACATTTGCCATGGAAATAGCAATAGAGTAGTAAGAGGCTTAACTGTAAAGGTCAGAACTGGTGGAACTAAGGAATGTGGTTCCTCTGAACATTTGCCATGGAAATAGCAATAGAGTAGTAAGAGGCTTAACTGTAAAGGTCAGAACTGGTGGAACTAAGGAATGTAGTATCTCTGAATATTTTCCATGGAAATAGCGATAGACTAGCAAGAGACTTGCTACATCTCATCTGTTTTTTATCAATTTTTCAACACATTTCATACGCGAGTTCAGGGGTTTCAAACTGTGGTCCGCGGACCACAGGCGGCCCGCAAGGATAACATAGGGGTTCCTTGGATTAACTCATCACTTGAAATTCAAATTTTAAATTTTCAATGTCTGGACATATATTTTTACTTATTAATGTTATCAAATGACAAAACCTTGCACTATCGCCCGTTACATGTCAAGGTTATTTATACAAAATATTATTTTACACATTCAAGAGCTTGATGTTCAATTTTACTTCTTTTTTTTTCAGAGTGCAATGACACCAATGCATAAATTTTTAATAAAGGGGTCCGTAAGTCAAAATGTTTGAAAAACCCTGCACTAGTTCATAACCTGACACATTTTAATTAATACTGTTTTGTTCCATAAATAAGTCTCCAATTATTTTTCAACTGTTATTTTAAATGTATAATTCATAATATCTTTGTACTTTCTTCAATGGTTCTGGGCCACTGATTAGGAGGTTGTGAGGCGCATTGAACCACCTCTTAACTGCTGTTTTACCCAGGTCCACCCTGACCCGGAGTGGTAGCACCTGTTAGGGTCCCAGCTATGGGCAAATAGTTAACCCCCAAACTGGAGTCAAAACACTATGAAAGCATAAAAATACACTTTTATAGAAATATTTACATAAAAATACACTTTTATAGAAAAATATACATTTTTGAAGGAAAACATTATTCTCAGCAAAACATTTTTGAATACAAAACTAGAAGACATTTTCAGTTTTCTAAAACAAAAAAAAAATTAAAAAATAATTTTCATTTAAAATCTGGCTAAATCAACTTTCTTACTATAACCAAACTTTAAAAAAACCCTTAAAACCCTATATTTTTGGCATTAAATAACCCATAGAGGTGTTGATATGCCGTAAAACAAAACTCAAACGCAAAAACTCAAAACCTTTCTACAAATATCTCTCTAATTAGTCAGTTAAGTACCACATGTGATACACGATTGGGCGATCATGTTCCTCTCTATCCATTATTTTCCCGAAGTAGGATATCATTTCTTTCTCTGGTAGACTGGATATGTTTCGAATTGTTTTAAGGAATATTGAGTGGAAATAATTATAGATCCGAATGCAGTTTTGTTATTACTACATAATACAATAACGACCAATAACAAACAATGAATAATCAATAATAATGAACGACTACAAAAATTAACAAGCGTCACTATAAAACAACTACAAAATGATGCAAAATTATAAAACAGCTCTAATAAGTATATATATCAGTCAGTTAAGTTCCATACGTGAAACACGCTTTGTCGATCATGTCTCGAATGAGACATGACTGACTGGGCAGAAGATTATCCCGCAGTAGGTTGCCATTGCTTTCTGCGGTAGACTGGTTGTCATCCAAGGCCATAGAACCCAATCTGTCCTATTATTTGACTCAGAGGTAAATGGGGAAATAAATGTATTAAATTATTAATGAGGGGTCAGTTTCTTACTTCATAACAATATAAAACTTATCCCCCACTTTATGCCTAGTGGAAACCATAATAATGTTTTCAACTATTCAGTCAGTCAGTTAAATGACATTCGTGATACACTCGAAAGAGACATGACTGACTAAGCAGAAGATTATCCAGCAGTAGGTTGTCATTGCTTTCTGCGGTAGACTGGTTGCTGACCAAGGCTATAGAACCCAATCTGTCCTGTTATTTAACCCATAACTGGAAGGAAGAGACGGATTAATACCTTTTCCAAGGGTATTTGCGCGTAAGTGAATGCAGTGAATTCAACTGGAATTTGAACTCGGCTCTCCGATTTCTTGTTCCGAGCCGATATCCACTACACCACGACGCACATCCTAAGGACATATATACAAAAACTAAAACAAACAAGCAAGCAAACAGTCACTAACTTGAGTCTGGAGTCTGAAGTTGATAAGTGAATGTAATTAAATTTGATTTATGGTCTCCAATTACCGGAGAGATCCCAAGGAATTTTTCCTCACCTTACAGTTTTGTCTTCATTTTATTCTAACCAGAGATGCTGGACGTTGGCATGAAAGACTAAAAAGCAATAGTTGTTTCCAGTTAAAGCGAAACCGTAGACTGAAAGAAAAATGAATGGATGTAAGTCAAATTTTGATTTCCTCGTATCGATATCAAATAAGGTTTTTTTCGTCGTAAACTGAATTTTGAAGGCTAAATAAGTCCTCTGAGTAAATGGTATTATGACTGAGACTAAGAACTCCAATTATACCTACTTAGAGTCAAACCCGAAGCAAAAACTAAAATAAAAGGGATGAAAAAAATACAGACATACAGGCAGATAAACACACACACACACACACAAACATCTTGCCTTTTACATATATATATATATACATATATATATATATATATATATATAATTATTATAGATTTTCTGCTCTATTGTAAGAAGTGCAACATTGAAACTTCTGAATATCGTTTCTTATGTCTTTGTCTATGAGTGTATGAAATTTGATTAAAATCGGACCACTCCTTCTATAACCCGATTTTTTCGATTATCGATTTTCGATATTTATCGGGGGTACTTCGACACAAGAAGAACACTTTCAAACGCTTATAGTACAACTGTATAAATTTTCAAGAAAATCGATTCAGCCGTTTTGGAGTCTATAGGTAACGGGCACACACATACACACAGACACACACAGACACACACACATACACACAGACAAAGTTCCACTTAAGTTTAGATGTGTGTGTAATCACTACATATATGTGTGTATTTAGGCGTAATAACTTGATTTTGAATTTTGTTTAATGTCATATCAAACTCCGTGGGTTATTTATTGCCAAAAAGCTGGGGGTTTAAGGTATTTATTATGTTCAGTGATAGTGAGAAGTTAGATTTTAATGAAAATTTTAAAAAAAATTTTTTTTTAGAAAAGTGAAGATGTCTTCTAGTTTTGTATTCAAAAATGTATTATGGTAACATTTTTTTCCATCAAAAATTTAGTATGGCAGTAATTTTTCTTTTTTTTTCCTTCAAAAATGTATTGTTGGTTATATTTTTTCTTCAAAAATGTATAGTTTTCTATAAAAGTATATTTTTATGTATATATTTCTATAAAAGTCTATTTTGTGTAAATGCATCTGAGGTTGTGTTTTGTTTAATGGCTTAACTCTGTGGGTTATCTAATGCCAAAAAGTTGGAGTTTTAAATTTTTTTTTATGTTTGGTTATATTGAGAAGGTTGATTTAGTCACATTTTAATGAAAACTTTTGTTTTATACTTTTTTTATTTTAGAAAACTCAAAATGTCTCCTAGTTTTGTATTAAAAATGTTTTTCTGAGAATAATAGTTTTTATTAAAAAATGTGTTGTCGTAATAAGTTTTTCTTCAAAAATGTATTGTTGGTAATATTTTTCCTTCAAAAATGAATATTTTTCTATAAAAGTTTTTTTTTATAAAAGTCTATTTTTATACTTTCATAGTGTTTTGATCCCAGTTTGGGGGTTAACTATTTACCCATAGCTGGGACCCTATTAAGTGCTATCACCCCATGTTAAGGTGAACCTGGGAATGTCAACAATTAAAAGGTGGATCCATGCTCCTCACAATTTCCCAATCAGAAGCCTTGCTGCCGGATGCAGTTTACCGTCATACCCAGGACTAACATATAGATGTGTGTGCGTTGTAAATAGTAATTCTTGTAATTCTGCAACAATGTCCAATTAAAATTAATTTCTGGATTTTCACTGTAGCTTTGTAAGGCCAATTTTTATAAACATCTAACACGATTGAAACGTTCAAAAATATAAATATCGGTTATTTTTTAATGTAATTCTAATATTTGTTTGTAAGAAAATGTTTAATTATCTTTGAAGAGTAACAGTTGAATAAAGAAAATAAAAGAATAATATGAACATAATAGAGGAGTTTTGTAATTTGCTTGAAGCATTGTGTATATAAGGTGTATGCGTAAGTATTTGACGGCTATCACAATGCGTTTAGTATAATAAAGGAAGGTAAATCAAGCTCTCCTATCATTCTGAAGATGAGATTCTGATCTCGAAATATTAATGAATAATAAATAGGTAATACCCAACACCTTCATTACCTTCTTTTATTATACTAAACGCATTGTGATAGCCGTCAAATACCTACGCATACATGAACATAATATTTGGAAATCATCTGCTATCATTACAAAGATCGAACACGTGAATATTTCTCGTCAAAACTCAGCAAATATAGGATAAAATGTATGTATTTATCCACCCTTTCTCTCTCTCGCTTTCTCACACACACACACACACACACACACACACACACACACACACACACACACACATATATATATATATATATATATATATATATATATAATAATGATAATAATAACAATAATAATAATAACAAGAATAGATTAGTAGATTCTGTAGAAAAGCAAAACAGAAGCCAAGAACCAACTATTGCGGCAAAAAATACGAAAATGAAAGCCAAAGATAAAGTTCTTGAACAGTTGAAACAACGCTGGCAAGACATACTTCTGCATTGCCAATATCCAAAACGTGCCAATAAATCCAATGTTGATAAAGTTAATACTCATCGATGGTTACGTGCATCTGGATTAAAGTCTGAAACTGAAGGCTTTATTCTTGCAGCGCAAGACCAAAGTCTTTTCACTAGGAACTTTCAGGCAAATATTATGCATAATAATATGGATCCAAAATGCAGGTTCTGTGATAAACATCAAGACACAATACACCATCTAACCTCAGACTGTTCTGTACTTGCCCCAAATGAATATAAAAATCGTCACAATAGAGTGGGGCAATATTTACATTGGACAATGTGCAAACACTATGGAAAATCTGTAAACAAACACTGGTATGAACATCACCCAGCACCGGTTACAGAAATAGAAGATGTCACCATTCTATGGGATTACACCATCTACACAGACAGAAAAATTGAAGCAAATAGGCCAGGCATTATTGTTAAAAACCAGAAAGAGAAAACTTGTCTATTAATTGATATGTCTTGTCTAGCGGATTGTAACATAGCAACCAAGGAATTCGAAAAACTGTCAAAATATAAAGACTTGGAAATTGAAATAGAAAAAATGTGGAAATTGAAAATTGAAAAACCCACCGAGAACGAACTCGGAGGGGAAAAAACGGAAAGTAAAAAAAAAAAAAAAAGAAACAAACTAAGTACTTGAACATACGTCAAATACTCGTAGGAAAGAAAAAAAACACCGAGACGAGAACCCTAACACTAAAGCGTTCAATACAATAGTAGAGCAACAAAGAAAGAATAAATCTAAGATCCGATTTACCCTGACGTGCCGGAGGGTGAAAATCTTGGCTCTTACTTAGATTTATTCTTTCTTTCTTTCTTTCTTTCTTTCTTTCTTTCTTTCTTTCTATATATATATATATATATATATGACATGAGGCTATATATATATATATATATATATATATATATAGATATTACAATAAAAAATTTCAATTTTAAGTAATTGCAATGTTTCAATTATATCTTATGCTTCAATATAACTTTTAAATTATTTTACCAAAATAAATGACCCACGAAATACGTAATTTGTTTTTCTAAACTAAAATATATCTTATTGTACCATAATTATTAAAATCTTGATTCTAAACTATACATTCCACCCCCTTTACTGAGAGGTACTCAATTAGTTAAGTGCCATACGTCATACACGATTTGGGCGATCATGTCCCGAAAAAGACATAACTGACTGAGCCGAAGATTATCCCGCAGTAGGTAGCCATTACTATCTGCAGTAGACTGGTTGCCAGACTGAAAGAAAAATGAATGGATGTAAGTCAAATTTTGATTTCCTGGTATCGATATCAAATTAGTTTTTCGTCGTAAACTGAATTTCGATGACTAAATAAGTCCTCTGAGTAAATGGTATCATGGATGAGACTAAGAACTACAATTATACCTACTTAGAGCCAAACCCGAAGCAAGAACTAAAATAAAAGGGTTGAAAAAAGACAGCCATGCAGGCAGATAAACAGACACACACACACAAACATCTTGCCTTTTATATATATATATATATTATCGATTTTCTGCACTATTGTAAGAACTGCAACCTTGAAACTTCTGAATATTAGATCTTATGTCTTTGTCTATGAGTGTATGAAATTTGATTAAAATCGGACCACTCCGTCTATAACCCGATTTTTTCGATGATTGATTTTCGATATTTATCGTGGGTACCTCGACACAAAACCTAGCTAAGAACACCCGCAGACGCTTATAGCACAACTGTGTAAATTTTCAAGAAAATCGATTCAGCCATTTCGGAGTCTATAGGTAGCGGATACACACAGACACGCACACAAACACACACACACACAGACACGCACACACACACACACACACACACACACACACACACACACACACACACACACACACACACACACAAAGTTCCATTTATAAATATGTTTAGATTAGATAGATTAGATACTTTAGTATACCATAATCATTTAATCCCAATTCTGACCTAAACATTCCAGTCCCTTTACTCATTAAATAGTAGTAAAAATCTATTGTTCAATAAACCAAACCTAAAATCCAACCTCCTGTTAAAATTATTGTCTACCCATTTAAAAAATCTAAAGTCCCACTATGTATCTTATCTAGACAAAATTAAAAAGCGAAATGTCTAGACACCAAGCCATACTGCCCCACTTCATAGCCCGAATGTTAAAACTCCATGGTTACATAATTCGCATTTTTAATTGAACAATTTTGACACACCTAAAGCATTTCCTCACACTACCACTCCCTAATTTTCTAAATAACCATGAATCCATTTTCACTCGTTATTTTAACATATCACCTGAAGAGTAACACTATTGTTCAGAAACATGAAAATTTTTGTACAGTGATATTATGCTTCCAGATCAGAAACCATCGTAATAACAAAATTATAATTTCCACTGTCTTTATATTTAATTAATCTCTTTAACTCTTCCTAGAAAAACTAAAAGAACTTCATCATGCTCCATCTCTCTCTCTCTCTCTCTCTCTATATATATATATATATATATATATATATTTAATCATTTCACCCCAAGCAAAGCATTCCACTGCCACTATTGCGCTTGGGGCTACATAGTGGGAGGTAAATAGGAAGAGTGGTTAGATATAGGAAATGTCAGAAGGGGGGTGATAGATAGTTGGGTGGGTGGGTGGGAAGAGTGTTTGAAAGAATGGAAGTTAGTTTGTTAGAAGGTGTCTATTGACCTTACATTTAAACTCCTGGAGATTGTAGCCGTCGGGGAAGCAGTCATGTGGAAGGGAATTTCACAGTCGGGAAGTGCGAGAAATGAAACTGTTGGAGTAGAAGTTGCGGTTGCATTTTATCGGTTTCACTGTAAAAGGGTGGGATCTAGTTGCTAATCTAGTATCTCGTGCAAATTCGAACCTAGGGGGCATCAGTGATCTAAGTTCATCGCAGCAGAAGCCACGTCGCGCCGGTGAGAGAGAGTTTGCTAAGTCGCTAAATAATGGATTTGTTTTTAATCTAACGTTTTTATTACTTCAAACATTATTATAGGTTATCCCACTTGGCATTGCCAAAAGTGCTCACTAGGAGGGCACACTTTTAAGTATATTAAAAGACAATTATTTTAATATAGCTATTTTTAACTCTTGCTTCCAAATGTGGTCTATGCTGAACTCGGCCATTGAGACTTATTTGTTTCCTTGGTCCTCTATTGACTTTAGGACGCTCTCTCTCTCTCTCTCTCTCTCTCTCTCTCTCTCTCTCTCACACACACACACACACACACACACACACACACACACACATTGTTCTTATTGTTTTTTTTCTTTCAATAAAGTTGTATAAACATGTAATTCCTTTTGCTAATAACATGCATTGATGTTTGTTTTATATTTATTTTTTATATATATAGTACTGTGCAAAAGTATTAGGACAGGGGTGATTTTCCTGAAAACCTCACTGAAATTCAAATACATTGTGAAAAGCCAAGTAAATTGCTAATAAATATTGATTATTTAAAACTAGGTGTGAAAGAAATAAGAAGTTATATAAGAAATAAGAAGTTATATTTAATTTTTTCTATTTTCTATTAAACAAGTTATTTTGAAACATCTCATTATTCTATTATCCTTGGATATGACTGATTTTTTTCTTATTCCCCCTCTCGAATTGATAAATCTAATGTTACTTCGCATGACACACTTTGGGAACAAATACAAGCTGCTTGGCAGGAGATACTATTAGATACATTGAAGAAGCTTGTGATGTAAATGCCTGACAGAATGAAGGCTGTGATCAAAGCAATAGGCTAATTATACTAAATATTAAATTTATTTTGTAACAAGTATTTTTCATGTTCAAACATTTGTTGAGTAAATCAAATAAAATTACTTTAATTAAATTGTTTATTTTCTGTCAATATGTCTCATAAAAGATAAAATAGTTCTTGTCCTAATACTTTTGCACAGTACTGTATATATACTAGGTGCGATTGACAAATTGTCGCAATTATTTTGATGCCTCATAAAAGATAAAATAGTTCTTGACCGAATACTTTTGCACAGTACTGTATATATACTAGGTGCGATTGATAAATTGTCGCAATTATTTTGATGTCTCATAAAAGATAAAATAGTTATTGTTCTAATACTTTGCACAGTACTAAATATATATATTTTTTAATCGTATCACCCCGAGCAAGGCGGTAATGCAACTGATGTGCAGGGGGCTACGTAATAGTGAAAAGATTGGGAAAGAGAAAGCCGGAAACCACATCCTAGACAGGGAACAAGGGATGAGGGATAGATTGACCGCAAATTTGAAAGAAAAAAAAAGAAGAATTAAGATAAAAACGTACTAGGTAAATAATCTCAATATTTATTTTTGAAAATTTGTGTATGTACGTATATTTTATGTCGCTGCAGACTCAAAGCTCATGATCCTAACCTCCAATATGAAGTCTGTCAAATAATATCAGTGATGAAATATTTATTCATTTTTTTTGGGGGGGGGGGCTCATCTTTTTTGTTTTTATTCCTTTCTTCATGCTTTTCTTCTTTTTTCATAGGCGTTGACTTGTCTAACTTTGGTCGACACCCACTTGCCATCGTTTTTCTACTTCCAGTTATTTTCTACTCATTAATGGCAATTCCATAATCTTCAATTTTCTGCCATCAAATAATTGCCTTTTGCTTTTGGAATTTTGCTAACGATTTTAAGGTCTAATAATTGTTGGTGGAGCGTTTACTCCTGGCGGGAGTCCAGACGCTTGCTTAAAAGGCGGCTCGACTGGACGGCCTACATGTTCCCAAAGACAGAGAATCGGAAAAATAGATAGACAAACTATGTCAGATTTTATAATGCAAAACAATATGTTCACATTGAAATTCCTATTAACTAACAAATGTTAATAGAAATATAAAAAAAAATTCTATATCAGGAGGATTGCTTTGTAGCGCAGCGGATATCGGCTCGGAACGAGAAATCTGTGAGCCGAGTTCGAATTCCAGTTTAATTCCTTGCATTCACTTGCGCACAAATACCCTTGGAAAAGATATTAATCCGTCTCTTCCTTCCGGTTATGGGTTAAATAACAGGACAGATAGGGTTCTATAGCCTTGACTGGCAACTAACCTACCGCAGAAAGCAATGGGAAACTCGTGCGGGAAAATCTTCTACCCAGTTAGTCATGTCTCTTTCGAGACATGATCGCCCAAGCGTGTATCACGTATGGCACTTAACTGACTGACTGAATATAATAGTTGAAAACAAATAAAACTTCTACTGAGCATAAAGTGGGAGATCGGTTTTCTATTATTATAAAGTAATAAACTGATCCCCCATTAATTACTACTTATTTATATAATGATATATTATATTTCATCTCTTCTCACTCCAGCTATGTGCTAAATGGCAGGAGAGATTGGGTTCTATAGCTTTGGTCGGCAACCAGTCTACCGCAGAAAGTAATGGCAACCTACTGCGGGATAATCTGCCCAGTTAGTCATGTCTCTTTTGAGACATGATCGCCCAAGCGTGTATCACGTATGGCACTTAAATGACTGACTATATCAGGTGCTTTTTTATGTATAAGTTTTTTTTTAATAATCATATCGCCCCAAGCAAGGGTACGCGGGGGATTACATAAGAGAAAATTTATGAGAAAGAGTAACAGGTTATAGGGGGTGTCAGGATTTGGGTAAGAGAAGGATGGTTGTGGTCATAAAGTGAGGAATCAATTTTTATATTGATTGCAATGTAGAATTGATCCCCCAGTTTATATCCACGTTATAACTGTATTAATTTTTTTTTTATGATCATATCGCCCCAAGCAAGGCATTTTACTGCCAATGTTTTGCAGAGGATTACATAAGAGGAAAATTATGAGAAAGAGTGACAGGTTATACGGGGTGTCAGGAAGGGGGTAAGAGAAGGATGAGAATACTTTTGAGAGTGAAATAGACTGGGAAAGAAGCATAAGAGAGAGGATACAAGCCAGTGAGATAGGAGATGATTGTTGACTTAACATTTAAATTCTTGGAGATTTTAGCTGTCTGGGAAGCAGGTAAACTGCAGGAAATTCCACAGGTGGGAAGTGCGAGAAAAGAAGCTGCCGGAGTAGAAATCACGTGTCTATTTTATTGCTTTCACAGTAAAATGGTGGGACCTTGTTCCTAATCTTGTGGCTCGAGTAAATTCAGACATAGGCGGCACCAAAGAGCTAATTTCATCGGAGTAGAAGCCGTGAAAGTATTTGTAGACAAGACACAGGGAAGCCACATTACGCCGGTGAGAAAGTGACTGTAACTGAGCTGACAAGTCGGCATCGATCACATCACAGATTCTCGGTTGGATTTTGTCAAGAACCCCTAGGTGGATAGCAGGTACACCCGACCAGATATGGCAGCAGTATTCAATGCACGCACGTATGGTAGATTTAAATATTTGCAGGATGGTTTCAGACGGGAAAAACTTCCTGGCCCTACACAGAGAACCGACTTTCTTAGCAGCGGATTTAGTTATGGATTCTATGTAGTCATTCCACTTGAGGTCTGTTGTGAAAGTTAATCAAGGAGGCGCAGTGTTTTGCTTTCAGGGAGACTAGCCTGGTTATGCTAATGGGGGATAAGAGCGATTGTCCGTGACGGTTAATAGATAGCAGCTTCGTTTTGGAAGTTATAAAATTCATATTAAATTTAAATTAAAGTTATTTAAGTTATTAAAAAAAGAACGCTTAGTCCGTTTGTTGCAATCTGCGCATGAACCTGAGACATTATTCTCATGTATATTTCGCTACTCGAGGAAAAGAGCTTTTGAAGGTTTTCACGCAGTAGGTTGCCGATTCATTCTGATGTAGACTGGCTGCCAGCCAAGGCTATAGAACTATTCAACATTTCCCAAGTGTATTTGTGCATAAGTGAATGTAACGGACTCGACAGGAGTTTGAACTCAGCTCTCCGATTTTTCATTCCGTGCGGAAATTAACTATACAGCAATGCCCATCCGCATTTATTAATTTTATCAAGCATTTCTAGTGTTACTCATATTCATAATTTATTATTTAGTAGCATGAAATAATTAAAAAAATAATAATTAATTAAAAAGTGTATCTCAATAGAAACGAAGAAAAGAGTGCTAGACTGCTACGTGATGTCAGTTCTTCAATACGGCTGTGAATGCTGGACAATATCATCGAAAATGAGCACAAAACTGGAAGCAACCGAAATGTGGTTCTACAGAAGGATGCTACGGATATCGTGGACTGAGCATGCAAGCAACGACGAGGTGTTAGAAAGAATGGCAACAAAAAGGAAATTGATGCTGAGCATCAGGAAGAGACAACTGAAGTTCCTGGGACATGCAATGAGGAAGGAGAGCCTGGAGAACCTGATACTGACTGGTCAGATAGAAGGAAAGAGAGACAGAGGAAGGCAGCGGATAACATATTTGCAGGGCCTGATCAGGTGGATGACGGAACGGGGGTTGACAGGAGAAACAGGAGCAAACATACTAAGAGCCACAAGGGATAGGGAGACGTGGAGAGCCATGATCGCCAACGTCCTGAAGAGACAGGGCACATAGAAGAAGAAGAAGAACTAAATAAATGTTAAATAGTCTGATTTTGTTTATACACATATCTTGAGAGAAGTGTGGTACAGTGGATATCGACTCAGAACGAGAAATTGAGGAGCCGTATTCGAATTCCAGTTGAAATCATTGCATTCACTTACGCGCAAATACCCTTGGGAAAGGTATTAATCCGTCTCTTTCTTCCAGTTATTTGTTAAATAACAGGATAGACTGAGTTCTATAGCATTGGCTGGTAACCAGTCTATAGCAGAAAACAATGGCAGCCTACTGAGGGAAAATCTTCTGCCCAGTCAATCATGTCTCGAAAGAGACATGATCGCCCAAAGCGTGTATTAAGTGTGGCACTTAGCTGACTGACTGATTTTAGCTCTAAAAGGGACCGCCAGAAACAGTTGTCATGGTGGACACTTGAGGATTTCTTATAACTCTCGTATTTATTATTCAATGAGAAGGGTGGCTTTCGCAATTGTAATACGAAAGTCGATGTCCGCTTGATCCACCTCGAGGGTATTTAAAACGGGTCAGCGGACGAAAGGTAGAAGTTGGACAGAAGGCGGTTAGAGGAGTTGTGGTTAAATGTCAGAAGGAATTTGACATCACGTACGATGGAAGCCGGCTTGACTTCGTCGTCAATTATGAAGCAGACGAAACTGGATCATGTGAAAGTCGCTAACAGAGCAAAGGGTAGACAACTCCTGGCTTTCTTAAAAACTACACCGACAATAAAAGAACAACAAAAAATTCGCTGCTATGAAAGTCAGTTTTCTGTGCAGGGCCTGGAAGTTTTTCCCGTCTGAATCTATTCTGCACATATATAAATCTACCATCCGCCCGTGTATTGAATACCGCTGCCACATCTGGTCGGATGCCCCTGCTATTCTCCTCGGGGTTCTTGACAAAATACAACCGAGAATCTGTAATGCTATCGATACCGACCTGGCAGACCGCCTGCAGTCACTCTCTCACCGGTGTGACATGGCTTCCCTGTGCCTCTTCTATAAATACTTTCACGGCTTCTGCTCCGATGAACTTAGAACACTGGTGGCTCCTAGTTACGAATTTGCACGAGATACTAAATTAGCAACTATGTTCCACTATTTTAAAATAAAACCGATAAAATGTAACCACAATTTCTACTCTAATAGCTTCTTTTCTTGCACAACCCGCCTGTGGAATTCCCTTCCATATACTTGCTTCCCCGACAGCTACAATCTCCAGGAATTTAAATGTAAGGTCAATAGACACTTCTTATCACACTAACTCGCATCCATTCTCTCAAACACTCTTCCCATCTACGCAACCCCCATCCTCGGTATACTCATCCGTCTATTACCCTCCTCCCGACATTTTTTATAACTAATCACTCTTTCTCATCACTTTCCCCTATGCAACCCCCTGCGCAATAGTGGCAGTGGAATGCCTTGCTTGTGGTGAAATGATTAAGAAAAAAGATTTAAAAAAAAAAAGAAAGATTCACGTCGAAAAAACACGTGGGTCTTCTTTTTTTTCCCCTTTCTTTTAGCTTATTTACTAGGTGGTGTCACCCACTTTTTTATAAAAGTAATTTTTTTCAACAGTTTTCGTTTCCTTGTCTTGAAGTCTTTTGTCTTGATTTGAAAAAAAATGTATTCTGTGTCTTATTTTAGAGTCAATTGTTACTATCATTTAACAAAATTATCTGCTTGTTTTATGTGCCTTGTCCGTTAAGGACGTAGGTGATCATGGCATTCCACGTCTCCCTATTCCTTGTGGCTCTTAGCACGCTTTCCTCTTTTAGACGCTGTAACCATCATTTGTCATCCACCTGCTCAGGCCTTTCAAATATGTTATCCGCTGCTTTCCCCTGTCTTTTTTTCCTCTCTCTGGCCTGTTAGTATCATGTTCTCCAAGCCCTCCTTCCTCATTGCATGTCACAGGAACTTCAGTTGTCTTTTCCTGATACTCAGTATTAATTTCCTTTTCGTTTACATCCTTATCAAAACCTCGTCATTGCTCACATGCTCGATGCTTGATATCCTTCTGTAGAACCACATTTCAGTTGAAATTCAGATTCAGTTTTTCCTTCATCATCGATGATATTGTCCAGCATTCACTGCCATATTGAAGAACTGGCGTCACATAGCAATCCAGTATTCTCTTCTTTGTTTCTAGCGAAATTTTTCCTGTCTCTTAATACTCTACTCAGCTTCTGGAACGCATCTTTTGCCATGCCAGTTCGCCTTCGGATCTCAGTGTTGCACTTTCCGTCTTCCGTTAGAACACTTCCTGGGTATTTAGATTTTTGTACCCGCTTGATTTTAGTATCCTCCACCTGTATTTGGCATTTTGGGTTGCTCTTTTTGCTCATGACCATGCATTCGGTTTTCTTGCAGTTTATTTGTAGTCTTTCCTTGTCACTCTCTTCAGCTACCTTCTGTAGGAGGTCTTACCTTATCCTTAATATGGCACATGTAAGGTCATTTTTATGCAAGCCTTTTTTGTAAAATCATTTCTCTTATGTTTTGTGTCAGTTTAATAAATGTTTGAAATTAAAATTTTCACAAAGTCATCTTGAGTATTTATTAATGTTGACCTCTTTTTTAATATCTAAACTTATTTATAACTGGAACTTTGCGTGTGTGTGTGTGTGTGTGTGTGTGTGTGTGTGTGTGTGTGTGTGTGTGTGTGTGTGTGTATCCGGTACCTTTAGACTCCGAAATGGCTGAATCGATTTTCTTGAAAATTTACACAGTTGTGCTATATAAGCGTCTGCGGGTGTTCTTAGCTAGGTTTTGTGTCGAGGTACCCCCGATAAATATCGAAAATCGATAATCGAAAAAATCGGGTTATAGAAGAAGTGGTCCGATTTTAATCAAATTGGATACACTCATAGACAAAGACATAAAAAACGATATTCAGAAGTTTCAAGGCTGCAGTTCTTACAATAGTGCAGAAAATCGATACTATATATATATATATAAAAGGCAAGATGTTTGTGTGTGTGTCTGTTTTATCTGCCTGTATGTCTGTATTTTTTCAGCTCTTTTATTTTAGTTTTTGTTTCGAGTTTGGCTCTAAGAAGGTATAATTATAGTTCTTAGTCTCAGCCATGATACCATTTACTCAGAGGACTTATTTAGCCTTCAAATTTCAGTTTTCGACGAAAAAACTTATTTGATGTCGATACCAGGAAATCAAAATTTGACTTACATCCATTCATTTTTCTTTCAGTCTACGGTTTCGCTTTAACTGGAAACAACTATTGCTTTTTAGTCTTTCGTGCCAACATCCAAATAGTCTGAGCTCCAGGACCATGGATTAGGTTTAAAGCTTTCAGTACACCCGAGCAACGCCGGGCTATACTGCTAGTTCTGAATAAGAATGTGCACGTTCCAAAATTAATTTTTACATTGTCTTTTTATAAAATTTAATTTTTAATTTTTGCACATAAATGCTAGTCACTATAAAATTATATGTTTATCGTTTCTTTCGGACGGTGACGTAGAAGATATAGGGTTTTGTTAAATATGTTTTCTTGTCATCTATTGAACATGAGTTCAATTCCTTTATTAATTTGAATTCAGTTAAAAGCATCTCGCCTCTAACGACAATTTCTTTTGCTAAGGGTGTCTCAGGTTAGAATAATGCTGCAGGACGAAGTTTTTCTTTCATAAAATTTCTCGAATATTCAGGCCGATTGACGAAAATAAATATAATGTTCAAAAAATAAACGGAGGGTCGACTCAAATATGGGAATCCACTGAAAATAACCTTTAGAGTGATATGAATATTTGTTTATTTGTGTGTATATGTGTGTGTAATGAGAGTATATTGAAAAATACATTTTCCGATTTCTCTCTACATATATCTGAGTGAGTGAGTTTTGTTTGAAGGCATATCAACAACTTTGTGGGTCATTCACTGCCAAAAAGTTAGGGTTCTAAGGTATTTCTGTAATGTTCGGTTATAGGGAGAAGGTTAATTTAGTCAGATTTTAACGAAATTTTTGTTTTTATTCTTATTTATTTTAGAAAACTGAAAATGAATTTTAGTTTTGTATTCAAAAATGTTTTGCTGAAATTCTTTTCCTTCAAAAATGTGTTGTGGTGATAATTTTTTCTTCAAAAATGTATATTTTTCTATAAAAGTCAATTTTTATGTATATATATTTCTATAAAAGCATTTTTATATTTTATTTATATTATTATATTTTTATATTTTTTTAGCCATGATACTATTTACTCAGAGGACTTATTTAGCCTTCAAATTTTAGTTTACGACGAAAAAACTTATTTGATATCGATACCAGGAAATCAAAATTTGACTTACATCCATTCCTTTTTTCTTTCAGTCTACGGTTTCGCTTTACCTGGAAACAATTATTGCTTTTGAGTCTAGGACCATGTATTATGTCTAAAGCTTTCATTACACCCGAGCAACGCCGGGCTATACTGCTAGTATAAAATTTAAAAAAAGTGGGCAAGGACGATTGTGAACATGACAAGAAGTTAACTCACATTTTACATTCATAATTATATACACATTGATTTGCATATACACTCACTCACAAATACAGTTTGCGATCGATAAACTGTTGTCTAAATGGCGCAAAACACTCACACTTTATTTTAGAAAATATTTTACCAAATTTACAAAAAATATCTTTGAAATCCTAAAGAGCAATTTTATTCAATAAAAATCATCATTGGCTTCCTCCACTTCCTCCAGACGACTTCGGAATCTCCTGCATATCTTCTGGACAGTCTCCTTGTTTAAGTTGGCGAATTGTGCTATAATCCTTGTTTTTAGCTCATATTTTGTGTGTTACAAGAATTTCTGTTAGTCTTTCGCTCCACTGTGCCTCTCACATAATAATCAAGGGTATTGCTGTCTAGGAAGGTAGAAGGCCATTTGTAAGGAGTGATGTGGTCGTAAAAATTATCTGTCAGGCATGACTAGGTTCTCTTCTTTGTGTGACATGGTGCAGAGTCTTTTTTTCAGCAGCCACTCTCTTGACCCAGGGCAGCACTGCCTCTACAAGGTACTTCATGCAGGGCTTTGTGTTGAGTACCAGGCTCTTTGGGAAGACCCTCGTACTCAACACAGAGTACTCAACACAACGTGATATGCTTACGGCATATCACGTTGAATACACCAGTTCTCGTTCGATCACCGAAGTTAAGCAACGTTGAGGCTGGTTAGTACTTATATAGGTGACCACTTGGGAATACCAGGCGCTGTAAGCGTTCAGTGATGAATGTGCGTTGTGGTGCAGTGGATATCGGCTTGGAAAGAGAAATCGGTAAACCTAGTTCGAATTCCAGTTGAATACCCTGCATTCACTTCAGCACTGGTACCCTTGGGAAAGGTATTAATTCGTCACTTCCCTCCAGTTATGGATTAAATAACAAGATGGGGCCCTGGAGGCAAACCATCTAGTGTTGGTGTCACAATGAAAACACCCTTGGTAACCCTGGCGAAGCATCAAGTATTCAGCTATTTGACAAGATTATGAATTTCGCTTCAAACTGCGCCAGGGTTCCAAATGCACAGGGAATACTGGAGGGGTGTAGTGAGTTCTATCTATCTATCTATCTATCTATCTATCTATCTATCTATCTATCATATCTATCTATCCTATTCCACAGTCTATCTATATCTATCTATCTATCTATCTATCTATCTATCTATCTATCTATCTATCCTTTATTCCACTAGTCTATTCTATCTATCTATCTATCTATCTATCTATCTATCTATCTATCTATCTATCTATCTATCTATCTATCTATCTATCCTTTATTCCACAGTCTATTCATATCTATCTATCTATCTATCTATCTATCTATCTATCTATCTATCTATCTATCTATCATCTATTCTATCTATCTATCTATCTATCTATCTATCTATCTATCTATCTATCTATCATCTATCTATCCTTTATTCAGTCATCTATCTATCTATCTATCTATCTATCTATCTATCTATCTATCTATCTATCTATCTATCTATCTATCTATCTATTCATATCTATCTATCTATCTATCTATCTATCTATCTATCTATCTATCTATCTATCTATCTATCTATCCCATCTATCATATCTATCTATCATATCTATCTATCTATCTATCTATCTATCTATCTATCCTTTATCTACATCATATCTATCTATCTATCTATCTATCTATCTATCTATCTATCTATCTATCTATCTATCTATCTATCTATCCTTTATTCTATCTATTCTATCTATCTATCTATCTATCTATCTATCTATCTATCTATCTATCTATCTATCCTTTATTCCATTCAATCTATCTATCTATCTATCTATCGATAGATAGATAGATAGATAGATAGATAGATAGATAGATAGATAGATAGATAGATAGATATGAATAGACTGTGGAATATAGGATAGATAGATAGCTAGATAGAACTCACTACACCAATGGCCGCAAGACATCGACGACAACGACGACTTTGGGAAAACGAATGGAAGCATAAAGTCGCAATCATTAGTGATCACACCAAACACCATAATGCTGTCTGGATACATCATCCTTTCTGAATTCTCTGCACTGTCTTCAGATTGACACCAAAACTTTCTGAGATGTTCATATTGGAGCTTCCGGTGCGAATGCCAAGAAGTACAGCATGCCGTTTCTAAATTTCTAGCAGGGTGACTTACATCATGGCATCATTTTTCTAACAGACAGTGCCCAACTGACAGTATCATACTGCACTATCGACAAAAACCAAAACAAACAACGCGCATGTGCGAAATTAAAAATATAAAATGCCAATATTTATCCATTACACCCTGTACACATAGACACACACATGCATTCAAGCATATAGGTATATATATTTATATAAGTGAGATAGTTTTGTCGTGCTTGTGTGTATGTATGCACGTGTGTGTGTGTGTGTGTGTGTGTGTGTGTGTGTGTGTGTGTGTTATGTCAGCAAGAATTCCGTTGTATTTTACTACGTAAATCGAAAGGCGGACAAGCCAAAAAGGCAACCCGAGGGTACCGCCCTTCTCCGCAACCAGCGTCCCTATCGTTAACGCTGTCAGCGAACCGACAACGCCCTGGAAAACAGACACTGTCCATGTCTGGTCGGAATGTGCCAGCCTCTGATTATCGCGAGTTGAGAGTGCATGGTGGAATGTCCAACGGTGAAATGCCAGACAACGCAGACCTTCACTATGTCGTCAACAGCGGAAAAAACCAAAAAAAAAAAAAAAAGGAAAGAAAGAAAGAAAGAAAGAAGGTATAAAAAGCAAATTGAGAGAAAATCTTGTCAGAGGGATCAAAATGTTAAGTCTGCTGATGTTGGAAATGAGTCAGGGTGATGACGAAATAGAACAGGATCCAGTAAAATCAGTCTCTCCAACGAAATTCCAATCTGAAATCTTCTAGATTGACATGCAGCTGCCTGTGTCGGTCTTGAAGATATCAGAAGGCCTATTTATTTAGGAATATATGTTCTTATCTAATTTCTTTTGCGAAGAATCAGGCAACTTTGCCCTCAAAGCCAGCGGAACCATCTGGCAGGGAATCTGTAAATTGTAGTGAAACAATTCATAAACTATTTTTGAAAAAACGCATTTGTCTATTCAGTATTTTTCATACTTTTTATCAATTGCGATTTTTTTATTTTCATTTTTACATTATTTTATTTTAAAAATATTTAAAATTATTTTATTTTAAAAATATTTAAAATTATTTTATTTTAAAAATATTTAAAATTATTTTATTTTTAAAATATTTAAAATTAATAACAGATAAACAATTCTAATAAAGGTGCGAGTAATATTTTTAACTCGCACCCTTAAATCGTGGGTGCTGTTTAAAATTTTATTCGTGGGGAAGAGGTTTTTTAACGTTTCACACCCAGCAAGACTGTTACGCCACTGATGCGTAGGGAGCTACTTAAGAGTAAAAGATTAGATAAAAGGAGAGTAAAGAAAAAGACGAACCAGTTACAGGGGGTGTCTGAGAAAGGAGCAAGTGAAGAATGGGAATACAGGTGCGATGACAGTCGCAAAAGTAGAGAGAAAGGAAAAGATATACAGGGTGATGTAGAAAAAAATGGGGTTAAGTGGTTAAGAGATGGGTATTGACATTGCATTTAAATTCCTGGAGGTTGTCGCAGTCAAAAGAGCAAGAATATGGAAGGGAGTTCCACAGGCGGGAAGTGCGAGAAAAGAAGCTGATGGAATAGAATTGTAGGGGGCATTTCGTTGATCTAACTGTGAATGGGTGGGTCTCTGTTGCCAGTTTGGTTGCATAAATAAACTCCAGTGTCAGAGGCACCAGTGACTTAAGCTCGTCGGAGCAGAAATCATGAAAATGTTAGTGAGTATCGGAGAAATATAATTTCTAGCTATTGATAGTGTGAATATAGCAATACTCACAATATGTTTGAAGGAAGAGGTCATGTAACAGATAGATAGATAGATAGATAGATAGATAGATAGATAGATAGATAGATAGATAGATAGATAGATATGATAGATAGATAGATAGATAGATAGATAGATAGATAGATAGATAGATATGAACAGGCTGGGATAGATAGATAGATAGATAGATAGATAGATAGATAGATAGATAGATAGATAGATAGATAGATAGGGATAGATAGATAGGTGATAGATAGATAGATAGATAGATAGATAGATAGATAGATAGATAGATATTAAATAGACTGAGATAGATAGATAGATAGATAGATAGATAGATAGATAGATAGAAACAGAAATGAATAGATAGATAGATAGATAGATAGATAGATAGATAGATATGAACAGAAATGAATAGAAAGATAGATAGATAGATAGATAGATAGATAGATAGATAGATAGATAGATAGATATGAGCAGACGGGATAGGGATAGATAGATAGATAGATAGATAGATAGATAGATAGATAGATAGATATAAACAGAAATGAATAGATAGATAGATAGATAGATAGATAGATAGATAGAAATAGAAATAGAATAGATATGATAGATAGATAGATAGATAGATAGATAGATATAAACAGAAATTAATAGATAGATAGATAGATAGATATAAACAGAAATTAATAGATAGATAGATAGATAGATAGATAGATAGATAGATAGATAGATATGAACAGAAATGAATAGATAGATAGATAGATAGATAAATAGATAGATAGATATAAACAGAAATTAATAGATAGATAGATAGATAGATAGATAGATAGATAGATATGAATAGAAATGAGTAGATAGATAGATAGATAGATAGATAAATAGATAGATAGATATAAACAAAGAAATGAATAGATAGATAGATAGATAGATAGATAGATAGATATAAACAAAAAAGAATAGATAGATAGAATAGATAGATAGATAGATAGATAGATAGATAGATAGATAGATATCACCGCAAGCAAGGTAATAGGGTCACTAAAATATAAGGGTTTACAGTGTGTGGAAGAATTAAGAACATAAATATTAATAGTGAGCGGAAAGAGAAAAGAATTATCAGAAATAGCGATTAACATTACATTTAAATTTTTTCGGATTAAATTTGGCTGGAAAGCATGGAATCGGAAGGGAGTTCCACAAGCAATAAGTGCGAGGAAAAGAAACTGTTAGCATGAAACTTCCGGCTAGATCTAACTAGTGAAAATGTATGTTGATGAGTTCTCATCGCCAGTCCTAGTAGTTCGCTTAAGTCTAGGTATCAGGACGAAGGACTCACCCGAACAATTACTATGAAAGTATTTATTTTTAAAAAAAGCACAGAGAGGCTACCATACGGCGGTAGGTAAGTAAAAGAAGCCGAATTGCCAGATCAGGGACAACACTATTGCTGATTCTTCTTTGCATCTTAACATGGAGCTTAAGATAAATAGCAGAGACACTGGACCATATGTGGCAGCCATATTCTAAGAATGGATGAATGGTAGATTTAGAGAAATTTAAGAGAGGGTTATACTGGAACATCCTGCCATCCCCGAGAATAGAAGGCTCTACTTTATAAAAGACGGTAACGAGCGGTACGAATATGGAAAAGGTCCTAGGCATTCGCCTGACTGCTCTATGACACAGTCAGCTCTCTGCTCTCGTTTAGAGGGCGCTCTCTGTTTCCGAGCAGAGAGCACAAAACCAGTCGTGGTTCCGCCGAAGGGTAGAACCACGACTGGGAAAAATAGACAGAGATTTTTTGGCCCGGCTATATGGCCGGGAATACCCACTATAAAATGACCATGTGTCACATCTGGCCTTGCGTGGGAAGGCTAGTAAATACAAAAGGTCTTAGGCTAAGGCATTCACTATTCGATAGTCGATTCCGCTCCATTCCATTTGATAGGAAGGATTGGATCAGCTCAAAAATTTGTCTGAAGACACTGTAACTTTTTAGCTTATGACTTGCCTATTTGTGTGTTATTGTTAATTGTACCTTAGTACAATAAATCTGTATTTCTTATTCCTGGTGTGGAGTTCCATACTTCAACTGAAAAAGGTCTTAGGCGAAGGCATTCACTATTCGATAGTCGATTCCGCTCCAACCCGTGGCTTGCCTATATGTGTATTATTGTTAATTGTACCTTAGTACAATAAATCTGTATTTCTTATTCCTTGTGTGGAGTTCCATTCTTCAACTGATCATTTTATACTCTATTCCTTTTCGGGATATATCAAGAACACATTTTAAAATATATTCCAAATTTATAAACAGGGTCCAAAGAGAAGACAAATATGGTGATCAAAGAAATCAGGAATTTCGAGGAAGAGTACTGAACAGCTACTGTTTTTTTTTTTCTTAGTCTAGTTCCATTCTTCAACTGACCATTTTATACTGTATTTTTTTCGGGATATATCAGATAGATTCACTGATGATCATTGGAGAGAAGTTTAGTTTGGCAGGTGTTTAAAGTAAAAAGCTATTTTTGCCCTTGTTAACGACAGACTTATTTGGGGGTGGGGCATAGGCTGCCATTTTGACCTTGTCGGGCTGATCAGTCTGACTATCGAGGCAGATGTAAATGGTTTTGACGTCTGCGTAGACACCAAGTCCAGATGTAATCGGGAAGGTCATTAATGAAATTAAAAACAGCGTAGGATCAAGGATGGAGCCTTGGGGGTTACCCGCATTAATACCGGAGATCACCCACATTTGCACGAAAAGATCTCGGCGAGTGACTGTTCAGGATAACTTTCAATTCCCGGTTTGATAGGAAGGATTGGATCAGCTCAAAAATGTATCTAAAGTCACTGTAACTTTTCAGCTTATGAAGATGAACTCTATGCCAGACCCTGTGAAAGTCTTTCGAGTTGTCTAATGCCACAGGCCGAGTTTCATTGTTTTCATTTAGAGCATGACAGAGGCTCTCTGTAATAATTGTCAGTACGCTACCAATTGACCTGAAGAAACAGAAGCCGTATAACTTACAGTATTTACATTATTCGGAATATTGTTCTCATCTTTGTTGTCATTTGTACGACGTTTCGGCCATTGTACACTCCAACCTTCTTCAGGTGCTAGGAATTTTGAACCGAGCCCTTCATTACAATCATGAACCAGTGGATATAGACGTTGATTAGTTCCTGTGACTTGATCCAAAGAGTTGTGAGTTCAATACCAGGCTACAGCAGTGGTGAACAAGTAATTTCCAGGGTTAAAATGAGAATACTCATGACTACCAGAAGAGGCACTACTACGCAAGGAATGAAGTTTATATATCCCAGTGATTGTAATAAAGGGTTCGGTTCGAAATTCCTAGCACCTGAAGAAGGCTGAAGCGTACAACGGCCGAAACGTCGTACACGGCAACACAGATGATGATAATAGTCCGAATAATGTAAATACTGTAAATACTACCTCATCTCAGAAATATAGACAAATGCCGTATGGCTTGTCTGACAAAAAGCCCTGTGATGAGAAATGATAAACCAATTCAGCATTGATTAGCGCTTCTCGGATATTTCCAAAAAGTGGCAGAAAGCTAATAGGCCGATAGTTAAAAAGGTCAGACGGTTCACCAGAGTTCTTGAAAACTGGAAAAATAAATCATGACGACTAGCAGGAGGCAGCGAAGCATTTATTATACAGTTTAGAAATAACAGGAACTAATTCGGGAGTACACTTCTTTATGACTATTACAGGGATACCAGCGTGTCCCCATGCTTTGTAGCGGTCTAGGTTGATAGCCGAAATCATGGAAGGGGTTATATTCATATCACTCAGCAGATACAAGTGGGAAGTTGGGCAAGGATATTCCGGATGAGTCGAATTTGAGAAGAATTTACGGGCTAAGCATTCAGCTTTATCAGCAGAGGATGTTAACACTTCAAATTAATTGAAGTGTCGGGTAATAGAGACTTAACTCATACTTTGTTGTATCATGGAGGAATGACAATACACGGATATAAGCAAGTAATACGTTTATTCTCAGTAGGTAGAGTAGTACACATCCGTGTAGGGTGGCAACAACTAGTGAGCTGAGTAGACAACGACCGTGCTAGCCGTCAGCTACCGACTCCACTGTCGCTACTCGATATTAGTCCTTTATATATTGTGAACCGTATGTCATGTGTTCTAGCTATGTCACAACATATTTAATACTTTATGACACAGTCACCAGTCGTCAGTCAGTCAGTTAAGTGCCATACGTGAAACACGCTTGGGCGATCATGTCTCGAAAGAGACATGACTGACTGGGGAGAAGATTATCCCGCAGTAGGTTGCCATTGCTTTCTGCGGTAGACTGGTTGCCGATCAAGGCTATAGAACACAATCTGTCCTGCTATTTAACCCACAACTGGAGGGAAGAGACGGATTAATACCTTTCCCAAGGGTATTTGCGCGTAAGTGAATACAATGGATTCAACTGGTATTCGAAATCGGCTCCCCGATTTCTCGTCCGAGCCGATATCCACTGTCCACAACGCACATCCACCAGTAGTCACGGAAGCCAAATTTGTTAGAGTCTACGCGGTGCCTATTTGTTCCAGGCACGCGTCATAGTGAGAACTAAGGTTTTGCTAGGGAAGATCAAGGAGGTAACCTGCTCCTTGGTTTTGCTAAGGAAACGAATAGAGAAGTCCACGATTTGTGTAAAGGATTGGGCAATGGAAAAATCTATTGTCAGAATACAGCAACATCAATACATTTAGAATATTTCAGACACGTGTCATAGTGGAAATCGTAGTTTTGCTAGGGAAGAAAGGAGGTCACCTGTTTCTGCCTTTTGCTAAGGAAACGAATGAAAGTTGCTTTGGGCTATGAAAAAAGTTTGTCTGAATACCAACAGCATCAATACATTTAGAATATTTCAGACACGTGTCATAATAAGGAAATGTAGTTTTGCTAGGGAAGAGAAAGGTCCACCCTGTTTCTGCCTTTTGCTAAGGAAACGAGTAGAGAAGTTCACGGTTTGGGCTATAGAAAAAGTTTGTCTGAATACCAGCAACATCAATACACATTTAGAATATTTCAGACACGTGTCATAGTGAGAATCATAAGTTTTGTAGGAAGAGAAGGAGGTCACTGTTTCTGCCTTTTGCTAAGGAAACGAGTAGAGAGGTTCACGGTTTGGGCTATAGAAAAAGTTTGTCTGAATACCAGCAACATCAATACATTTAGAATATTTCAGACACGTGTCATAATGAGAATCATATGGTTGCTAGGGAAGAGAAAGGAGGTCACCTGTTTCTGCCTTTTGCTAAGGAAACGAGTAGAGAAGTTCACAGTTTGGGCTATAGAAAAAGTTTGTCTGAATACCAGCAACATCAATGCATTTAGAATATTTCAGACACGTGTCATAGTGAGAATCATGGTTTTGCTAGGGAAGAGAAAGGAGGTCACCTGTTTCTGCCTTTTGCTAAGGAAACAGGTAGAGAAGTTCACGGTTTGGGCTATAGAAAAAGTTTGTCTCTGAATACCAGCAACATCAATACATTAGAATATTTCAGACACGTGTCATGGTGAGAATCATGGTTTTGCTAGGGAAGAGAAAAGGAGGTCACACCTGTTTCTGCCTTTTGCTAAGGAAACGAGTAGAGAAGTTCACGCTTTGGGCTATAGAAAAAGTTTGTCTGAATACCAACAGCATCAATACATTTAGAATATTTCAGACACGTGTCATAGTGAGAATCATAGTTTTGCTAGGGAAGAGAAAGGAGGTCACCTGTTTCTGCCTTTTGCTAAGGAAACAGTAGAGAAGTTCACGCTTTGGGCTATGAAAAAGTTTGTCTGAATACCAGCAACATCAATACATTTAGAATATTTCAGACACGTGTCATAGTGAGAATCATGGTTTTGTAAAGGGAAGGAGAAAGGAGGTCACCTGTTTCTGCCTTTTGCTAAGGAAACGAGTAAGAAAGTTCACCGGTTTGGGCTATAGAAAAAGTTTGTCTGAATACCAGCAACATCAATACATTTAGAATATTTCAGACACGTGTCATAATGAGAATCATGGTTTTGCTAGGGAAGAAAGGAGGTCACCTGTTTCTGCCTTTTGCTAAGAGGTAGTGAAAGTTCACAGTTTGGGCTATAGAAAAAGTTTGTCTGAATACCAGCAACATCAATACATTTAGAATATTTCAGACACGTGTCATAGTAGGAATGTAGTTTTGCTAGGGAAGAAAAGGAGTCACCTGTTTCTGCCTTTTGCTAAGGAAACGAGTAGAGAAGTTCACGGTTTGGGCTATAGAAAAAGTTTGTCTGAATACCAGCAACATCAATACATTTAGAATATTTCAGACACGTGTCATAATGAGAATCATAGTTTTGCTAGGAAGAGAAAGGGAGGTCACCTGTTTCTGCCTTTTGCTAAGGAAACGAGTAGAAGTTCACGCTTTGGGCTATAGAAAAAGTTTGTCTGAATACCAGCAACATCAATACATTTAGAATATTTCAGACACGTGTCATAATGAGAATCATAGTTTTGCTAGGAAGAAAGGAGGTCACCTGTTTCTGCCTTTGCTAAGGAAACGAGTAGAGAAGTTCACGGTTTGGGCTATAGAAAAAATTTGTCTGAATACCAGCAACATCAATACATTTAGAATATTTCAGACACGTGTCATAGTGAGAATCATAGTTTTGCTAGGGAAGAGAAAGGAGAGGTCACCTGTTTCTGCCTTTGCTAAGGAAACGAGTGAAAGTTCACCGGTTTGGGCTATAGAAAAAGTTTGTCTGAATACCAGCAACATCAATACATTTAGAATATTTCAGACACGTGTCATAGTGAGAATCATAGTTTTGCTAAGGAAGAGAAAAGGAGTCACCTGTTTCTGCCTTTTGCTAAGGAAACGAGTAGAGAAGTTCACCGGTTTGGGCTATAGAAAAAGGTTTGTCTGAATACCAGCAACATCAATACATTTAGAATATTTCAGACACGTGTCATAATGAGAATCATAGTTTTGCTAGGGAAGAGAAAGGAGGTCACCTTTTTTCTGCCTTTTGCTAAGGAAACGAGTAGAGAAGTTCACGGTTTGGGCTATAGAAAAAGTTTGTCTGAATACCAGCAACATCAATAAATTTAGAATATTTCAGACACGTGTCATAGTGAGAATCATAGTTTTGCTAGGGAGAGAAAGGAGGTCACCTGTTTCTGCCTTTTGCTAAGGAAACGAGTAAGTTCACACTTGGGCTATGAAAAAAGTTTGTCTGAATACCAGCAACATCAATACATTTAGAATATTTCAGACACGTGTCATAGTGAGAATCATAGTTTTGCTAGGGAAGAGAAAGGAGGTCACCTGTTTCTGCCCTTTGCTAAGGAAACAGGTAAGTTCACGGTTTGGGCTATAGAAAAAGTTTGTCTGAATACCAGCAACATCAATACATTAGAATATTTCAGACACGTGTCATAATGAGAATCATAGTTTTGCTAGGGAAAGAGAAGGAGGTCACCCTGTTTCTGCTTTTGCTAAGGAAACGAGTAGAGAAGTTCACGGTTTGGGCTATAGAAAAAGTTTGTCTGAATACCAGCAACATCAATACATTTAGAATATTTCAGACACGTGTCATAATGAGAATGTAGTTTTGCTGGGAAGAGAAAGGAGGTCACCTGTTTCTGCCTTTGCTAAGGAAACGAGTAGAGAAGTTCACGGTTTGGGCTATAGAAAAAGTTTGTCTGAATACCAGCAACATCAATACATTTAGAATATTTCAGACACGTGTCACAATGGAATCATAGTTTTGCTAGGAAGAGAAAGGAGGTCACCTGTTTCTGCCTTTTGCTAAGAAACGAGTAGAGAAGTTCACGGTTTGGGCTATAGAAAAAGTTTGTCTGAATATGACAACATCAATACGTTAGAATATTTCAGACACGTGTCATAATGAGAATCATGGTTTTCCTAGGGAAGAGAAAGGAATTCTGCCTGTTTCTGCCTTTGCTAAGGAAACGAATAGAGAAGTTCACGGTTTGGGCTATGAAAAAAGTTTGTCTGAATACCAGCAACATCAATACATTTAGAATATTTCAGACACGTGTCATAGTGAGAATCATAGTTTTGCTAGGGAAGAAAGGAGGTCACCTGTTTCTGCCTTTTGCTAAGGAAACGAGTAAGAGAAGTTCACGCTTTGGGCTATAGAAAAAGTTTGTCTGAATACCAGCAACATCAATACATTTAGAATATTTCAGACACGTGTCATAATGAGAATCATAGTTTTGCTAGGGAAGAGAAAAGGAGGTCACCTGTTTCTGCCTTTTGCTAAGAAACGAGTAGAGAAGTTCACGGTTTGGGCTATAGAAAAAGTTTGTCTGAATACCAGCAACATCAATACATTTAGAATATTTCAGACACGTGTCATAGTGAGAATCATAGTTTTGCTAGGGAAGAGAAAGGAGGTCACCTGTTTCTGCCTTTTGCTAAGAGCAGGTAGAGAAGTTCGGTTTGGGCTATAGAAAAAATTTGTCTGAATGGCAACATCAATACATTTAGAATATTTCAGACACGTGTCATAATGAGAATCATAGTTTTGCTAGGAAGAGAAGGAGGTCACCTGTTTCTGCCTTTTGCTAAGGAAACAGTGAAAGTTCACGGTTTGGGCTATAGAAAAAGTTTGTCTGAATACCAGCAACATCAATACATTTAGAATATTTCAGACACGTGTCATAATGAGAATCATAGTTTTGCTAGGGAAGAGAAAGGAGGTCACCTGTTTCTGCCTTTTGCTAAGGAAACGAGTAGAGAAGTTCACGGTTTGGGCTATAGAAAAAGTTTGTCTGAATACCAGCAACATCAATACATTTAGGGCCTTTCAGACACGTGTCATAGTGAGAATCATAGTTTTGCTAGGGAAGAAAGGAGGGTACCTGTTTCTGCCTTTTGCTAAGGAAACAGGTAGAAGTTCACGGTTTGGGCTATAGAAAAAGTTTGTCTGAATACCAGCAACATCAATACATTTAGAATATTTCAGACACGTGTCATAGTAAGAATCTAGTTTTGCTAGGAAGAGAAAGGAGGTCACCTGTTTCTGCCTTTTGCCAAAACGAGTAGAGAAGTTCACGGTTTGGGCTATAGAAAAGTTTGTCTGAATACCAGCAACATCCAATGCATTTAGAATATTTCAGACACGTGTCATAATGAGAATCATAGTTTTGCTAGGGAAGAGAAGGAGGTCACCTTTTTTCTGCCTTTTGCTAAGGAAACGAGTAGAAGTTCACGGTTTGGGCTATAGAAAAAGTTTGTCTGAATACCAGCAACATCAATAAATTTAGAATATTTCAGACACGTGTCATAGTGAGAATCATAGTTTGCTAAAGGAAGAGAAAGGAGGTCACTGTTTCTGCCTTTTGCTAAGGAAACGAGTAGAAGTTCACGGTTTGGGCTATAGAAAAGTTTGTCTGAATACCAGCAACATCAATACATTTAGAATATTTCAGACACGTGTCATAGTGAGAATCACATAGTTTTACTAGGGAAGAAAGGAGGTCACCTGTTTCTGCCTTTTGCTAAGGAAGCAGTGAAAGTTCACGGTTTGGGCTATAGAAAAAGTTTGTCTGAATACCAACAACATCCAATACATTTAGAATATTTCAGACACGTGTCATAATGAGAATCATAGTTTTGCTAGGGAAGAGAAAGGAGGTCACCTGTTTCTGCCTTTTGCTAAGAAACAGTAGAGAAGTTCACAGTTTGGGCTATAGAAAAAAGTTTGTCTGAATACCAGCAACATCAATACATTTAGAATATTTCAGACACGTGTCATAATGAGAATCATAGTTTTGCTAGGGAAGAGAAAGGAGGTCACCTTTTTCTGCCTTTTGCAGAAACGAGTAGAAGTTCACGGTTTGGGCTATAGAAAAAGTTTGTCTGAATACCAGCAACATCATAAATTTGAATATTTCAGACACGTGTCATAGTGAGAATCATAGTTTTGCTAGGGAAGAGAAAGGAGGTCACCTGTTTCTGCCTTTTGCTAAGGAAACAGTGTAAGAGAAGTTCACGGTTTGGGCTATAGAAAAAGTTTGTCTGAATACCAGCAACATCAATACATTTAGAATATTTCAGACACGTGTCATAGTGAAGATCATAGTTTGCTAGGGAAGAGAAAGAGGAGGTCACCTGCGTTTCTGCTTTTTGCTAAGGAAACAGATGAAAGTTCACGGTTTGGGCTAGAAAAGTTTGTCTGAATACCAGCATCAATACATTTAGAATATTTCAGACACGTGTCATAATGAGAATCATAGTTTTTGTAGGGAAGAGAAAGGAGGTCACCTGTTTCTGCCTTTTGCTAAGGAAACGAGTAGAAGTTCACAGTTTGGGCTATAGAAAAGTTTGTCTGAATACCAACCCAACATCAATACATTAGAATATTTCAGACACGTGTCATAATGAGAATCATGGTTTTGCTAGGGAAGAGAGGAGGTCACCTGTTTTCTGCCTTTTGCTAAGGAAACAGGTAGAGAAGTTCACAGTTTGAGCTATAGAAAAAAGTTTGTCTGAATACCAGCAACATCAATACATTTAGAGTCTTTCCAGACACGTGTCATAATGAGAATCATGAATTTTGCTAGGGAAGAGAAAGGAGGTCACCTGTTTCTGCCTTTTGCTAAGGAAACGCGTAGAGAAGTTCACGGTTTGGGCTATAGAAAAAGTTTGTCTGAATACCAGCAACATCAATACATTTAGAATATTTCAGACACGTGTCATAATGAGAATCATAGTTTTCCTAGGGAAGAGAAAGGAGGTCACCTGTTTCTGCCTTTTGCTAAGGAAACGAATAGAGAAGTTCACGGTTTGGGCTATAGAAAAGTTTGTCTGAATACCAGCAACATCAATACATTTAGAATATTTCAGACACGTGTCATAGTGAGAATCATAGTTTTGCTAGGGAAGAGAAAGGAGGTCACCTGTTTCTGCCTTTTGCTAAGGAAACGAGTAGAGAAGTTCACAGTTTGGGCTATAGAAAAAGTTTGTCTGAATACCAACAACATCAATACATTTAGAATATTTCAGACACGTGTCATAGTGAGAATCATAGTTTTGCTAGGGAAGAGAAAGGAGGTCACCTGTTTCTGCCTTTTGCTGAAAACGAGTAGAGAAGTTCACGGTTTGGGCTATAGAAAAAAGTTTGTCTGAATACCAGCAACATCAATACATTTAGAATATTTCAGACACGTGTCATAATGAGAATCATAGTTTTGCTAGGGAAGAGAAAGGAGGTCACCTGTTTCTACTTTTGCTAAGGAAACGAGTAGAGAAGTTCACGGTTTGGGCTATAGAAAAAGTTTGTCTGAATACCAGCAACATCAATACATTTAGAATATTTCAGACACGTGTCATAATGAGAATCACATGGTTTGCTAGGGAAGAGAAAGGAGGTCACCTGTTTCTGCCTTTTTGCTAAGGAAACGGTAGAGAAGTTCACGGTTTGGGCTATAGAAAAAGTTTGTCTGAATACCAGCAACATCAATACATTTAGAATATTTCAGACACGTGTCATAGCTGCTGGAAATCATAGTTTTGCTAGGGAAGAGAAAGGAGGTCACCTGTTTCTTTTGCTAAGGAAACAGTGAAAGTTCACGGTTTGGGCTATAGAAAAAGTTTGTCTGAATACCAATGACATCAATACATTTAGAATATTTCAGACACGTGTCCTTAGTGAGAATCATAGTTTTGCTAGGGAGAGAAGAAAGGAGGTCACCTGTTTCTGCCTTTTGCTAAGGAAACGAGTAGAAGTTCACGCTTTGGGCTATAGAAAAAGTTTGTCTGAATACCAGCAACATCAATACATTTAGAATATTTCAGACACGTGTCATAATGAGAATCATAGTTTTGCTAGGGAAGAGAAAGGAGGTCACCATATTTCTGCCTTTTGCTAAGGAAACGAGTGAGAAGTTCACGGTTTGGGCTATAGAAAAAGTTTGTCTGAATACCAGCAACATCAATACATTCAGAATATTTCAGACACGTGTCATAGTGAGAATCATAGTTTTGCTAGGGAAGAGAAAGGAGGTCACCTTTTCTGCCTTTTGCTAAGGAAACGAGTAGAAAGTTCACGGTTTGGGCTATAGAAAAAGTTTGTCTGAATACCAGCAACATCAATGATTTAGAATATTTCAGACACGTGTCATAATGAGAATCATAGTTTTTGCTTAGGAAGAGAAAGGAGGTCACCTGTTTCTGCCTTTGCTAAGGAAACGAGTAGAGAAGTTCACGGTTTGGGCTATAGAAAAAGTTTGTCTGAATACCGGAAACATCAATACATTTCAACCAAGTGTCATGGACAGAATTAAAGTCATTGAAGACAAAAATGTACACAGATGAATGGAAAGAAAGTGTTTTTCTATAATGTCAGCTATCACGTCTAATATCCTGCCGTACTAGGAAGATCAAGGCGTTAAAGGAAAAGGAGATTGCTGAGTTTGTTGTGGTGCAGTGGATATCGACTCTAAACGACAAATCGGAGAGCCGAGTTCGAATTCCTGTCGAATTCTTTGCATTCACTTACGAACAAATACCCTTGGGAATGGGATTAATCCGTCTCTTCCCTCTAGTTATGGGTTAAATAATAGGACAGATTGGGTTCAATAGCCTTGCCTGGCAACTAGTCTACCGCAGAAAGTAATGGCAACCTACTGCGGAATAATCTTCTGCCCAGTTAGTCATGTCTCTTTCGAGACATGATCGCTCAAAGCGTATATGATGTATGGCCCTTAACTGACTGAGTATTTGTGAGTAAAGTGGGTGGAATGTATTGTTTAGAATCAGGATTTTAATAATCATGGTATACTAAGATTTATTATAATTTAAAAAACAAATTATGTATCGTGTGGGTCATTTATTTTGGTAAAATAACTTTAAAGTTATATTGGAGCATAAGCTATCAGTGAAACATTGCAATTAATTAAAATTCAATGTTTTTGTTGTAATATATATATATATATAGTCATCCACAGACAGATCTGTTTCGCTGTATCACAGTTCATCAGTACGGTTAGACTCCGATTGCTGTTAACCCACCGATTCTACCGCTGGGCTATGGGCGTTCGGTAGAAGACGGCAGACTTTTTAGCGTGTATATCGTCATTATACCCGCCCAATAGCCAGAGTGCTCTAATCCATTACTGAATGAGCGATGCGTACATGCCAGAGTAGCTACTGTTTTTCAAAGTCTACCATTCTTCCAGAGTGCTCAATCAGGGTGTGAGAGCGTAAAGAGTCATCCGCAGACAGATCTGTTTCGCTGTATCACAGCTCACCAGTACGGTTAGACACCGATTACTTTTAATCCAGGATTGAAACCCGACCGAATTGGCGTCAGTCGGCGATTCTACCTCTGGGCTATGGGCGTTCGGTAGAAGAAGGCAGACTTTTTAGCGTGTATATTGTCATTATATATGTATATATATATGTATGTGTTAGTGTGTGTGTGTGTGTGTGTGTGTGTGTGTGTGTGTGAGAAAGACAGACAGAGACAGAGAGAGAACGAGAGAGAGAGAGAGAAAGGGTGGATCAATACATCCATTTTTATGATTGCCTAAAGCGTGTTTCACGTATGGCACTTAACTGACTGACTGAGTTTAGTAACGAAAACTGGAATCATATGACTGAGTTGTCAGGGGCCTGAAGAAACAATTACTTGGCCATCGAAAGATTATCCCGGATGTATACACCAAGGCCATGCATGTGAATGTTGGAAGGAGGAATATATCTGGCGATCGGCACAAGATATATGTGTCATATTAGTGAAAAAAAAGGCTGAGGAGATTAGTTGTCTTTTTTTTTTCTTTTTTGTTTACTCATATAGCTGTATCTGTTTTTGTTGCTTTTCCTGAGATTTACTTTGAGAAAAGAGAGAAAAATCAACAATAATTGTCACTATCGGACTTCTAACGACCAGTTGAAAACAGCCATCAGCATTTTGCCAAGCCGGTATCCACACAATAAAAGGTCACAACCACTGGCTAGACTTATTATCAAGAAGTTAAGACAGTTAAATCATTGTGGCCCTCGTAGATGAAAGAAAGAAAGAAAGAAAGAACTGATAAACCATATCCTGAACATGGAACAAAGGTTGAACATTTAATCCTGTTCAATAGACATGTAAGATAGTTCAAGCTTCAAGTTTTTCCTTCATCTTTGATGAGATTGTCCAGCATTCACTACCATATTGAAGGTCAGACATCACATAGCAATCCAGTATTCTCTTCCGTGTTTCTAGCGAAAGTTTCCTGTCTCTTAATACTCTACTCAGCTTCTGGAATGCATCCTCGTGCTTTTGGATCTCAGGAATATAAATGTATAGAAATTGCTGTGATCACGAAGTGAGGGGTCAGTTTGTATATTGATTGTAATATGGAATTGATCCCCCACTTTATATCCAGTATTCTCTTCTTTGTTTCTAGTGAGCTGACAAAGTATAATTAATCTGATTTGAAACAAATATTTATTTTAGGGTTAAAATATCGCAGAAATATTTTTTTTAACCCAACAGCAGTTACATTGACAGCTTGATAATAGATACAATATCGTTCTACTGAGACTTTATCGTTGAAACATAATTGAAGAAAATGATGTGAGTGCCTTTTTTATATCATTTTTAAGTATTCAGTCAGTTAAGCGCCATACGTGAAACACGCTTGGGCCATCATGTCTTGAAAGAGACATGAATGCCTGGGCAGAAGATTATCCCACAGTAGGTTGCCATTGCTTTCTGCGGTAGACTGGTTGCCATCCAAGTCTATAGAAACCAATCTGTCCTGTTATTTGACTCATAGGTAGAGGGAAGAGAGATCTATTATATTATTACGTATTAATTAATGGGGGATCAGTTTATTACTTCGTAACAATATAAAAGTAATCTCCCACTTTATGCCCAGTAGAAGCCTAAAACATGTTTTCAACTATTATCTTCAGTCAGTTAAGTGCCATACATGATACACGCTTGGGCGATCATGTCTCGAAAGAGACATGACTGACTGGGCAGAAGATTATCCCGCAGTAGTTTGCCATTGCTTTCTGCGGTATACTGGTTGCCGACCAAGGCTATACAACCCAAACTGTCCTGTTATTTAACCCATAACTGGAAGGAACAGAGACGTATTAATACCTTTCTAAAAGGTATTTGTGCGTAAATGAATGCAATGAATTCAACTGGAATTTGAACTCGGCTCCCCGATTTCTCGTTCCGGGCCGATATACACTGCACCACAATGCACATCCACGTATTTAAGTATTCAATAATATTAAAAATGTGCGTTGTGGTGCTGTGGATATCGGCTCGGAACGAGAAATCAGGGAGCCGAATTCGAATTCCAGGTGAATTCACTTACGCGCAAATACATTTGGGAAAATAAAATAATCAATCTCTTCCCTCCAGTTATGGGTTAAATACAAGGACAGATTGAGTTCTATATCATTGATTCGTAACCAGTCTACTGCAGAAAGTAATGGCAACCTACTGCGGGGTAATCTTCTGACCAGGCAATCATGTCTCTAAAAAGATATGATCGCCCAAACGTGTATTACGTATGTCACTTAACTGATTGACTGAACATAATAGTTAAAAACAATTTAAACTTCTACTGGGCATAAAGTGGGGGATCGGTTTTCTATTTTTATGAAGTAAGAAAATGATCCCCCACTAATTACTACTTATTAATATAATGATATATTTCATTTCTTCTCGCTCCAGCTATGGGCTACATGGCAGGACAAATTGGGTTCTATAACCTTGGCTGGCAACCAGTCTACCGCAGAGAGCAATGGCAACCTACTGCGGGATAATCATCTGACCAGGCAATCATGTCTCTAAAGAGATATGATCGCCCAAGCGTGTATCTTGTACGTCACTTAACTGACTGACTGAATCTTCAAAATTTAGGAATGTATTCAAACAATTCATCCATCGCATCCCATATATTGACAGAAATTAGACTGTATATGTGCTTCCTATTTTCTCTCCATTAAACTTAATGTCAATGTAGTTGCAATACAATAAGTAAACTATAATAACAATCCTGTGATATGGGGACAGATTCCAAAATACTTTGATTCCATATCAATACATGCTATATTGTCCTTCGTGTTTATACAAGACTGTGCTCTCGATTTTTTTTTAATCATCTCACCCCAAGCAAGGCATTCCACTGCCACTATTGCGCATGGGGCTACATAAGGGAAGGTAAAGAGAAGGAGTAGTTAGACATAGGGATTGTCAGGAGGAAGGTGACAGATGAGTAAGGATACCGAGGATGAGGGTTGGGTAGATGGGAAGAGTGTTTTTTTTAATCATCTCACCCCAAGCAAGGCATTCCACTGCCACTATTGCGCATGGGGCTACATAAGGGAAGGTAAAGAGAAGGAGTAGTTAGACATAGGGATTGTCAGGAGGAAGGTGACAGATGAGTAAGGATACCGAGGATGAGGGTTGGGTAGATGGGAAGAGTGTTTTTTTTAATCATCTCACCCCAAGCAAGGCATTCCACTGCCACTATTGCGCATGGGGCTACATAGGGGAAGGTAAAGAGAAGGAGTGGTTAGACATAGGGAATGTCAGGAGGAATGAATGTTAGACATAGGGAATGTCAGGAGGAATGGGAGCAGGTTAGTGTGTTAGGAGGTGTCTATTGACCTTACATTTAAACTCCTGGAGATTGTATCCGTCGGGGAAGCAATCGTGTGGAAGGGAATTCCACAGTTGGGAAGTGCGAGGAAAGAAACTGTTGGAGTAGAAGTTGCGGTTGTATTTTATCGGTTTCACTGTAAAAGGGTGGGATCTAGTTGCTAATCTAGTATCTCATGCAAATTCGTATTTAGGGGGCACCAGTGATCTAAGTTCATTGGAGCAGAAGCCGTGAAAGTATTTATAGAAGAGACACAGGGAAGCCACGTCGCGCCGGTGGGAGAGAGACTGCAGGCGGTCTGCCAAGTCGGTATCTATCACATTACAGACCCTCCTCTGAACCTTATCGAGAATCCCGAGGAGAATAGCAGAGGCACCTGACCAGATATGGCAGCAGTATTCAATGCACGGGCGGATGGTAGATTTATATATGTGCAGGATAGATTTAGACGGAAAAAAACTTCCGGGCCCTCTACAGAGAACCGACTTTCATAGCAGCGGATTTAGCAATGGATTCGATATAGTCATTCCATTTGAGGTCCGCTGAAAGTGTGAGACCAAGTGTGAGATTTATTCAGATACTGAATACTGCCCTCTATGCATTATTTCACGTCTATTTTAACTGTAGAAGCAAGACAGGATAATTACTAGTGGGTTAATAAAACAAATCAGATGTCAACCTATCAGCTCTGGCGATCGGGCTGGCCAGGATAGTAGGCAAACGCCTTGAATCTCGTGTTGACTGCACACTTTACCCTTCTCGAACAAGTCATCACCTCGCATATGCAGTAAATGTCCTGGTCGTATATGGTGCAGTTCAAACATTCATCCATTTATTTATTTCCTTGGGGCCAGTACAGTGACCTCCGTTAGGAAGACATCGCCACTCAAATATGACGTCATCAAGTGTAGTCAAGCTAAAGGGAGACAATTCATTTAAGGGGAGATACTGATTGTTAAGTTTAAGCGGCTAAAAGTTTCAAAATTGAATTAATGACAATAAAAGAATGATAAAACACAATAAATATATAAAAATGTTTTATTTATTTGTTTATTTATTTTTTATAAAATGTACGTGCAAAGGTTTTAAATGATAGAAGGTTGTTCTAACTGACATAAGGCCATTTATTGAGCATCTATAAAAAAAACAACTTTTACCGACATAGAGTCATTTTTTATTAGCAAAAGTCTCACGTGAGAGAATAATATTCTTCAATTTTACCTGACACAAGGCCAATGAGCATTCTCAAAAAAATTCAAACTTTATTTTTTATGGATATCCATTCATTTCGTTATTTTTTACGTTGAAAATCTACAAAATGAAATAATTATTCGAATCTCATAAAAATTTTAATAGAAAAAGAAATAAGCTTTTTTTAGAAATTTTAGTTTATTTTTATAAGTCGGAAATTTTTTTTAAAGAAAATAAATGTTTTAATTTGGTTTCACTAGGTTCAAAAATATTATTGCTGCTTAAATTCATTAAAAGTGATTTTTAAACACGAAAATCATTAACAAACAAAAAAATTCAATTTAAACAACATATTGAAAATTTTTAAAAATCTGGAATTAAATAAAAGTTTTCTTCACATAAAATTCTGAAATTGATTTAAAACATAAAAAAGTTACTAAATAAGAAATTGTTGACTTACTCTGCTATACTTGGTAACTGAAAAATCCATCCGTTTGATGGCCGAAAGCCATTTGTTGCACATTTCTTGATTTTCGGGAAATCTGAACACGCTAACTTTTGCCCTTTAAGATAATTTCTTTGGCAGTTTGGAACAACACAATGAAAAGGCATAAGTGGGAAAAAAACTGAAAATGAAACTTATTGGTAAAGTGAAACTTATTAGTGAAGTGAAAAACAACGTGTTCGTAGAAGGAGCTTCTGAACGTATTATGGCCCCTCAATTGACTAAGCTTGTTGACGTCACAACAAACGTGGCGGGTTAGCGAAAGGGCCTTCTTAACGGAGGTCACGCCAGTACTGATTTGCGTCAACAGTATTCTGTGTAATCATTTTAAAGTTGGATTATCCATAATTGTTGAAATCCATACTTTTTTTTACAGACAGAATATCTGCACCACCATGTCTGACCATCACTTTACAGCTTCCGGTGTCTGAGTACTTTTTTTTTACCATTTTATTATAAAATTAGGTTTTGAGTTCATATTTGTCATTCTACTAGAGTGATGGTCAACCACGAAGCTCAATCTGTCTTACTGAAAGCCGTACTCGAATTCCGGTCAAGTTTGTTACATCGCTGTAGAGCAGCGGTCGGCAACCCCGGATCCACAGGCCACATCCAGCCCTCGAGTGAATCTTCTCCGACCCGTTATCTTATTCTGGACACGATATAAATATAGGTAAACCAAACCAAAGTGATAGTTGATAGTCTGAATATACTGCGTTGAAATTTAAAAAATTATTTCTTTTTACCTGAAGAATGTGTTTTACTTTTATTTTTTATTTGTAGGGATCGCCAAATTTAGCGTACGGTCTCACTTTCACTTTTTCTGTGAAATTGATTTCTGAGCGGACAGTTTTAAATGAATATAAAATAGTGTTTTCAACCGATTTTAATGGAATTTTTTTCAGTAATGATTTATGAAACATTTATTTTTAAGATGTAATTTTTGCAACAAAATTACCGTCAGATATTAAATTATATTAAATCGTTACTTTCTTCAAACACATAGAAAAAGATTGCCGACCCCTACTGTCATGCTACCAAAGGCGAGCAAGAGTCGAAAACCATGGTATTCTGCATTTTAACAACAACAGTTGGATACGTGTGTCTAACAAGAATACACACATGAACATGTCACGCCTCAAATCTCAGGGAATACACACAAATGACCATTGTTTGTATAAAGCAAGGCTCGGCAACTTTTAGGAGAGTGAGGGCCAAAAATCATGTGGAATCATGGAGAAGGACAAAACAGCTCTAGCTCTAGCTATATATATATATATATATATATATATATATATATATATATATATATATATAGTCATCCGCAGACAGATCTGTTTTGCTGTATCACAGCTCATCAGTACGGTTAGACATCCGATTGCTTTTTACCTAGAATTGAAACCCGACCAAATTGGCGTCAGTCGGCGATTCTACCTCTGAGCTATGGGTGCTCGGGAGAAGAAGGCAGTCTTTTTTAGCGTGCATATTATCATTATACACGCCCAATAGCCAGAGTGCTCTAATTCATTACTGAATGAGCGATGCGTATATGCTAAAGTAGCTACTGTTTTTCAAAGCCTAACATTCTTCCAGAGCGCTCAATCAGGGTGTGAGAGCTTAAATAGCATACCCTCAATTATATATATATATATACATATTTGGGGGTATGCTATATTTACGATGGTTTAAAGAGCTCAAGGATAGAGCGTATGCAAATAACGAAATCGGTATCACCGCTGGGAATCGAATTTAATGTTAACTTATATATATATATATATATATATATATATATAGGAAATAATATTAATAAAAAGTTTTGAATTTAAAAATGTACTTTTCTTTAACAGTTTTTGAACAGTTTTTGAACAGTTTTTGAACAGTTTTTGTTTATTTTTATTATATTTTATATTTCAGACCGTCCTCGGTCCTTCATCAGAAACAAGTGATTTTTAAATTTGAATTAGAAACGTATTTCACGATAGCGTCGGAGTATTTTTTGTTTACATCACGTGGTGTGTTTGTTCACAACATGCAGCACGTCCGTAGAGAAAGTCTGAGGATATTTAGAAAGTATTGTGTCCTGTTTTATTGTTGGTCCACGCCATCAGTGGTCAATGCTGTTATTGTGTCAGTAGATATTGTAATTTTTCAATAATAGCCTATATTCTTATACCATATTTCAGATTACAGATGAGTGATAGTTTGTATGTAAATAATATAACTATATAATTTTTTTAAAAAGCGCTGTATCATTTCTATAACTCTACATGGAACACATGTTCTTTGTTTCTGAACTTTTCATGTATCCATCAAATAAGTTAACGGAGTCAATTCATCTTTCTTTAATTCGCCAGTATTAAATTCAGAAATCTTCAAAAACATTATTTGAATTTAGGCTCAAAGGCACTTTTCAAAAGAGGCGTATAAACGCTCCCCCTGCAGTTTCGCGTATTAAATATATTTTAGAATAATTTTGAATGTGTATTTTCTATTTTCTATTTTATAGTTTATATTTATATTTTAAAGTATATATTTATACTTATATTTTATATATTATATTTATATTTTATATCTATATTCATAGTTTATATTTTATATTTATATGTTATATTTCATATTTTTGATTTCATATTTTATATGTATATTTTATATAGTATATTTTATTTTATACTTTATATTTATATTTTATACTTTATGTTTATATTTTATACATTATATTTATATTTTATATCTATATTCATAGTTTATATTTTATATTTATATGTTATATTTCATATTTTTGATTTCATATTTTATATGTATATTTTATATAGTATATTTTATTTTATACTTTATATTTATATTTTATACTTTATGTTTATATTTTATACATTATATTTATATTTTATATCTATATTCATAGTTTATATTTTATATTTATATACTATATTTCATATTTTTTATTTCATATTTTATATGTATATTTTATATAGTATATTTATATTTTATACTTTATATTTCTATTTTATACTTTATATTTATATTTTATACTTTATGTTTATATTTCACATTTCATATTTATATTTATATTTTAGTTATATTTATATTTTATTTTATATTTTATATTTATATTTTATACTTTATGTTTATATTTCACATTTCATATTTATATTTATATTTTAGTTATATTTATATTTTATTTTATATTTTATATTTATATTTTAGATTTCATATTTCATATCTATATTTTTATTTATATTTTATTTTTATATGTTTATTTTATATTTTATATTCATATTTTATATTTATATTTTTAGTTTATATTTCATATTTCTATTTTAGATTTATTATTTTATATATATATTTTCTATTTATATTTTATATTTTATATTTAAAGTTTTTAGTTTATATTTCTATTTATACTTTATATTATACTTATATTTTATACTTCATATTTACATTTTATATTTCATATTTATATTTTAAATTTAATTTTATAGTTTTTTATATTTATGTTTTATATTTCATATGTTATATGTCTTTTTTTATATTTTATATTTATATTTTATTTTTATATTTATATATATGTTTTATATTTCATAATTTATATCTATATTTTATATTTTATATCTATATTCTATATTTATATTTATTTTTATATTTCATATTCTATATTTGATATTTTAAAATATAATGCAGTTTTCTCCTTTTCCCAAATACTTCGAAAAAAGAAACTAAAACGCATTCAACTTCTGATAACATTTCTAAGATTTCCTTAATATTGAAAAAAACGTAACACTGGTAATGATATTTGCATATCACACACACACACACACACACACACACACACACACACACACACACACATATATATATATATAACACATTTTCAAACTCAAAACGTTTTAATATTCTTTCCTATATATATATATATATATATATATATATATATATATATATATATATATTTCCATTGTATAGTTTACATATTTGAATGTTTATACACACTATCTGAAAAATTCAATATGCAAATCTTTAAATTAGCAATTCAGCACGCCCGCTCGCTCACTCGCTCTCTCACTCACTCACAGATTAGTGAATCCCAAGCTACACACGTATGTCTGCAAGGACACACCAGTATTGTGTGCGCGTGTGTAGTCTCACGACACTCCTGCCTTTAACTCGCAGGCGCTTCAACGTTCTCGTGTATCTGCGGCCACGCTTTCTCATCAAAAGGCCACACGCATATATCGCCGACAATGCACGCACACAGAGTCGCAAACATAGTTGGTTACACCCGTCAAAGTCAGACGACCACACGCACTCTGTCGCCGTCACACGTGCATATTGGAGCACTCATGATGAAGAGCGCATCTACAGGTCGGTGGTGAGCTAGATTGGCACTGGCGTCAGTCTCCGAGGTAACAAGCAACGTTCTCACGCACTTAGAAATATCGCTGACCGTTTCCCTGCGAGTTTTCGAAACTAAAAAGACGCCAGTCGCTTTGGACGACGTCACGTCGTATCAGCAAATAAGTAAACATGCTATCACGCCAAAATGCAACGTTTCAAAACGGTCCAGAGTTGTTGATCACAGAATCGATAAAATAAAAATAATTGATCCGTATTCTATCAAGGCAAAATTGATAGGATTAGATTGGCTGATGGTGGCGCTGAGGTGTAATGATTTTAAGATTTGTGTTGAAAATATTAGGAGGTACGTTCGAAGAAACTGATTATCAAGGGTGTGATGATAGATAGATAGATAGATAGATAGATAGATAGATAGATAGATAGATAGATAGATAGACTAACTGACAAGTAGATATGACCAGGGTTAGATAGATAGATAGATAGATAGATAGATAGATAGATAGATAGACTGACTGACTGAAGAGTAGATATGATCATAGATAGATAGATAGATAGATAGATAGATAGATAGATAGATATACTGACAAGTAGATATGACCATAGATAGATAGATAGATAGATAGATAGATAGATAGATAGATAGATAGATATACTGACAAGTAGATATGACCAATAGATAGATAGATAGATAGATAGATAGATAGATAGATAGATAGATAGATAGGCTGACAAGTAGATATGACCAGACATAGATAGATAGCTAGATAGCTAGATAGCTAGATAGATAGATAGATAGATAGATAGATATAAACAGACAGATAGATAGATAGATAGATAGATAGATAGATAGATAGATAGACTGACTGACAAGTAGATATGACCATAGATAGATAGATAGATAGATAGATAGACTGACTGACAAGTAGATATGTCCAGAGATAGATAGATAGATAGATAGATAGATAGATAGATAGATAGATAGATAGATAGATAGGGGGAGGGAGAAAGAGACTGAGAAATAAAAAGATGAAAAACGGAAAAAAAAAATAAGCTGGAAAGTTGTAAAGAAAAATAAACGCCAAAAGAGACAGAGACGTCGAGACAGAGAAAATCATTTTCCCATGAAAAAAACGTATTTTTTTGATTTGGTAGATCACATAAGTTTCCTTGGAAGAAATTTCGTGTTATTTTTTTATATTTTTATTGCTATTTTATTCATAGTAGAAAAAAGAGTCTTTTAGTCAATTCTTTTAGATGAACAAGAGTTTGTCTTTGAAATCTTAATAGTTTATACATCCATGTATGTAAGTGCACACACACACACACACACACACACACACACACACACACACACACACACACACACACAGATTATATTTTTTATCCGACATATCTTTATTATTTTAAGTGTTGTTTCTCGTGGATACCCGTATTGTAGATAGACGCTCCGTCTGGATTAAACGGTATTATATTTCCTTTAACGGACGGTACACTCGAGAAATCTTATTAAATAAAATATGCCATACAGCATAATTCGAACCTCCGTCTTTTGACATTGTACGACGTGTTTTGACTGCTCGACTACCAATATCATCACAATCAAGCAAGATTCTATTGACCTTTAAAGCACATTTACACGTTCAGGTTTTCTCGAATACACACATCTGCCCAGGTTCGTATCCGAAACGGAAACAAAGCAATTTCTAAAGAAATAATGGATTTTATTTTCAATCGATGATTTTTATTAGTTCAAATATTATTATTTCCCATTCCTTCAAATTATTTTCTCAAAAGCCCATCTTTAATCAGATTCGTATCCGAAACAGAAACAAAGCAATTTCTAAAGAATTAATAGATTTTAATTTTAATCGATGATTTTTAGGAGTACAAATATTATTGTATGGCATTCCCTCAGATTATTTTCTCAAGAGTCCATCTTTATTCATGTTCGTATCTTAAACGGAAACAAAGCAATTTCTAAAGAAATAATGGATTTTATTTTCAATCGAGTATTTGAAAGAAGAAAAAAAAACCATACTTCTTTAAACCATGCACCGAAAAACAAATATAGTAATTCTTTTTATAGAAAATCGTTGAGAAAATCACATTTGTTATTTTTTTATCATCTATGAGATGGCGGTTGTAGTCAAACAGAAGAAAGAAACTACGAATTTAGGTACCTCCACTCAATTGCAAAAAAAAAAAAAAAAAAAAACAGCATATCATGATGTTAAAATGAACTTAATAAAAACAAAATTCTATCATCAAAATGTTTACGCTTTTATTAAGAGGAAAGATTAAATTTTTTTGTTATTATTTTTTAAGTGTATTTTTTGTGTATTTTCTACAAATACTTTCGTGGCTTCTGCTCCGATGAACTTAGCTCACTGGTGCCCTCTATATATGAATTTACTCGAGCCACAAGATTGACAAATGGTTCCCACCCTTTTACTGTGAAACAAATAAATTATAAACGCAAATTCTTCTCCATCAGCTTCTTCTCTCGCACTTCCCTCCTGTGAAATTCCCTTCCGCTTACTTGCTTCCCCGACAGCTACAATCTACAAGAATTTAAATGTAAAGTCAATAGTCATCTCGTATCTCACTAACTTTCATCCTCTCTCTCTCTCACGCAACTTTCTACGTCAACTCCTCTCTCATCAGTATTCTTATCCTTCTCTTACCCTCTTCCTGACACACCCTGTAACCTATCACTCTTTCTCCTAACTTTCCTCCTATGTAACACTTTGTACAACAGTGGCAGTAAAATGCCTTGCTTGGGGCGATATGATTATAAAAAAAAAATTTCTATACTATTATAATTTTAAGGGATTAAAAATGGGGGATCAATTCTACATTACAATCAATATATAAACTGATCCCTCACTTTATGGGCACAGTCATCCCTCTCCTACCCTATTCCTGACACCCTGTAACCTGTCACTCTTTCTCATAACTTTCCTCCTATGTAACACCTTGCGCAACAGTAAAATGCCTTGCTTGGTGTGACGCGATTATAAAATATATATATATATATGTATATACATTTATTAAACAGATTGCACAAAACCCTAATCGCAGACTGTATTCATAAATACATGAGATTTTCTCTACTTAACTATCATCGTCCTTGTCAATTGCTGGTTATTTCATCACACGTGGAAGGCTTCAGGTTTTACGCGATGTCTGATGTCTGTTTGAAATTCACATATTCAAAGGTCGACTAGGTTACATGTCATTTTGAAGATAAAATGAACAGGTTGGCTGATCCCAAATATTATTCCGCGGATCAACGGTGTTAAATTCTATCTGCGGGGCTGCCACAATATATATTACCTATTATGCCACGCATATCTCATCTGGCTGTGGGACGGTGAAACCATCCAGTTAGAGCCGGTGTGTACTACACCCGAATATCTCGATCGTGGGAGAGCCTGATTAGGGAGCCCGGGCAGTACGTTGTGACCCTCGCTATCTTATCAGCATTTGCTTTTATCTATCTATATTTATATATTACAAATTGAATTAAGCGCAGCTGACTATTTAAGAATATTTTTTCACGGATTCTGGGGCCTTTTTCTCCAAATCCGTGAATCTGTTACATAAAATATAATATTTATTATCTATAATGCCAAATGTGTTAAAATTATTATTCATTTAAGAAGAAAAATCTCAAGTTCATGTGAAAAATTACCGCAACACATTGTTAACTTATTGAATATAGAATCTTCTACAAGGAAATCTATTTGGATACACTGTATTTTTTCATTGAATTGTTCACCTATATTGCATATTATTCATTAATGTACATAATTTGCATTTTATAGCAATACGCGATTATGAAATTTAAGATGTAGTAGAGTGGAGGGTGCATTACATAGCTTCGGGAGGAGGACACGAGACCCTTGAACCAGCAGTGTATTAAGTGGACTGTTCCTTCTAGTTTTAGTCACTCAGAATATATATATATATATATATATATATATATATATATATATACGTAAAAAAAATCACAAGATCGCCAAAACCTACCGCGGTTTCACACAACGGCTCGTCAGCTATATATATATAGTCGTCCACAGACTGATCTGTTTTGCTGTATCACAGCTCATCAGTACGATTAGACTTTGATTGATTTTAACCCAGGATTGAAACCCGACCGAATTGGCGTCAGTCGGCGATTCTACCTCTGGGCTCTGGGCACTCGGTAGAAGAAGGCAGACTTTTTAGCGTGTATATTATCATTATACACGCCCAATAGCCAGAGCGCTCTAATTAATTACTGAATGAGTGATGCGTACATGCCAGAGTAGCTAATGTTTTTCAAAGTTTACCATTCTTCCAGTGTGCTCATTCAGGGTGGGAGAGCGTAAATAGTCATCCGCAGACAGATCTGTTTCGCTGCATCACAGCTCATCAGTATGATTAGACTCCGATTGCTTTTAACCCAGGATTGAAACCCGACCGAATTGGCGTATATATTTCTTTATTTTTTTTTTCATTTTTTTCTTAATTTTTTCATAGATGTAACTACAGTATAGGTAATTGTTAAATGTTTATTAATTCAATTTATGTACAATATATTGTGCAATATTAACAAAAGAACCATTCTATTTTCATTTACAATTATTCACTTGGTAATAAATACTCAAAACTAGTATGAAATAGATCATTTTTTAAAACACTGGCGTTGCCTATTAATTAAAGCCGGTAGAATATATATATATATACACATATATATATATATATATATATATATATATATATATATATATATATATATATTATTATTATTATTATTATTATTATAATTATTATTATTATTATTGTAATAATAGCATAATGCCACACAAAAGCTATCAAGTTTCGGCGCCCAATGTGCCATCATCAGAAAGTGAAATTAATAGATAGATGAAAACAGGGTGAGATCGATAAACGAACACACACACACACACACACAATATATATATATATATATATATATATATATATATCAGATTAAATAAATTAAATATATATATATTATTAAATAAGTTAAATAAATATTAAATTAAATATATAAATTAACAAATATTTAAATATATAAATATATATAAATAATAAATCTTAAATTAAATATATATATATTAGTAAATAAATTATATATATATATATATAATGTGTGAGTAATTGGACAGAAATCCCTCTTTAATAAAAGTTGTTTTGAGTAAGACTAAATAACTACAGTCGTATCGTTGTTTTTATGCAGTGTACAATTGTTTTGTTTTATTGTGGTTTTGTACTAACCTCATTATGCAACAAATTCACCGGAAACACGAATGCGCTACGAACTTCCAACTGTAAAACGTACTCAAAAATGATGAAAACCTTTTAAAATAAATTCAGAAACCAACCTATAATGATATTAGTTATGAACATGGCCATATCGTACTGGTCGTATTTGGAAATTAGGATTATGCCGATTTTCTGCAAATTCTATGTCATCTAATAACAGTTGTTATAGAGAATACTAGTATAACTAAAAGTATTAACTGAAATTGACTAATTGTCTACCCAAATGAGCTCAGATTCAACAAACTTTTGACAATTTTTGCATCCATTATATCCATAAAGGAATACTTTTGTATTCATACGAGCAAAGCATAAAAAAGTAAACAAAAGTACGTTGTCAGCCATGTTCAACGAATCCCACACACACACACACACACACACATACACACACATTTATATATATATATATATATATATATATATATATATAGTGTATCGAGGCAGCAGATAATTTTTAACATATATTGTTAAATATAAGAGACAATGAATGTCTATGATGTTTAATCATAAGCCGTTCTAAATTAATTAAATAATTTTTATTAAAGCCAAAATACGATGTTTAGAACGGCTCATGATTAAACATAATAGACATTCATTGTCTCTTATATTTAACTGTATATGTTTAGAATATATATATATATATAATCATTTCACCCCGAGCAAGGCAGAAATGCCACTGATGAGCTGGGAGCTACATAACCGTAAAAAGATTAATTAGAAAAGAGTGAGGAGTACAAACTAGTTAGAAAGGAGGAATAGAAAGCTGAGAATGCAGGTGCGATGACAGATACATAGGTGGAAAGAAAGGGAAGGTTATACAGGGGTGGGGAGAGAGCTAGAGTCCAGTGGTTAATAGATGAGTATTGACATTGCATTTAAATTTCTGGAGGTTGTAGCCGTCAGGAAAGCAAGAATATGGGAGCGAGTTTCACAGGCGGGAAGTGCGAGAGAAAAAGCTGCAGGAGCAGAATTGTCGTCTGCATTTGACTAACCTGATTGTGAATGGGTGGGACCCAGTTGCCAGTCTGGTTGCACGAGTAAACACCTGTTGAGGAGGCAGCAGTGACTTAAGTTTGTCCGAGCAGAAGCCATGAAAGTGTTTATAGAACAGACAAAGGGAGGCTACATTTCGACAGTGGAGAAGTGGCTGCAGACCGGCACATTACAGACTCTCCTTTGGAGCCTGTCGAGAACACTGAGAAGAACGGCAGGAGCGCCTGACCATAAATGGCAGCAGTACTCCATGCACGGACGGATGGTTGACTTGTATATATGCAGGATGGATTCAGGTGGAAAAAACATCCTGGATAGGCATAGTGACCCAACCTTCTTAACAGTAGATTTAGCTATGGAATCAATATAGTGGTTCCATTTGAGGTCTGAGGAGTGGGTAAGGCCGAGGAGGCGTAGTGTGTTGCTTTCAGGGAGAATCGCTTGGTCCATGCTTATGGGAGGCAGGAGAGGTTGCCTGTGATGGTTGACAGACAACAGCTTGGTCTTAGACGCATTGAAGTTGACAAGCCACTTCTTGGCCCAATTCACCACAGAGTATAGATCCCGTTCAATGTCAGCAGCGAGATTATGTCTGTCCGCCACGACAGGTTTCTTACTGGTGCGGGAGTATATTGTAGTGTCATCTGCGTAGATGCCTTCTTGGGAACTGATCTCATCTGGGAGGTCGTTGATGAAAATAAGGAAGAGCGTCGGGCCCAGGATAGAGGCCTGTGGGACACCAGCATTCGTGCTGTAGGATGAAGAGGCATGCCCATTCAAAACGACCTTCATTTTGCGGTTATTTAAAAAAGATTGGATTAGGTCAAGCAGGCGACCGGTAATACCGTAACCCCGTAGCTTGCATAGGAGGCCAGAGTGCCAAACCCTGTCAAAAGCCTTGGAGATGTCCAGAGCAACCGCGCGAGCCTCGTCAGACTCATCAAGGGCCTGGAGCATGTACTCCGTTTCGGTTGTTAGCAAATCGGCCGTGGACCTGGCAAAGCGGAAGCCGTATTGCCTGTCAGGGAAGAGTTTGTGGGCAGTAAGATGTTGGACTATTTCAGCATTGATTATGGCCTCGAATACTTTCCCGAATATCGGTAGAAGACTGATAGGACGATAGCTGGATGGGTCCGAGGGTTCACCACAATTCTTAAATACAGGAACGACTGAGGAGAACTTCCAGCATGCAGGAAAGCAGGAAGCAGAAAGGCAGTATATATATATATATATATATATATATATATATATAATTATGAATTAATAATACATTGCGACACGGATATTTCTATCTTTCATAGTTATATAATTACTAGCAGTATAGCCCGGCGTTGCTCGGGTGTAATGAAAGCTTTAAAACTAATCCATGGTCGTGGGGCTCAGACACTTTGGACGTTGTCACAAAAGACTCAAAAGCAATAGTTGTTTCCAGTTAAAGCGAAACCGTAGACTGAAAGAAATATGAATGGATGTAAGTCAAATTTTGATTTCCTGGTATCGATATCAAATAAGTTTTTTCGTCGTAAACTAAATTTTGAAGGCTAAATAAGTCCTCTGAGTAAATGGTATCATGGCTGAGACTAAGAACTACAATTATACCTACTTAGAGCCAAACCCGAAGCAAAAACTAAAATAAAAGGGCTGAAAAAATACAGACATACCGGCAGATAAACAGACACACACACAAACATCTTGCCTTTTATAAATATATATATTATCGATTCTCTGCACTATTGTAAGAACTGCAACCTTGAAACTTCTGAATATCGTTTTCTTATGTCTTTGTCTATGAGTGTATGAAATTTGATTAAAATCGAACCACTCCTTCTTTAAGGCGATTTTTTCGATTATCGATTGTCGATATTTATCGGGGGTACCTCGACACAAAACCTACCTAAGAACACTCGCAGACGCTTATAGTACAACTGTGTAAATTTTCAAGAAAATCGGTTCAGCCGTTTTGGAGTCTATAGGTAACGAACACACACACACACATACACACACATACACACACAGACAATTTTCCATTTAGAAATAAGTTTAGATATGATTATATTATGGTCTCTACATATATATATATATATATATATATATATATATATATATATATATATATTAATAATGCCTAAAGGAAAACTTATTTTACTTGAAGCATTTCGTTCTTTGATGGCCTTTAACAAGCTGAATGTTTATTTAAATATAAAAATGTAAAATTCACATAAATTGGAAGTGGGGAAAATTACGTTGTCAGCCATGTTCAACGAATCCACCACACACACACACACACACACACACACATATATACACACGTATAACCCTATAATCATATAATTATGAAGTAAAAATACATTGCGACACGGAAATTTCTATGTTTCACAGTTATACCATTTTATGATTATATTATGCTCTACAATATTTATTGTATTGAGCACTTTTTATAAAAAAATAAATGCAGGGAACTCAACTTGAGTCCTCTTTATATATATATATATATATATATATATATATATATATATATAATGCCAAAGTCGAAGCATTTCATTCTTTGATGCCCTTTAACAAGGTGAATGTTTATTTAAATATAAAAAATGTAAAATTTGCAGAAATTGGAAGTGAGGAAAGGCTGTTCTTACTGTCTGAACTACATGTAATTAATATGATTCATGAGCCATTCATTTTAACACTTGACCCAATCACCGAAAGAACCCCTCCTTTCATACCAAATCCAACATTTGCCAAAATACCGCATATTATAAAAACCCCATGATATAAAAAATGTGAAAATATACTATTCTGTTTTTATGATTTCTTCTCAAACTTTTTAACAAAAGTAAATAAATATATTTCAAGAAATGATAATGGACGGGAGGTACCCAATAACGTAAATAAAAATAACAAAGGACAAAATCAAAACTACATAAGTAAGACTCGTCCACCCCACATAAAAATAAGATCGGCCGCTGTATTCTAGCGATAAGCAGAATCAAGAAGCTTGTTTGCTAGAGGCGATGAAGATAAAATGAATGACGGAGTAGGTAAATATCAAAGGCTGATCTAGTTAACACAAAAAGAAGATAGAACCAAACTGGGGACATTGGGAATCTTGACAAGGAACATAACAAAAGAGAACGTCGGGTGCAGGCCGGGACTGACGATCAATCACATTAACTCAGTGAACAAAATAAGGATCTAGCTTAACCAAGGATAGAGTCCATCAGTAATCGGTCCTCTTGTGTCTAGAGCAAGGCTGATCGGATTCACGCAAATCAAGTACACAACTTTTCGCTGCATTTCGCCGAAATATGCCGAAGATCAAATACCTTCTATCAGTTCTGATCTTCCATGGGACAAGAGAATCCAATCAGATCCTGATGAGAATAGTGTTGGTCTCGTTATGTTTTCTCCATTCCCTGCATTCACGTCACCCAAAACATCAGTCTTGCCACGGTTAGCAGCGTAAGAATCAATATTGGTTTTATCCCAGACCACGCGTCACATTATCATACATGGGTACGAAATGTTCTGGATCGGTACGAGCAGGGCCGTGCTTAGGGCCCCAGCAAACCCCGCAATTGCGAGGGGGACAGCAAATTCGCTAAGAGCCGCAAGGCCCCGGGAAGCCTCAAGTCTCCTTGGCTCCATAGATCTATTGTAATGAAAATAAAATTAAAAAAATAATGATTAGGATTAACTGGAAAATTATTATAATACTTGTATGTAGAAGTAGGCATCTATCAACCCGTCTTGCTCTCTCTCTCCCTCTCTCATATATATATATATATATATATATATATATATATATATATATATATATATAGTCGACTTCCGGGCTCGAAAAGGCCGCAAATCATTTGTAATTAAAAAATGAACTTGAGAGAGAAATAGATTATAGATACCTCCAACAAAATAAAATTTATTGTGGGTTCAGTATGTTGTGGGTGGACGCAAATTGTATTCTGCAGGTAAAGGACCTGCAAGGCGCATTCTGCGTGGGGGCCGGGAAGTTGATAAGCACGGCACTGGGTACGAGCCTTCAGCTTGCCAAAATTACACCAGAACGGGCGCACCTGCTGACAATGGAAAAAAGCGTGCACAGCAGTTTCTTCTAAACTACTATCATGCCGGTGACAATCGGACACATTTGCCAGCCCCGCTTAAAATTCCAAGTCATTGAGAGACAGTGTATTTCGGATCTGTCGCCATGCAAGCAAAAACTCAAGTTTGACGAGTTAATTCGCCGCTGTTGCTCAAGACCAGAAAGAGCACAACTCAGTCGGCGACAAGACGAACTGCCCACAGATTCGGTCCGACGCAACTCCCTCTAATAGTTCCGAATACGTTTTCCTCCTAGGCAGAGAAAGGGAACGGAACCGAGCACTAGCCTTTCAACCCTCAGTAAAGAATTCAAACTAATTCTGGTGTTTCTGCTCAACTGTATTGCTCAGAAGAGCTACTACCTTCCATGCACCTAACCACAAACCGGAAAAATTGTCGCAGTAAATCTTGGCCTCCGGGTTTTTCTTGTGCCGGTTAAGCGACTTTTGAACCACCTCAATGGACTGCACGTTCTGTCCTTCAGAAGGCGCTAAAGAGGCTTCAATGCCAAAGCGTAAAGTAGTGGCGATCGCTGACAACCTTGAGGAACCGACTGTGACTATTAAAGCGCTGGACCGCTTTCCGTTTACCCGAATCACCGTACTGTGGGAGCAAAATAGCAGGTTGAACCACTTACAAAAGTCGAGTTTTAATCCGTCAACCTGCAGGAGAGCCACCAGATACTCATAGTCGAACCTATCAAACATCTTGGAATGATCCAAATTGATCAGCGCGGATTAGATACAGGTTACTCTGAGTTTTTCGGCTCTTCACTGCCCAAGTCTGCTCCGGTCCCAACAAAATCTCAGCAATTGACTGTAATCGCTCCGTCAGGATCTTAGCCCAAATCTTTAACTCTGTTTACCAGAATTATGGGCCTGTAACCGTCTAAACCATGGATTTTTAACTTCGGAATCACACTCCTGGTGTTCCGATCGGAAACAGATTTGTTGGAACCAGGTGTTGAACGCCACAATCAAAATCGGGACAATCTGTAGGGCAAACCAAGGCCATGATTTACTGCGACAAGTCTTCCGGTTTGTGGTTAGGTGCATGGAAGGTAGTAGCTCTTCTGCCAACTCTCTTCAACGCTTCGCGGACTTCGCTCTCTGTGATCACATACTCTCAGCCAGCCGCTTCAGTCGACTAAAGTCGAGTAAAATCGGCTAAAGACCCTTCGCCTCCTTGGTAAAACGGTTCTGGAAATGTTGCCGAAACACCTCTCACATGTCGGTGGTCGACTGCAGGCCTTTTTGTATATCGTCCTGCCAAATACATCGATCAGAAGTTAGACGTATTTCCTCCTGATCTTAGTAGCGCTCTCTAGCTAATCACTCCAGAGTTTGTCTAGTTAAGCCTATCTTTAGGGTATCACCCCCAGTCTGCAGTAAGCAATCCTATCGTAAGACTCCCCGACCACTTATTCCCAATAACCTCCCCACAAACTCTTATTACACTAAACTATCGGGGATACCAGAATCAAGCAGGTACAAAAATACCTGGGAAGCGTTATAACAGAAGACGGAAAATGCGACACGGAGATCCGAAGGCGAATTGCCATGGCGAAGGAAGCATTCCAGACGTTTGGTAAAGTATTAAGAAACAGGACAATTTTGCTAGAAACAAAGAAAAGAGTACTGGATTGCTACGTGCTGTCCGTCCTTCAATATGGCAGTGAATACTGGACAATACCATCAAAGATGAAAGGAAAAACTTGAAGCAACTGAAATGTGGTTCTACAGAAGGATGCTGCGAATCTCATCGATCGAGCATATGAGCAATGATGAGGTCTTGGAAATGATGAAAACAAAAAGGAAATTAATAATGAGCATCAGGAAGAGACAGCTGAAGTTCCTGGGACACGCAATGAGGAAGTTGGGCTTGGAGAATCTGATACTAACAGGCCAGATAGAGGGAAAGAGAGACAGGGGAAAGCAAAGGATAACATATTTGAAGGACCTAATCAGGTGGATGACTGAACGAGGATTGCACAGTGTAACAGGAGAAAGCGTGCTCAGAGTTACCAGGGATATGGAAACGTGGAAAGCCATGATCGCCTACGTCCTGAAGGGGCAGGGCACATAGAAGAAGAAGTCAGCTGTAGCCGGAAGTCATTCCTATCCAGTCAAGAAAAGTTGAACTTCAAGTGTTCATACATTCTAAACCTAGAGTTTATGCAGACTGATGGAGTAGATATGGCGGTTACATTCATTCTCCATTGGCCTTCATCTTGAAGGACGACAACCTACTGAACTGGGAATTTTTATGTCAAGACAAACAAATAGATGTAGAGAGAGTTAACAGACTGACAAACACGAAGAAGGTATTTGATTGACTATACCATCGATTCCCAAACTGGAGGAAATTTACCCCTGGGGGAAAGCTGAAGCTACCCGGGAGGAAACAATTACACTAACTACTAGTCAGGATTTTCTGCTTTACTCACAATCAAACCCAAAGAACGAAAACGACTGGAATGCTAGAATGTGACATACGTTGCGCGTTTGCCATAACTAACCCTGATATTGATATCAGATTGGCTAACTCTTTCTCCACATGTGTCTCTCTAAATATTTATTCAACTTCAAAACGCCTTTTAGATATCAAACTGCAAAACACATAAAGAAAACATGTTTGTGATGTTTACGAACCAACAGAATTTTTTTTTTTAATTTCAGATTAGCTGAGAAGAAATCGGGAAGTCAGAAAATTTCATTTTCCTTCTTCTTTAATCGTACTGAATAAATGTTTTAACGGTGAAAATTGGTAAATAGCTTTTATATTAGATCAGTTATTCCCAAACTGTTGGAAATTTGAAGCTACAAGGAGGGAAATAATTACACTATCTACTAGTCAGGATTTTCGAATTTCCTCACAATCAAGCCCAAAGCACGAAACCAGCTAGAGGTGGAACGTGGCATATGCTGCGCGCTTGCCAAAACTAACCCTGATATTGATAAACTGGTGCACAAGAAGCAGCATCAACCTTCTCACTAAATTTAACTCTGAAGTAGAAGAACAAACAAAAGTATTTTTATTTGTTACAAACCGCTCTCTATTTTTTTTTTAATCATATCACCCCAAGCAAGGCGAAAACGCCACTGATGCACAGGGGGGTACGTAAGAGTGAAAAGATTGGAAAAGAGAATAGCTGGAAATCACATTCTAAACAGGAAACAAGGGATGAGCCTCTTCACCTGTTCAATAGACGTGGGTGGAGTGTGAACCGGGCGACAGTTTAGTCTATCTACTCCAATTATGGCTATGCTTAGTTGTTACTAACTGCTCTCTATCCACTTTACTCTGTAACTATAAATTTATCAGTATATTTTTACATTTGAAAAATAAATTAGTAAATAGTCTCAGTGTGTTTTAACTGCTCTTTCTTTCATACACATGAAGAGGGAAATCTGGATGGTTGAACTGGGTGTAGGGGGAAATGACAGAAAAAACTTTGGGAACCACTGTGTTAGATAAACAAACTTCCATAAACGACTATTGAAGACATCTTAATGCAATGCATAAGGTTTTCTTATCTCTGTTAATATACGTGGTTTAAAGTTCTAGCCGCGGGTCTACATAGACAATTCATTGGAACTATGCACGTAATGTTTTGAGAAATTTGATTTCTAACCATTGATGTCGTTTTTGATTGAGCATCTATCATATGTACAGGTGAGGGTCCGTAAATTGTCGACATTTTATATGTTTTTTTAATTTCGTGCATGCGCGTTGTTTGTTTGTTTCTTTTTTTGTTTTTTATTTCATTTTAACCACTTCACAATATAGTAGAGACAGTTGGGCACCGTCTGTGTGAAAAATATCAACATGACGCAATTCATTTAAAAAATTTAGAAAAGGCATGCTGTATTGCTTGGCATTCGCACCGGAAACTCCAATAATAATATTTCAGAGTTTTTGGGTGTCTGCAGCAATAAAAAATGATATCGGCTGCTACCAACAGGAATGACGTGATTGTTATTCGGAAGATTTTTCATATCTATAAACTTTCCAATCAGTGGATTTGTGTTGTGGAGTAATTTTCGCACTGAAGGTTATAATCGTGCTATGTCGGTTGCTAACCGACTTAACGCACACATAATGTTCGGAATTTGGTAATCTTCCAGTGAAAGCTGACTCCTTAGTATTTGGCTAACTGCCGACTAATATCAACTGCCTAGAAATTCTACTGAACTCCAAATAACTCCTATAAACTTCCCTAGAACTCCTAAGAACTTCTCTAAAACTTCCTGTTAACTCTTATTGATATAGGAGGGAGAATCCATTATCTGGGGATTAGATGTGTTTCGACATAACAGATTATTTATATTTATTCTGTTCATACTTATTCATATTAGTTTACTAAAATCGTCTATGTACATAGACATGTATGCATTGTTCAAAATCTGAATATGTTTGACAAATAAAAACTATTTTAAAAGAGTTTGCATCTTCGATTTCCACAGCGATTTCTTCATTTTCAACATCGTATTTCCAAGAGTTCACGAACTGTACAGGTCGTATTATTATTATGTCATTTTTCATCATATTTCGATTTCTGTTATGGTCGCACTACCTACCAAGTCTGCGGGAAGACCTAAGGCAGGTTGTGGCGTGTTGTTATGGCTCCATTTTATGTTTTTTCTATCTTCCCCATCCTCCCTAGCGTTACATAGATAAAGTTCTCCTTAGTGTGTGGGCTGTACTTAATAAGACAATTTTTTGTATATCTCTTAAGCTGGGGTTTCCACTGATTCTTTCAATGTGTTGTTTTGTTCAATTTTTTATCATTCCAAGTGCACCTACTATCACTGGCACAACTCTTATTTTCAATTTCCACATTTTTTCTATTTCAATTCCCAGGTCTTTATTATTATTATTATTATTATTATTATTATTATTATTATAGGTCGTGGCGCGTTGTTATGGCTCCATTTCATGTTTTTTTTCTATCTTCCCTATCATCCCTAGTGTTACATAAACAAAGTTTTCCTTAGTGTGTGGGCTGTACTTAATAAGATAATTTTTGTATATCTCTTAAGCTGGGGTTTCTAGGGATTCTTTCAATGTGTTGTTTTGTTCCATTTTTTATCATTCCAAGTGCACCTACTATCACTGGCACAACTCCTGTTTTCAATTTCCACATTTTTTCTATTTCAATTTCTAAGTCTTTATATTTTGACAGTTTTTCAAATTCCTTGGTTGCGATGTACAATCCGCTGGACAAGCCATATCAATTAATAGAAAAGTTTTCTCTTTCTGGTTTTTAACACTAATGACGGGCCTATTTGCTTCAATCTTTCTGTCTGTGTAAATGGTGTAATCCCATAGAATGGTGACATCTTCTATTTCTGTAACCGGAGCTGGGTGATGTTCATACCAGTGTTTGGTTACAGATTTTCCATAGTGTTTGCACATTGTCCAATGTAAATATTGCCCCACTCTATCCTGGCGATTTTTATATTCATTTGGGGTAAGTACCGAACAGCCTGAGATTAGATGGTCTATTGTTTCTTGGTGTTTATCACAAAACCTGAATTTTGGATCCATATTATTATTTATAATATTTGCTTGAAAGTTTCTAGTGAAAAGACTTTGGTCTTGCGCTGCAAGAATAAAGCCTTAAGTGCTTTAATCCAGATGCACGTAACCATCTATGAGTATTAACTTTATCAACATTGGATTTATTGGCACGTTCTGGATATTGGCCATGAAGAGGTTTGTCTTGCCAGCGTTGTTTCATCTGTTCAAAAGCTTTATCTTTGGCTTTCGTTTTCATATTTTTTGCCGCAATAGTTGGTTCTTGGCTTCTGTTTTGCTTTTCTACTGAATCTACTAAATGTAAATCTTGTTTGTATTTACTGCTTTCTTTCATTATTGAATATGTTTTCTTTCTTTCTTCATGCTGCCTTACTAATTGTATCATCCAATCCTTTGTTGTTTCTATGTATGTTAGTAAGCCAATAGTTGTTGTCTTGTATGGCAATTCTAGCTGAATAAGACCTCTTCCACCTTCTTTACGAGGTATGTATAGGCGGTCTACATCAGCCTTTGGATGATGCATCTTATGCTTAGAAAGAAGCTTTCTTGTTTTAGAATACATTCGCCTGATGTCGTTTAAAGTCCAGATTAAGATGTTGAAACTATATTGGACTACTGGGATAGCAAGGCTATTAATGGCCATAATTCTGTTCTGAGAATTCAGTTCAATTTTTAATATCATTCGTAGCCTTCTATAGTACTATTTACGCACTATTTCTTTCATTTTTTTTATGATGAATGTTTTTACTCTCATTTACACCTAGGTATTTATAAGCTTCTTCTGGATTCAATTCTTTTCTTGTTACACAGGGTCTAAGCTAATTGAGGATGTTTCTTGTATTGATCCACGTAAAACTGTAGCTTTAGCACATTTATTCAAATTGAATTTCATTCCACTGTTTTCGCTAAAGCATTTTACAGTTTGCAGAAGACCTTCCAGCTCATTATTATTCTTAGCATATAACTTTAAGTCATCCATGTAAAATAGATGGCTTATTTTCTTTTGGCCTATTTTATAACCACATTCTGTCTTATTAAGTTGACTGGTTAGTGCTATTAATGATAGGCAGAATAGTAAGGGAGACAAAGAATCATCTTGAAATATACCTCTTTTGATGTTTATTTCATCAGACTTATAGGTTCCATTTATATGATTGAGGTAAAGGGTTGTTTTCCATATAGACATGCACTATGTGATGAAATTGAGGATGACAGGTGATATCTTGTATATATTTAAAGTCTTTAAAATTCAGGAATGTGGCACACTATCGAATGCCTTACGATAATCTATCCAGACAGTACTAAGATGTTTCTTTGTACTGTAGCAGTTTTCCAGGATCATTTTGTTAATAAGCAATTGGCCTTTACATCCGTAACAGCCACGTTTGCACCCTTTTTGTTCAAGCGGTAACGTCATTTCTTTCCAAGAATAAATATGTCTGTTTTGTCAAAATAGATGTTAATAGTTTATATGTTGTCGGAAGGCATGTAATTGGTCTGTAGTTTTTCGGGTTATTTGTGTCACTATTCTTGGGTAGAAGAAATGTAATTGCTTTGGTCATCTATGCAAGAATTTTAGTGGGATCGTCAACCATTTCTTGAAGTTCTTTGGCTAGTTTTACATGTGCTGTATTTAAATAATATAGCCAAAAATTAGGAATTTTATCTATACCTGGGAATTTCCAATTGTGTGCTTTTTTAGTTCAAATTTAACATCCTCTTCTGTAATTCCATCCATGTCTCTTCTGGGTTATTTTTGATTCGTTCTATCTCTTGTGCAATCCAATCTACTTCTTTGTTATGTTCTTTAGGGCAAGCCCATATTTTTTCCCAGAACTGTGTAACTTCTTCCATTTTTAGGCGGGGGGACTGTCACTTCAAATCTTTTTTTACCTATTTCCCTGGAAAATTTCTTTGTATTGGTTTGAAAAATCTTGTTTTGTCTGTAGAATCTTGATCTTTTCTGATAGCGTCTTACTCTTTGAGCCTTCAGTTGTATTGTTTGCTTTATTTTTTCCTTAGTTGATAGGACTTCGTATTCATTTCTAATATTGTATTTTTTTCGACTCTTCTGCTTTTCCTACTTCTTACATTTATTCCTCTAGTCAGTTCATCCAGTACTGATAGTTCGCTTCTAAGTTGTTCGATTTCTTTTTTATTTTTATTTTCCAAGGTGGATCTTCATGTCTGCGAGACTGCCTTGTTTTTAATTTGATGTTTAATGTTTTTGTTGCTGCTATTGCTGATGCATATATTGCTTCACTGAGATTTGTATGAGTGTCTTCTTCATCCAAAATTAATTTGAGTGCTGCATTGTAGAGCTTAATAGTTCGGAGGTTATGCTTTGCTGGTTGTAATTTTGGGAGCTGTTCTCGTTCCTCCAGTGCAATATTTTGTATTTTACTTATATGGTTCTTGATTTCTTCCTTGGCTTCTTGTATACTGTTCTTATTTTCCGTCAAATAATTATGTTCAATGTGTTCTGAACTCGTTTTATTTTCGTTTTGTAACTGACTCAGATCACACCTTTCCAGCACTTTTAAACTTACAGCATTATCTTCACAGTGATTTGTGTGTATCACGGTTTCTACATTATGACCTGTGGCTTGTTTGATGTTATTACTTTTTATTTCTGATTCCGGTTCCTTTTCATATTTTGTTGATTCGTCTCTTCTGGTTACAATTCTTTTAATCTCATTAATTTCAGCCTCTGTCAATCGGTTATTACGAATAATGTATCTTCGTACATTGGCTAATTTATTTTCGTCAGTATACTTTTTATTTGCTTGACCAACGTTTTCACGCCAAATGTCATATGTTTGGCGAGTCATGTTTTTTTGAGGTTTGAGTAACGCTTCATGAAATGCAGTCATAACGACTTTGTACTCCTCACGAGACCATTTTATTTTTTCTTTCTTTAAATCTACGGTTGTAGATATAGCTGGAGAAAATTCAGAACCATCATTAGGATTATCCTGGTTGTAGGGACCTGAAGATTCATTCTTTGTGTAGGAGTTTGTTCCTATGGCAGATTTTTCAACCTCAGGTAGGTTCCCTCCTGAAGGACGGGCTCCCTGTTTATCCAATGGAAGAGCCATACCGGACTTTTTATTTCTATTTGTATTTCTCATATTTTTCCCACGAGTGACGCACGGGTCCAAAAGTCCACCCAAAGTTGCCCGGCACGTTGGGTAACCGTCTTTTACAAACAGGGCCCCGAAGCCTGTAGGAGATCGTTTGTGACCTCATAACGCAGTAGCCATTCACTCCTCGGCACGATTAACACCTTGAGTTGCGGGTTGTTGTTCGGAGTTTTCCTTCTCCTAAATGGGCTGCCAAGCGACAGCTGACGTAGACGCGATTGGAATTCAAAGAGAAAGACGCTGGTTTAAAAAAAATAAAACTTGGGCGTAGCAACGGCTCAACGAAACAAAACATCACTACACTAGAGTATTTTGTTAAAAAACAAATAAATAAATAAATAAATAAAAATTCTTACTACTATCACTAGCACTTGTAAAAAATAGAAAATTAATGGAAAAAAGTTAACATACGTTTAAGTTTATTAGTGCTGTGAGATTTAAAATAAAAATGTAATAATTTGTTCATCCACTGTATATTCAGTTACTTTTTCAATAAAATAATATATATATATGAAGAAAAATTCGTGTTTATGTTAAGAAAAAAAAGATTCATGTTTATGTTTAAAAAAAATTCATCTTTATGTTAAAAAAATTCGATAATATCTAAAGAAAAATTCATGTTTATATTAAAACAGAATTTCATACAGAGAAAAAAAAATTCAAAGAGAGAGACGCTAGTTGAAATAAAAAACAAACTTGGACGTAACGGCCGTTCAACGAAAAAAAAAACACCACCACACTTAGACAGTATTGTTAAAAGAAGAAAAAATGTTGCTACCATCACTAGTCCTTGCAATAAAAATAATTGTTAAGATAAAATCTTTTAAAAATTCAAAATTCGTCTACTGTATTCTGTTAGTGTTATTCTTTCATTAAATCCAACGAGAATAAAGTTATCGTAAAATAAATAAATATATAAAATGAATGAATATAAATAAAAATAAATTATTACGTATTCTTTCTAAGAAAGGATATCGTAGAAATTGTATCAAACTGTTTTTAGTGTTTTTCATCGTATTTTTTTCTCGTCTTGCTTTATTTTAGAAAACTAGTTAATAAATCTATTAGGATCATTTAAAGAAGAAACATACAATTTAAATTATATACGAAGAAAAATTTAATGTTTACGTTTAAAATAGTAAAATTAAAAATTAAAAATTAATATTTACGTTTAAAATAGTAAAACAAAATTTCATTAGAAAAAAAAGTTACGTTTTCAGGAGCCTCAGAAAAACACGTCATTCTCGTTGTAATTCCAATCGCGTTTTATTTATTATTATTATTATTATTATTATTATTATTATTATTATTATTGCTTCATTTTTCATCATAATTCGATTTCTGCTATGGTCGCACTACCTACCAAGTCTGCGAAAATACCTAAGGCAGCTCATGGTGTGTTGTCATGGCTCCTTTTCATGTTTTTTGTTCATATCTCTCATAACATCATTAGCGTTACATGGATCAAATTCGCCTTACTTTGGGGGCTGTATATCAAGACAATTTTTTGTATATATCTTAAGCTCAGGTTTCCAATGATTATTTCAATGTGTTATTCTGCTCGATTTTTTATCATTCTAAGCGCATTTTCTATCACTGGTACTATTCTTGCATTCAATCTTCAAACTTTTTACATTTCAATTTTCAGTTCTTTAGACTTTGATAGTTTTTTAAAGTCCTTATGTTACAATCCGCTGGACAGGCCATATCAATTAGCAGGTAAGTTTTTCTTTTTGGTTTTTGACACTATTTTCCGGCATATTTGCATGCATTTTCTTGTCTGTGTAGATGGTGTAATCCCATTGGTGACAGCATATGTTTCTTTAACCAGTGCTGAGTGATGTTTATACCAGTGTTTCTTGACATATTTTCAATAGTGTTTGCACATTGTCCATTCTCAATATTGCCCCACTCTATCTTGATGATTTCTCATATTCATTTGGGGCAAGTAACGAGAAACCGGGGAGCCGAGTTCGAATTCCAGTTGAATCCATTGTATTTACTTACGCGCAAATACCCTTGGGAAAGGTATTAATCCGTCTCTTCCTTCCAGCTATGGGTTAAATAGCAGGACAGATTGGGTTCTATAGCCTTGGTCGGCAACCAGTCTACCGTAGAAACCAATGGCAAACTACTGCGGGATAATCTTCTGCCCAGTCAGTCATGTCTTTTTCGAGACATGATCGCCCAAGCGTGTATCACGTATGGCACTTAACTGACTGACAGAAGATCCTGAGATTAGATGGTCTATTGTTTCCTCGTATTTGTCACAGAACCTTGTGAAAAATACTCTACACCTGCAAGAATAAAGCCTCCAGTTACAGACGTCAGATGATCGTATCTATTAATGAGTATTAACTTTATCAACTTCGGGTTTATTAGCACATTCTGAATGTTGGTCCTTCAGAGATTTGTCTTACCAGCGTTGTTTTATATGTTAAAAAGTTTTATCCTTGCCTTTCGTTTTCATATTTTTTCTACAACAGTTCTTGGATTCTGGTTTGATTTTCTACAGAATCTACTAAATGTAAATCATGTTTGAATTGACTGTCTTCTGTTATTATAGAATATTTATTCTTTTTGTTTTCATGTTGTTTGGCTAATTGTATTATCCAGACCTTTGCTGTTTCCATGTATGTTAGTAAGCCAATAGTTGTTACATTGTTTGACTATTCACGTATGTTAATTCTAACTGAGGACTTCTTCCACCTTCTTTACGCTGAATGTATAGACGGTGTACATAAACTTTTTGATGATGTATCTTATGCTTAGAAAAAAGATTTCTTGTCTTAGAATTAATTCGTTTGATGTAATTTAGAGTGGCGTTCAAGATGATGAAATTATGAAATGGAGTAGATAGACTAATTGGAGTAGATAGACTAAACTATCGCCCGGTTCACAACCACCCTCGTCTATTGAACAGGTGAAGAGGCTCATCCCTTGTTTCCTGTTTAGGATGCGGTTTCCGGTTTTCTCTTTTCCAATCTTCTCACTTTTTTTTTTCAATTGGAGTAGATAGACTAAACTATCGCCCGGTTCACATTCCACCCACCTCTATTGAACAGGTGAAGAGGCTCATCCCTTGTTTCCTGTTTAGGATGCGATTTCCGGTTTTCTCTTTTCCAATCTTCTCACACCTATGTAGCCCCCTGCACATCAGTGGCGTTACCGCCTTGCTCGGGGTGATATGATTAAACAAAAAAAACAAAAAAAATATTGGACAGCAAGGCTATTAATGGCCATAATTCTGTTCTGAGAATTCAATTCAGTTTTTAATATCAGTCGGACGTGCAAACTACATCAAACAATCAGTTTGATGAGCCACATTACAAAACTAATCATCTGAATCTTGATTAATAGAGCGAGAAGCAGAATTAGGCCAGTGATAGGACAAGAATAGTGCGGGTTCGTCAAAGACACTGGAACAAGGAACGCCATATTTATGATTAGGATGCTATCCAAAAGGATAATTCAAATGAGAAATGATGTGTACCTATTTTTTATCAAATATTAATTGAATCCATAGCAAAATCTACTGCTAAGAAGGTTGGGTCACTATGTCGATCCAGGATGTTTTTTCCACCTGAATCCATCTTGCATATATACAAGTCAACCATCCGTCCGTGCATGGAGTACTGCTGCCATTTATGGTCAGGTGCCCCTGCCGTTCTTCTCAGTGTTCTTGACAAGCTCCAAAGGAGAGTCTGTAATGTGATAGGTACTGATCTGGCGACTCGACTGCAGCTACTTCCCCATCGTCGAAATATGGCCTCCCTTTGTCTGTTCTATAAATACTTTCATGGCTTCTGCTCGGAAGAGCTTAAGTCACTGATGCCTCCTCAACAGGTGTTTACTCGTGCAACCAGACTGGCAACTGGGTCCCACCCATTCACAATCAGGTTAGCCAAATGCAGACGACAATTCTACTCCTGCAGCTTCTTCTCTCGCACTTCCCGCCTGTGGAAATCGCTCCCGTATTCTTGCTTTCCTGACGGCTACAACCTCCAGAAATTTAAATGCAAAGTCAATACTCATCCACTAACCACTGGACTCTAGCTCTCTCCCCACCCCTGTATAACCTTCCCTTTCTCTCCACCTATGTATCTGTCATCGCACCAGCTTTCTCAGCTTTTATTGTTCCTTTCTAACTAGTTTGTACTCCTCACTCTTTTCTAATTAATTTTTTTACATTTATGTAACCCCCTGCACATCAGTGGCATTTCCGCCTTGCTCGGGGTGAAATGATTAAAAAAAAAATGCTCACCAACCTCGACTATCTGGGAAAGAATTTGGCGTAATCAAGAATCTCTACAGGCAGCAAACCACCTGCATACGGACAGGTCACGAATTCAGCCGATATACAAGGATAGAAAGGGCCTAAGACATGAATGTGTCTTTTCACCTGATCTATTCAACTTGTACAGCGAGACTATTCTGGGGAAACCTATATGTTTTGCCAGGATTTGTCATAGGAGGCCACAGTTTGAATAACATAATGTATGTAGATGATACAGTGCTGATAGCAGACACGGAAAGAAAACTACAAGACCTCCTACAGAAGATAGCTGAAGAGACTAACAAGAAAGGACTACAAATAAACTGAAAGAAAACCGAATGCGTCGTCATCAGCAAAAACGCAACCTATAATGACGAATACAGGTGAAGAATATTAAAATCAAGCAGGTACCAAAATTTAAATAACTAGGAAGTGTTCTAACGGAAGACGAAAATTGCGACACAGAGATCCGAAGGCGAATTGGCATTGTGAAGGACGCATTCCAGAAGCTGAGTAAAGTATTAAGAGACATGAAAATTTCACTAGAAACTAAGAAGACAGTACTGGATTGCTATGTGATGTCAGTTCTCCAGTACGTCAGTGAACGCTGGACAATCTCATCGAAGATGAAAGAAAAACTTGCAGCAACTGAAATGTGGTTCTACAGAAGGATGCTGAGGATATCATGGATCGAACATGTGTGCAATGATGAGGTTCTGGAAAGTATGGAAACGAAATTAAAATTATTACTAAGCATCAGGAAGAGACAGCTTTAGATCCTGGGACATGCAATGAGGAAGGAGGACTTGGAGAAACTGATACTAACAGGCCAAATAATGAGAAGGAGAGACAGGGGGAAACAGCGGGTAACACTTGACGGGCCTGAGCAGATGGATAGCAGAACTGACTGGGGTTGCCTGGTATAACTAGAGAAAGCGTTCTAAGAGCCACCAGGGATTGGGAGACTTGGAGGGCTATGGTCACCTACGTTCTGGAAGAACAATGCACACAGAAGAAGAAGAAGAAGAAGAAGAAGAAGAAGATAATAGAGGAAATCCCATATCATTTATATACACAATATTTCTTAGCGAAAAAAATAAGCACGAATTTACAATATTTTATTTACCCACATACACGATAAATTAAACGAATGATGACGATAATGATAATAACAAATATTATTGAATTATTAACCACAAACAAGGTGAAAATATAGAAAACCAAATAATAAATCAATCTGGTGTACGTTGTGGTGTAGTGGATATCGGCTTGGAACGAGAAATCGAGTGGAATTCCTTGCATTCACTTACGCACAAATACCCTTGGGAAAGATATTAATCCGTCTCTTCCCTCCAGTTATGGGTTAAATAATAGGACATATTGGATTCTATAGCTTTGGCTAGCAACCGATCTAACACAGAAAGTAATGGCAACCTACTGCGGGATAATCTTCTGCCTAGTTAGTCATGTCTCTTTCGAGACATGATCACTGAAGCGTGTATCACGTATGGCACTTAACTGACTGACTAAATATAATAGTTGAAAGCAATTAAAACTTCTACTGGGCATAAAGTGGGGGATCCGTTTTGTATTGTTATGAAGTAATAAACTGACCCCCCATTAATTACTACTTATTTATATAATGATATAGTTGAAAACATGATTAAGGCTTCTACTGGTTATAAAGTGGAGGATCAGTTTTATATTGTTATGAAGTAATAAACTGATCCCTCGCCAATTCTTACTTATTAATATAATAATATATTATAATTCATCTTTTCTCACTCCAGCTATGGGCTAAATAGCAGGATATATTGGGTTCTATAACATTGGCTGTCAATTAGTTTGACGCAGAAATTAGTGGCAACCTACTGTGGGATAATCTTCTGCACAGTCAGTCATGTCTCTTTCATGACGTGATCGCCCAAGCGTGTATCACGTATAGCACTTAACTGACTGAATAACAAATCAGCTAATGATAAAAATAAACAAATTAAACTAAAATCTTCCATCGATTTAAGAAATAAATGAAAACCAAAAATTGTCTGCCAAATTGAAGAATGATTTTTTAATCATAATCATATGATAAAATCATTCAGTACAGCGAGAAATCTGAAAAATCTTCATTGAAAAAACAGAGATAATTTTAAAAAAAATCAAAGGTCTTCCATAATGGCTGGAGATAACCAAATGTAATTACCTCCATTAGATTATATCTAATTACCCCCATTAGATTATATCTAATTACCTCCATTAGATTATATCTAATTACCTCCAGGAAACTGAGAAATAACGCTAAATATAGAAAAACTGAATGGAATTTACTTTACATAGAGCTTTACATTGTTTTTAAAAAAAATTGCATAAATTATATATATATATATATATATATATATATATAACTTTAATCCAAAAAGAAAAGAAGGTAGGTAAATCCCAAAAACCAGGGGTTTTCAAAATATCTAAAAATAAAAATAGACATAAATTTCTGTTTGCTTTCTTATTAATCCCACCCCTTTAATTTTCCGGGGCGAAAATTTATTTTTAACTTCCACCGGTAAAATATCTTTGTTCATTTTGTCATTTCGCCTTTTATAATAAAAAATTCGCTGCTGATGATACGAGGAATTTCTCGTAAAAAATTTCTTGTAGAAATGGCCATACAACAAATTTGAACATCGGAATTTGTTTTATTATATATATATATACTTTTAAATATAAGAAACAATGAATGTCTACTATGTTTAATCATGAGCTGTTCTAAACATAAATTAACAAAAAATTATCCAAATTTTGGAGAATCTTTGCTTTAGTTTCAGCTGAAATTAAAGCCAAAATACGATGTTTTGAACGGCTCATGATTAAACATAATAGACATTCATTGTCTCTTATATTTAACAATATATGTTTAGAAAATTATCTGCTGCTTCGATACATTATATATATATATATATATATATATATATATATATATATATATATATATTGGGGATCGCCCCTTTGAACATAATAATAGACTCAACTTAGTGTACATATAATCCTGCCTATACAGAGAACAGCAGTAGGAGAGTTGGTCAGTTGCGTATTGAAGTTGTAATGTGACAGAGTTGTAACTTTATGCAGAGTTAGTTGGAGTTGGTTGGATATAGAATCGTTACCCAGATATACTAAGTAAATGTACTCATGTCTGTTTACGTTGTATATATTGATTTCTACTAATAGTATTCCTGAATTGACTAACCCGTGTTTCCTGTTTATATATCTTGTTCAATATAACTTACATTTTCTATCTCCATATCTGTTTTGTGTGGTTTCTCACCCGGAATCCACAACGCTTTCATTCCCTAAGAACTAAGTAAATGTACTCATGTCTGTTTACGTTGTATATATTGATTTCTACTGATAGTATTCCTGAATTGACTAACCCGTGTTCCAGTTTGTATATTTTGTTCAATATAACTTACATTTTCTATCTCCATATCTGTTTCTGTTATTTATTATTTTGTGTGGTTTCTCACCCGGAATCTACAACACTTTCATTCCCTAAGAACTAAGTAAATGTACTCATGTCAGTTTACGTTGTATATATTGATTTCTACTAATAGTATTTCTGAATTGACTAACCCGTGTTTCCTGTTTGTATATTACGTTCAATAAAACCTATTTTCTCTATCTCCATATCTGTTTTTGTTATTTATTATTTTGTGCGGTTCCTCTCCCGGAATCCACAACAATATATATATATATATATATATATATATATATATATATATATGTATTGTTGTGGATTAGTATAACCCGAAACAAGATACCCAGAAGAAGTGTTAATAAGTAATATAGAAATAAATCTGAAGGTATTATTACGCTGCTTATTGCCTGACTAGTAGTTAACTGCTCTCGTTAACTAATTCTCGTTAACTGCGGTATTTAATTGCCTTCCCAATTAAGACATTATGTGGCACAAGGACTTTTTATGTGAGTAATCTGGGCCATATAGACCGGTAAAAACTTCTGGGTAATTTTCCTCAGACAAAACTTTAGCTTTCGGCGGAGCTTTGACTGGGTCTTTATTCTCCGCCTGAGAGTTCGACAATACGCAAGACTCGTCAACTGCTCCTCGGAAGTAACGCAGGTAATTACATATAGCAAGTAGAAAGGCACCATGGTATATATATATATATATATATATATATATATATATATATATATTCATGTATTGTCATCCGCAGACAGATCTGTTTCGCCGTATCACAACTCATCAGAACGGTTAGACTCCGATTGCTTTTTTTACCCAGGATTGAAACCCGACCGAAATGGCGTCAGACGGCGACTCTACCCCTGGGCAATGGGCGTTCGGTGGAAGTAGGCAGACTTTTTAGCGCATATCGTTATACGCGGCCAATAGCTAGAGCGCTCTAATTCCTTGAGCGATATGAGCGATATGTTTCAATTTAAATAGCTGCTTCGGATAATTTTTCCGTCTTTAAAAACTCGCTGAAGAAGCTTGTTAAAGAGAATTATGTTAGATTAAAATCATTTTTTCTACCTATTCTTTACTTATTCTATTCATCTTGTCCGATTTAGATCTATATATTCAATATATATATATATATATATATATATATATATATATAGGAGAGATTGTTGATGGGGAACACAGTGAGGATACAACTAACTTGTAATAGGTTCTACCAAGACAAGCTTGCTAACTATTACACTACGCCGAGGTTCCCATTTTTTTTTAATAAGAAAGATTTGCTTTATAACATATATACCACTATTACAAAAATTTACCAAAAAGATAGCCAATTTGATTCTAGAGAAGTTGACTTTAATACAACTGTGAAAGGCTAGTTCATATTTCTTTCACCATTTTCAATAAGTGTGAACTACAAGCCTAAGATAAATACTTACTAACAGTAACTGCTCGATAGATTTCCTGTGAGCTCATCCCTTGAAGATCTACCATACGCGAAATTAAATAAGCACCTATTTTATCAGGTGGTTTGGTTTGTTTTATAGCATATCAACTTCCATGGGTTATGTTTTTTTTAATCATATCACCCCAAGCAAGGCGATAACGCCACTGATGCGCAGGGGGCTACGTAAGGGTAAAAAGAATGGAAAAGACAAAGCCGGAAACCACATCCTAAACAGGGAACAAGGGATGAGCCTCTTCACCTGTTCCATAGACCTTGTTGGAGAGTGAACCGGGCGATAGTTTAATCTATCTACCCCAATTGAAAAAACATAAAGAGAGAAAAGAGTGAAAAGATTGGAAAAGAGAAAACCGGAAACCGCATCCTAAACCAGAAACAAGGTATGAGCCTCTTCACCTGTTCAATAGATATTTAATGCTGACAAGATTTTTACAATAGATCTGTATGAATAGAACAAATAGTCTTTGGAAGAAATAAGTTTGTAGATCAACTTTCTTTGACATTTTTGTAAAATTGTTTTTGTTGAGAATCAGGTGTATTCCTGTTAATACTTCTTTCCCTTCAAAAATGTATTCCTGGAATTTTTACTATAAAGATATTTTATACTGTCATAGTATTTTGACCCCACTTTGGGGATAAACTATTATCCATAGCTGGGACCCTAACAAGTGCTACAACCCGGGGTCAATGTGGACCTGGGAACAACATCAATTAAGGGGTGGTTCCATGCTCCTCACAACCTTCGAATCAGAGGCCTTGCTGCCGGATGCAGTTTATTGTCATACTCTGGACCCAAACTACTTATTGTAATACACATAAGTGATATAGACGTGTGTATGTGTACCAGGGCCGGTGAATATTAACCCGAAACCCCGACAGTGGCGTGTCTGAGCGTGATTTGGGCTTCGGGTAATTCTTAGTAACCCTCGCTATCTTCTCAACATTTTCTTTCTTCTACCTAAATTAATATACATTACAAATTGAACTAAGAACAACTGAATCTTAAATTATGAAAGGTTTTTTGCGGATTTTGATGTCATTTGGGTTTTTTTTTTTCTTTTTGTCCGAATCCTTGAATTTGTTTTGGTAACTTTCGAAAAAAAAAAATATATTCATTATAAAAATATATATTCATTACATATATTCATTATATATATATATATATATATATTCATTAAATATATATTCATTATAAAAAAATATATTCATTATTTTTTATCCATACTAAATTACTGCGAAATTACAAGCAAAATCTCAAGTTGATGTTAAAAATTTCCACAACACTTTGTTGATTCATTTAAATGAAATAATCTATTGTATGGATAGAAGGTTCTAGGTAGCCATGATCGTCCAGATCTTGACGAATAACAACACATAGAACAGGGAGTTTGAAACTTCTACTTACGAACCCCTTTATCTTTACTATGATAATTTATATAATTTAGCAGGTTTCAGGGCTTCATTCGACAACAGCTTATGACAAAGTAAACACTGTGGTCTGTTAGTATTAGATACACTTTCAATGAATCCAAATCGAATATATTCCACATATATATATTTTTGATTTGTCTTTTTGAATAATCTCTTCCGTCTGTTTTGAATTCATCATGAGGTTTCCGTTTAAAAATATTATCCATGGGTAAAACTTGCACCCTGAAAAAAAAAAGTAAATTTGAACATCAAGTTTCTTTTGTTTTTTTTTAATCATTTCACCCCGAGCAAGGCAGAAATGCCACTGATGAGCAGGGGGCTACATAACTGTAAAAAGATTAATTAGAAAAGAGTGAGGAGTACAAGCTAGTAAGAAAGGAGCAATAGAAAGCTGAGAATGCAGGTGCGATGACAGATACATAGGTGGAGAGAAAGGGAAGGATATACGGGGGTGGGGAGAGAGCTAGAGTTCAGTGGTTAATAGATGAGTATTGACATTGCATTTAAATTTCTGTAGGTTGTAGTCGTCAGGAAAGCAAGAATATGAGAGCGAGTTCCACAGGCGGGAAGTGCGAGAGAAGAAGCTGCAGGAGTAGAATTTTCGTCTGCATTTGGTTAACCTGACTGTGAATGGGTGGGACCCAGTTGCCAGTCTGGTCGCACGAGTAAACACCTGTTGAGGAGGCACCAGTGACTTAAGTTCGTCCGAGCTCTTGCATGTGTAAAATAATTTTTGTATAAATAACGTTGACATGTAATGGGCGATAGTGCAAGCATTTGTCATTTGATAACATTAATAAGTAAAAATAAATATCCAGACATTGAAAATTTATATTTTGAATTTCACGTGATGAGTTAATCCACGGACCCCCTATCTTATCCTTGCGTGCCCCCTGTGGTCCGCGGACCACAGTTTGAAAACCAATGACATAAAAGATGCACCCAAAGTTGATATTCACTAAATCTTTATCAAGCAGGTCATAATTTTCGGTATTGGACTCATTATTTGTCTTTTTCAAACTGTCAATCTACAGCAGGTGCGGTTTTCATCAAAATAGAGCCATTAAATAATATATCCGCCAAAATACGAAGAAAAGCGTTTCAAATCTATATATATATAAAAGGCACTCTGTGAGTCTGTGTGTGACTGCTCCCTATGCACGCCTACATTTTTTAAGCTAGGCCATTCAAAATTTCTTGGGACACATATCTACAGGAAAGACAAGCCGACACATACTTTTTGAGTTTAAGTTCAGCAAATTTTCCCTTTCGCACTTTTTGACTAATGGAGCCGATTGTTTACGTTTCCTCCGTAAAACATCTAAGATCTAAGATGGTTGCTAAATTACGTCGCAGAAATCAAATCACACGTATCAAACGCGACTAAAATACTTTTTTATTAAAAAAACTAAAAACAAAAAAACGAGCCTTTATATTTCATTTTTATTCCGACGTTTTAAAAATTCATTTGGCCAACAAAAATATGTATATTTCCCCGTAAATTTGAAACAAAAGAAATATTTTAAAAAAACATTTTTATAATTTTTTTTTTATATACCGAGTTTTCATGGCATTTATCTAGTTAATATCATAAACATTATTGCACCACGAGATTTGATGTTTGTGTGGGTATTGTCACGGGCAACGCCGGGCTATGATGCTAGTCTGTTAATAAAGGAAGATTCATTTTTTCTCAAATTATCTAAATACAAATTTTAAAAGGGTTTGAATCTATAGTGACAAAATTGATAAATCCTCACAGCAAACATTTTGATCCTTGTTATAGAGTCAAGCGAGTTCACGAAAAATAAAATTCCACTATCGTATCCCAAACAGAAAATCTCTGCATTCTTTCAGTCTAATAAGAGTTGTGTACATTAATCAGCATATAATAAGAGATTTGCAAGTATCGTTGTTGTGCGAATAGTGTGTGGAGCATGTAAAGGCAACGGACATTTAATTTGACCTGTAACAATCAAGGAGACAAAAACGGACATAGATAGCCATAACCAAATTGAGATAGATAGATAGATAGATAGATAGATAGATAGATAGATAGATAGATAGATAGATAGATTTCAACAGAATGATAGATATGAACAGAAATTTGAATAGATAGATAGATAGATAGATAAATAGATAGATAGATAGATTTAAACATGAGATAGATAGATAGATAGATAGATAGATAGATAGATAGATAGATTTGAACAGAATGAGAGATATGAACAGAAATCTGATTAGATAGATAGATAGATAGATAGATAGATAGATAGATAGATTTAAACAGAATGATAGATATGAACAGAAATTTGAATAGATAGATAGATAGATAGATAGATAGATAGATAGATTTAAACATGAGATAGATAGATAGATAGATAGATAGATAGATAGATAGATTTGAACAGAATGAGAGATATGAACAGAAATCTGATTAGATAGATAGATAGATAGATAGATAGATAGATAGATAGATAGATAGATTTGAACACAGTGAGAGATATGAACAGAAATCTGAATAGATAGATAGATAGATATGAACAGACTGAGATAGATAGATAGATAGATAGATAGATAGATAGATAGATAGATAGATAGATTTGAACAGAATGAGAGATATGAACAGAAATCTGATTAGATAGATAGATAGATAGATAGATAGATAGATAGATAGATTTAAACAGAATGATAGATATGAACAGAAATTTGAATAGATAGATAGATAGATAGATAGATAGATAGATAGATAGATAGATAGATAGATTTGAACACAGTGAGAGATATGAACAGAAATCTGAATAGATAGATAGATAGATAGATAGATAGATAGATAGATAGATAGATAGATAGATAGATAGATAGATCAGACTGTTCAGGATAATAAATGATTGATTCCTACTTCGACTTTTATTGTTAGGCCCATCAAGCTTACACAGATCTCACACAGCTGCCCATATAACACAGCAAGGTGCCAGGTCAGCTTCCATGCAGAAGTGGTTATTTACCAGGCGTGAATTAGGCGAGATACGATTACAAAACAAATATCGTTACACACGCACGCAGTGACACACACACACACACACACACAGAGAGAGAGAGAGAGAGAGAGAGAGAGAGAGAAGAAAACCATACAGAAAAGATGTTACCCCCTGATGTATATTAGACTAAGCTTTTGGATCTGTGATTTTTAAAAAGTCACAAACAGGAGCTTTACTGTCCCTACAATGTAAAAATTAGTTTCATGTAGAATACCTGCATGCCTTCATTTCGAATTTTTTCAAAGATTTCGACAATAGTGAATATTCTAAAAAGGTTAAATAAACGAATAATTTTTAAAATTAATCATTTTTACCATTTAGACTTTATTGGAGTAGATAGACTAAACTATCGCCCGGTTCACACTCCACCCACGTCTATTGAACAGGTGAAGAGGCTCATCCCTTGTTCCCTGTTTAGGATGTGGTCTCCGGCTTTCTCTTTTCCAACTTTTTCACTCTTTTCTTTTTTTCTTTTTTCAATTGGAGAGATAGACCAACCTATCACCCGGTTCACACTCCACCCACGTCTATTGAACAGGTGAAGAGGCTCATCCCTTGTTTCCTGTTTAGGATGTGGTTTCCGGTTTTCTCTTTTCCAATCTTTTCACTCTTACGTAGCCCCCTGCACATCAGTGGCGTTACCGCCTTGCTCGGGGTGATATGATTACAAAAAAAAAAAAAAAGACTTATGTCTGGTTATCAGTAAAATGGGCAGCCCAATATGCCAAATACAGGTTAGGGATACTAGAATCAAGCAGGTACAAAATTTAAATACCTGAGAAGTGTTATAACAGAAGACGGAAAGTGCGATACAGAGATGCGAAGGCGAATTGGCATGGCGAAAGAAGCAGTCCAGAAGTTGAGTAAGGTATTAAGAAACAAGACAATTTCGCTAGAAACAAGGAAGAGAGTACTGTATTGCTATGTGTTGTCAGTTCTTCAATATGGCAGTGAATGCTGGACAATATCACCAAAGATGAAGGAAAAACTTGAAGCAACTGAAATGTGGTTCTACAGAAGGATGCTGCGAATATCATGGATCGAGCATATGAGCAATGATGAGTATCTTAGAAATGATGGAAACAAAAAGGAAATTAATAGTGAACATCAGGAAGAGACAGCTGAAGTTCCTGGGACATGCAATGAGGGAGGAGGGCTTGGAGAACCTGATACTAACAGCCCAGATAGACGGAAAAAGAGACAGGGGAAGCAACGGATAACGTATTTGAAGGATATAATCAGGTGGATGACGGAACGATGTTTACATGGTTTAACAGGAGAAGGCGTGCTCAGAGCCACCAGGGATAGGGAAACGTAAAAAGCCATCATCGCCTACGTCCTGAAGGAACAGGGCACATAGAAGAAGCAGGTATGTCCACTAAATCGCCAAAAAAAACAGAATAGTATGAATAAAAAACGCCCAAAACGTAATAAAAACGAATTTTTACATCAAAATGTTTGTATTAATATTAAGAGAATAAATCAAATTAATTATAAAATTATTATTTTTTAAAAATTTAGAAAAAATCTATTCCTTTTACATCTATTACCCACCTCTACGCAAATTCATAAAATTTAAGCAATTAATATTTTTGCAAAAATTGTTTTATTTTGGTTTTGTTAGTTTAACGCAGGACTCATTGGGGGATGTAAATCATCTAGTATCTTTTGAAAAGTTTTGCCTTTTATTTCCCAAAATCTGCTCTCAATAGTAAAATAAAAAGTGAAATATAACTATGACATTATTTAATTTGATAAGCTTTTTATTGCTTGAATAAATAATATAAATTAAGGACATCATAGTCTGAAGAAAAACAATTTTCGATTATTAATGAGTTTGAGTTTGAGTTTTGTTTAACGACATATCCACCTTTGTGGGTTATTTAATGCCAAAAAGGTAGGGTTTTAAGAGACTTTTATTAATGTTCGCTTATCGTGAGAATTTGAGTTTGAGTTTTGTTTAACGGCATATCCATCTTTGTGGGTTATTTAATGCCAAAAAGGTAGGGTTTTAAGAGACTTTTATTAATGTTCGCTTATCGTGAGAATTTGAGTTTGAGTTTTGTTTAACGACATATCCACCTTTGTGGGTTATTTAATGCCAAAAAGGTAGGGTTTTAAGAGACTTTTATTAATGTTCGCTTATCGTGAGAATTTGAGTTTGAGTTTTGTTTAACGGCATATCCATCTTTGTGGGCTATTTAATGCCAAAAAGGTAGGGTTTTAAGAGACTTTTATTAATGTTCGCTTATAGTGAGAATTTGAGTTTGAGTTTTGTTTAACGGCATATCCACTTTTGTGGGTTATTTAATGCCAAAAAGGTAGGGTTTTAAGAGACTTTTATTAATGTTCGCTTATCGTGAGAATTTGAGTTTGAGTTTTGTTTAACGGCATATCCACCTTTGTGGGTTATTTAATGCCAAAAAGGTAGGGTTTTAAGAGACTTTTATTAATGTTCGCTTATAGTGAGAATTTGAGTTTGAGTTTTGTTTAACGGCATATCCACCTTTGTGGGTTATTTAATGCCAAAAAGGTAGGGTTTTAAGAGACTTTTATTAATGTTCGCTTATCGTGAGAATTTGAGTTTGAGTTTTGTTTAACGGCATATCCACCTTTGTGGGTTATTTAATGCCAAAAAGGTAGGGTTTTAAGAGACTTTTATTAATGTTCGCTTGTAGTGAGAATTTGAGTTTGAGTTTTGTTTAACGGCATATCCACCTTTGTGGGTTATTTAATGCCAAAAAGATAGGGTTTTATGGTATTGTTTTTAATGTTCGCTTATAGTGAAAATTTGAGTTGGGGTTTTGTTTCACGGCATATCAACTTCTGTGGGTTATTTAATGCCAAAAAGGTGGGGTTTTAAGGTATTTTATTTAATGCTCGGTAATAGTGAGAAGGTTGATTTAGTCAAATTTTAATTAATCTTTTTGTTTTTATTCTTTTTTATTTTAGAAAACTGAAAATGTCTTCTAGTTTTGTATTCAAAAATGTTTTGCTGAGAACAATTTTTTTCCCCTCAAAAATGTATATTTTTCTACAAAAGTCTATTTTTATGTACATATTTCTATAAAAGTATATTTATATAGTTTCATAGTTTTTTGACCCCAGTTTGGGGATTAACTATTTGCTCATAGCTTGGACCCTAACAGGTGCTACCACCTCGGGTCAGGGTGAACCTGAGAACAACAGCAATTAAGAGGTGGTTCCATGCTCCTTCCAACCTCCAAATCGGAGGCCTTGCTGCCGGATGCAGTTTACCGTCCTGCCCAGGACCGATTAATAATTTTAAAAGAATTATATTTCATTGTAACAATTTATAAAGTTTCAAAAATATACTTAAAATTCTTCATAGATTTCTTGGCGTTATTTTAAAAACTTACTAAGTGAAGATTTTATTTGCTATTCAAAAATTAATACAAATTTTCTTGCCTTTCTATTTTAAAAATAATTCTTATTTTTTATGTGTGTATTTGAAGTTTTTTTTTTTGTATGGTAGTTTCTATGTGCAAATTAAAAGGTCGTGTGTTTCATAGTTTCTTCCTTTTACAGGAAAAAATGCACTATTATATCACTTATGATCGCATTTGTTAAATCTGTCAACACGTATATTGGAGAGGTCAGAAAGCTGAACTCTGTGTTTAAGAATTTTTTTTGTTAATCATATCACCCTGACATCAGTGTTTTACCATATTTTTTCACGAGATATTTCTGCAGAAAATTTAAAAGAGATACATAAGTAAAGCTACAAGTGTATAAACATTGGTAGCATCCTAGCAGTTCGATTCTTAAAATTATAAAAGCTTAGCGAACCGGTTGTTGAATTATCCGAAAACAATCTTTTTTTTTTTTTAATCATATCACCCTAAGCAAGGCAATAACGCCACTGACGTGCAGGGGGCTACGTAAGAGTGAAAATATTTGAAAAGAGAAAGCCTGAAACCAAATCCTAAACAGGAAACAAGGGATGAGCCTCTTCACCCGTTCAATAGACGTGGGTGGAGTGTAAACCGGGCGATAGTTTAGTCTATCTACTCCAATTAAGTAGTTTTATTCTAAATTTCATGCTATAAATAAATATTAGTTGAATAAATCAAATTAATTTAAAATTAAATTTGCTAATTTTCCAAAAATAATGTCATAGATGTATATTTTATTTTTGCAAGATTTTTAAAATTTGTTTACAAATGTTTACGAAAATTTGAAAGATTAAAATATAAATTGAAAATGTTAGCTTCCAATCAATATACTTTCTGTTTAAAATACACCAAAGTATTTTGCTTACTGAAATAATAAATTGGCTCATTTAGCTTTCCATTAATACTAAAATAAAAGTTTCAAGAAAACTTTTTTTTTTATTCATTTTAAAATTTCGATATCGAAAATGAGTGGCGGTGCCTAGACATAAGGTGATGATGAGAAAAACCGTTTTGTAAATCATTCTCGTTGTGCATTTGATATTTATCGTGTAGCTTGCACGGGTGGTCCCTTGACAGATAACGTCAATAAATATCTATGGCCGCTTGCCACAGAAAACTAAGCTCGACTCTCCACAGAATATGAACGTTTGTAGACATGATAAGAAAATATCGATATAATTTTAATGTGAATTTCCTTGTGCAATGCATAAAGAATTAAGAATTAAAGGCAAGGGACGCTTTTTTGGCGTGAATAATTTTCTGCCGGAGGCTCCAAGGGGAGTTTCAGTAAAAAATAATGAATAGAAATTAAAAGAATATTTTGTTTTGTTCATTCGTTTTTCTTTCACTCTGTGTACAGTCAGTCAGTTAAGTGCCATACGTGATACACGCTTGGGCGATCATGTCTCGAAAAAGAAATGACTGACTGGGCAGAAGATTATCCCGTAGGAGGTTGCCATTACTTTCTCCGGCAGACTAGTTACCAGCCAAGGATATAGAACCAAATCTGTCCTGTTATTTGACTCATAACTACAGGAAGAAGAGATGTATTATTACGTAGTAATTAGTGGGTGACCAGTTTGTTACTTCATAACAATAGAAAACTGATCCCCCACTTTATGCCCAGTAAAAGTTTTAATTATCATTCCAACTATTGTATTCAGTTAGTCATTTAAGTGCCATACGTGATACACACTTGGGCGATCATATGTCGAAAGAGAAATGACTGACTTGGCAAAAGATTATCCCGCAGTAGGTTGCCATTACTTTCTGCGGTAGACTGGTTGTCGACCAAGGCTACAGAAGCCAATCTGTCCTGTTATTTAACTCACAACTGGAAGGAAGAGACGGATTAATACCTTTCCCAAGGGTATTTGTGCGTTAGTGAATGCAGTGAATTCGGCTGGAATTTGAACTCGGCTCCCCGATTTCTCGTTCAGAGCCGATATCCAATGCACCACAACGCCCTGTATACAGATCTCGATTAAGAATTTATTCTCATATTTTTAAGCCAAAAATGAATTTGCATTAAATAAGGACACGATAATTCATAATAAAATGAGAACGATATGTAATATCTATTACATATCTATATCGTAATAGATTTGCAATCACATATACATCTTTTATATATATATATATATATATTGTGTGGATAGGGTTCGCAGGTTCGAGTCCTGCCGTGTGACACACATTTTCGTAATAACAATTTATCGGAAATAATCAGGCCGGTAAATATAAATATATAATACTGTTTGATTATGAACAGAATATCTACTTAAATATGAGTATCGATCAAAAATAATGTTCAAACAATTCATTTCAAATTGTCGGTTGTTTATAACCAAGTTTCGTTAATCTTCGTTAATTTCCGTAACATGTTTATATTCTGTTTGATTATAATCAGAATACCTACTTAAATACGAGTATCGATCAAAAATAATGTTCAAACAATTCATTTCAAATTGTCGGTTGTTTATAACCAAGTTTCGTTAATCTTCGTTAATTTCCGTAACATGTTTATATTCTGTTTGATTATAATCAGAATATCTACTTAAATATGAGTATCGATAAAAAATAATGTGCAAACAAATCATTTCAAATTGTCGGTTGTTTATAACCAAGTTTCGTTAATCTTCGTTAATTTCCGTAACATGTTTATATTCTGTTTGATTATAATCAGAATATCTACTTAAATATGAGTATCGATAAAAAATAATGTTCAAACAATTTCAAATTGTCGGTTGTTTATAACCAAGTTTCGTTAATCTTCGTTAATTTCTGTAACATCTTTACATTTGTTGACATTACGATACATTTCAGAGCAGATATAGTTATTGCGATAGATCGAAAACTGTGTTATATAAGCTTGATCAAAACTACGTTTAGACTAATGGTCATTCGTGGTCGACAGGTCAATGACGTGTCAGATCGTATGGTAGCTTCCCCTGTATGGATAGGAGTCGCGGGTTCGAGTCCTGCCGAGTGACACACATTTTCGCAATAAAAATTTATCGTAATTAATCAGGCCAGTAGATATAAATATATAATACAATATTAAAAACAATATCTGCTTAAATACGAGTATCGATATAAAAAAAATGTTCAAACAAATCATTTCATATATATATGGTTTTGTGTCTGAAGTAGATTAAAGAAATACACCAATATAAGTAGGCTTACGGATGGGTAAATGCCCATGTAATGAGAAATCGGGGAGCCGAGTTCGAATTCCAGTTGAATTCCTTGCATTCACTTCCGCACAAATACTCTTGGGAAAGGTAATAATCTGTCTCTTCTCTGTAGTTATGGGTTAAATAACAGAACAGATTAGGTTCTCTAGCCTTGGCTGGCAACTAGTCTACCGCAGAAAGTAATGGCAACCTACTGCGGGATAATCTTCTACCCAATCAGTCATATCTCTTTCGAGACATGATCGCCCAAGCGTGTATCACGTATGGCACTTAACTGAGTGAAATACGCCTTTATGTTAAAGATACGTACACCACACGCACGTGTTCGCATATATATATATATATATATATATATATATATATATATTGTGTGTGTGTGCAAAAAGACCTCTCATTATACTCTGTCTTTCTCTTTATATTCATCGCTCTCTCTCTCTCTCTCTCTATATATATATATATATATATATATATATATATATTGTGTGTGTGTGTGTGCAAATCAAAAAGATCTCTCATTTTACTCTGTCTTTCTCTTTCTATTCATCGCTTTTTCTTTCTCTATCTCTCTCTCTCTCTCTATCTCTCTCTCCCTCTCTCTCTCTATATATATATATATATATATATATAGTGCGCTGCGGCTATTAGTCGATCACTATTGGCAAGAAGGTAGTCGCCATTTCGGCTCTGTGTCAGCCACGGGAGTCCCCAGCGAATTAATGCTATGTGACTATGCCTTCACTATTTCCAGTATGTCGGTTGTATGTCTGGAAAGCCGATTAGGGGGTGGGGGAAGTGCTCCCCAAGGAGAACGAAGTGAGTCGCAAGTCTCCGGTCGTCTGCAATGAATTATTAATACAGTGGGCCAAGTCCACAGACGTGCAATTCACCCGAGTCGAGTGGAACGGGAACGTCGTTTCTATTGGAAACATCGGAGCCATTTTGTTCTAATGAGAATTCATCGTCAAAGGAACTAAAGGGGACAGGGAACGAGAGAAAAAAGAAAGAAAATCAGACAAATAAAAGATGGAAGGCCTCAAAAATTGAGGCTTCTGAGATAAGAATATGAGATTAGGACTAAAAATGTCGAGAAAAATGGAGAAAATCTAAAATTAATTCAGTGCAATGGAAAAATGGTAAAGAAAGACAGGAAAATATAAGATGATATTAATAACCTAGACCGGGAAAGTAGGGAAAAAATCGGCAAGAACAAATAATATTTAGAAGTAAAAAACAAATAAAGTAAACGAGAGAAACTTAGGAAACCTGTTCACTTGGTGGACTAATTCCAGTTAATAATATCAAAAAGAAACTAATGAAGAAATAAATTGAGAAAATGAAGAGAAGGAGGGAAGTTTCATTTTTTTTTTTTTGTTGATAATCATATCAGTGGGTAAGAGAAATATGATTTTGGCCGTAAAGTGAGGGATCAGTTTATATATTGAGTGTCATGTAGAATTGATCCCCCATTTTATATTCACATTATAATAGTATAATTTTTTTTTATATTATCATATCGCCCCAAGCAATTTTACTACCACAGTTTTGCAGTAGGTTACATAGAAGGACAGTTAGAAGAAGGAGTGACAGGTTATAGGAAGTATCAGAAAGTGGGTAAGAAAAAGATGATTGTGGCCATAAAATGAGGGACCAATTTATATATTGATTGTAATGGAGAGTTGATCCTCCATTTTATATCCACTTTAAAATAGCATAATCATATCGCCCCAAGCAAGACATTCTACTGCCACTGTTTTGCAGGGGGCTTACGACATAGAAGGAAAGTTATGAAAAAGAGTGACAGGTTATAGGGAATGTCAGGAAGTGGGTAAGAGAAGCATGAGGAGAGTGGAGTGGACGGAGAAAGGAGCATGAGAGAGGATGCAGGTTAGTGAGATAGAAGATGACTTTTTTTTTTAATCATCTCACCCCAAGCAAGGCATTCTACTGCCACAGTTGCGCAAGAGGTTACATAGGGGAAAGTGATGAGAAAGAGGGGTTAGTTATAGGAAATATCAGGACGAGGGTAATAGACGGATGAGGATACCGATGATGTGGGTGGAGTAGATGGAAAAAGAGCTTGTGAGAATGGATGCGAGTTAGTGGGATAAGAGATGTCTATTGACCTTACATTTAAATACCTGGAGGTTGTAGCTGTCGGGGAAGCAAGTATATGGAAGGGAGTGCCACGGGTGGGAACTGCGTGAAAGGAAGATATTAAAGTACAAATTGTGACTACATTTTATCTGTTTCACTGTAAAAAGGTGGGACCAGTTGCTATTCTAGTAATTCGTGTAAATTCATGCCTAGAGAGCACCAGTGATCTAAGTTCATTGGAACAGAAGCTGTGAAAGTATTTGTAGAAGAGGCACAAGGAAACCACGTCACACCGGTGAGACAGCGACAGCAGCCGAGCTGCCAAATCGGAATCGATCACATTACAGATTCTCCGTTGGATTTTCTCATGGAAGATAGAGAGGAAAGATAATAAGAAAAAGTACAAGGAATTGTGAGAGAAAAAAAAATGAAGAAATGAAGAAGGAACGAAAGAAAGAGAAGGCACGAGAAAGATAAGAACAGTTGCAAGGAAAGCGCGTGAAAAGAAAAAAACATGTAGAAATGAAGAGGGAACGAAAGGAAGAGAAGGCACGAGAAAGATAAGAACTGTTGCAAAGAAAGGGCGTGAAAAGGAAAAAAATGAAGAAATGAAGAGGGAACGAAAGAAAGAGAAGGCACGAGAAAGATAAGAACTGTTGCAAAGAAAGCGCGTGAAAAGGAAAAAAATGAAGAAATGAAGAGGGAACGAATGGAAGAGAAGTCACGAGAAAGATAAGAACTGTTGGAAAGAAAGGGCGTGAAAAGGAAAAAAATGAAGAAATGAAGAGGGAACGAAAGGAAGAGAAGGCACGAGAAAGATAAGAAATGTTGCAAAGAAAGGGCGTGAAAAGGAAAAAAATGAAGAAATGAAGAGGGAACGAAAGGAAGAGAAGGCACGAGAAAGATAAGAACTGTTGCAAAGAAGGCGCGTGAAAAGAAAAAAAAATGAAGAAATGAAGTGTGAACGAAAGGAAGAGAAGGCACGAGAAAGATAAGAACTGTTGCAAAGAAAGGGCGTGAAAAGGAAAAAAATGAAGAAATGAAGAGGGAACGAAAGAAAGAGAAGGCACGAGAAAGATAAGAACTGTTGCAAAGAAAGGGCGTGAAAAGGAAAAAAATGAAGAAATGAAGAGGGAACGAAAGGAAGAGAAGGCACGAGAAAGATAAGAACGGTTGCAAAGAAAGGGCGTGAAAAGGAAAAAAATGAAGAAATGAAGAGGGAACTTTAGGAAGCGAAGGCACGAGAAAGATAAGAACTGATGCAAAGAAAGCGCGTGAAAAGAAAAAAAAATGAAGAAATGAAGATGGAACGAAAGGAAGGGAAGGCACGAGAAAGATAAAAGCTGATGAAAAGGAAACGCGTCAAAAGAAAGAAAAATGAAAAATGAAAAGGGAACGAAAGGTAGAGAAGGCACGAGAAAGATAAGAACTGTTGCAAAGAAAGGGCGTGAAAAGGAAAAAAAATGAAGAAATGAAGAGGGAACGAAAGGAAGAGAAGGCACGAGAAAGATAAGAACGGTTGCAAAGAAAGGGCGTGAAAAGGAAAAAAATGAAGAAATGAAGAGGGAACGAAAGGAAGCGAAGGCACGAGAAAGATAAGAACTGATGCAAAGAAAGCGCGTGAAAAGAAAAATTCATGAAGAAATGAAGAGGGAACGAAAGGAAGAGAAGGCACGAGAAAGATAAAAGCTGATGAAAAGGAAGCGCGTCAAAAGAAAAAAAAATGAAAAATGAAAAGGGAACGAAAGGTAGAGAAGGCACGAGAAAGATAAGAAATATTGCAAAGAAAGCGCGTGAAAAGAAAAAAAAATGAAAAAATGAAGAGGCAACGAGAGGAAGAGAAGGCACGAGAAAGATAAGAACTGTTGCAAAGAAAGCGCTTGAAAATAAAATAAAATGAAGAAATGAAGAGGGAACGAAAGGAAGAGAAGGCACGAGAAAAATAAGAACTGTTGTAAAGAAAGCGCGTGAAAAGAAAAAAAATGAAGAAATGAAGAGGAAACGAAAGGAAGAGAAGGCACGAGAAAGATAAGAACTGTTGCAAAGAAAGGGCGTGAAAAGGAAAAAAATGAAGAAATGAAGAGGGAACGAAAGTTAGAGAAGTCACGAGAAAGATAAGAACTGTTGTAAAGAAAGCGCGTGAAAAGAAAAAACATGAAGAAATGAAGAGGGAACGAACGGAAGAGAAGGCACGAGAAAGATAAGAACTGTTGCAAAGAAAGGGCGTGAAAAGAAAAAAATGAAGAAATGAAGAGGGAACGAAAGGAAGAGAAGGCACGAGAAAGATAAGAACTGTTGCAAAAAAAGGGCGTGAAAAGAAAAAAAATGAAAAATGAAAAGGGAACGAAAGGTAGAGAAGGCACGAGAAAGATAAGAACTGTTGCAAAGAAAACGCGTGAAAAGAAAAAAAAACGAAGAAATGAAGAGGGAACGAAAGGAAGAGAAGGCACGAGAAAGATAAGAACTGTTGTAAAGAAAGTGCGTGAAAAGGAAAAAAATGAAGAAATGAAGAGGGAACGAAAGGTAGAAAAGGCACGAGAAAGATAAGAACTTTTGCAAATGAAGCGCGTGAAAAGAAAAAAACGGAAGAAATGAAGAGGGAACTTTAGGAAGCGAAGGCACGAAAAAGATAAGAACTGATGCAAAGAAAGCGCGTGAAAAGAAAAAAATGAAGAAGTGAAGAGGGAACGAAAGGAAGAGAAGGCACGAGAAATATAAGAACTGTTCCAAAGAAAGGGCGTGAAAAGGAAAAAAATGAAGAAATGAAGAGGGAACGAAAGGTAGAGAAGTCACGAGAAAGATAAGAACTGTTGTAAAGAAAGCGCGTGAAAAAAAAAATGAAGAAATGAAGAGGGAACGAAAGGAAGAGAAGGCACGAGAAAAATAAGAACTGTTGCAAAGAAAGGGCGTGAAAAGGAAAAAAATGAAGAAATGAAGAGGGAACGAAAGGTAGAGAAGTCACGAGAAAGATAAGAACTGTTGCAAAGGAAGCGCGTGAAAAGACAAAAAATGAAGAAATGAAGAGGGAACGAAAGGAAGAGAAGGCACGAGAAAGATAAAAGCTGATGAAAAGGAAGCGCGTGAAAAGAAAAAAAATGAAAAATGAAAAGGGAACGAAAGGAAGAGAAGGCACGAGAAAGATAAGAACTGTTGCAAAGAAAGCGCGTGAAAAGACAAAAAATGAAGAAATGAAGAGGGAACGAAAGGAAGAGAAGGCACGAGAAAGATAAGAACTGTTGCAAAGAAAGCGCGTGAAAAGAAAAAAAAATGAAGAAATGAAGAGGGAACGAAAGGAAGAGAAGTCACGAGAAAGATAAAAGCTGATGAAAAGGAAGCGTGAAAAGAAAAAAAATGAAAAATGAAAAGGGAACGAAAGGAAGAGAAGGCACGAGAAAGATAAGAACTGTTGCAAAGAAAGCGCGTGAAAAGACAAAAAATGAAGAAATGAAGAGGGAACGAAAGAAAGAGAAGGCACGAGAAAGATAAGAACTGTTGCAAAGAAAGGGCGTGAAAAGGAAAAAAATGAAGAAATGAAGAGGGAACGAAAGGAAGAGAAGGCACGAGAAAGATAAGAACTGTTGCAAAGAAAGGGCGTGAAAAGGAAAAAAAAATGAAGAAATGAAGAGGGAACGAAAGGAAGAGAAGGCACGAGAAAGATAAGAACGGTTGCAAAGAAAGGGCGTGAAAAGGAAAAAAATGAAGAAATGAAGAGGGAACTTTAGGAAGCGAAAAGGCACGAGAAAGATAAGAACTGATGCAAAGAAAGCGCGTGAAAAGAAAAAAAAATGAAGAAATGAAGATGGAACGAAAGGAAGAGAAGGCACGAGAAAGATAAAAGCTGATGAAAAGGAAACGCGTCAAAAGAAAGAAAAATGAAAAATGAAAAGGGAACGAAAGGTAGAGAAGGCACGAGAAAGATAAGAACTGTTGCAAAGAAAGGGCGTGAAAAGGAAAAAAAATGAAGAAATGTAGAGGGAACGAAAGGAAGAGAAGGCACGAGAAAGATAAGAACGGTTGCAAAGAAAGGGCGTGAAAAGGAAAAAAATGAAGAAATGAAGAGGGAACGAAAGGAAGCGAAGGCACGAGAAACATAAGAACTGATGCAAAGAAAGCGCGTGAAAAGAAAAATTCATGAAGAAATGAAGAGGGAACGAAAGGAAGAGAAGGCACGAGAAAGATAAAAGCTGATGAAAAGGAAGCGCGTCAAAAGAAAAAAAATGAAAAATGAAAAGGGAACGAAAGGTAGAGAAGGCACGAGAAAGATAAGAAATATTGCAAAGAAAGCGCGTGAAAAGAAAAAAAAATGAAAAAATGAAGAGGCAACGAGAGGAAGAGAAGGCACGAGAAAGATAAGAACTGTTGCAAAGAAAGCGCTTGAAAATAAAATAAAATGAAGAAATGAAGAGGGAACGAAAGGAAGAGAAGGCACGAGAAAGATAAGAACTGTTGTAAAGAAAGCGCGTGAAAAGAAAAAAAATGAAGAAATGAAGAGGAAACGAAAGGAAGAGAAGGCACGAGAAAGATAAGAACTGTTGCAAAGAAAGGGCGTGAAAAGGAAAAAAAATGAAGAAATGAAGAGGGAACGAAAGTTAGAGAAGTCACGAGAAAGATAAGAACTGTTGTAAAGAAAGCGCGTGAAAAGAAAAAAAATGAAGAAATGAAGAGGGAACGAAAGGAAGAGAAGGCACGAGAAAGATAAGAACTGTTGCAAAGAAAGGGCGTGAAAAGAAAAAAATGAAGAAATGAAGAGGGAACGAAAGGAAGAGAAGGCACGAGAAAGATAAGAACTGTTGCAAAGAAAGGGCGTGAAAAGAAAAAAAATGAAAAATGAAAAGGGAACGAAAGGTAGAGAAGGCACGAGAAAGATAAGAACTGTTGCAAAGAAAGCGCGTGAAAAGAAAAAAAAACGAAGAAATGAAGAGGGAACGAAAGGAAGAGAAGGCACGAGAAAGATAAGAACTGTTGTAAAGAAAGGGCGTGAAAAGGAAAAAAATGAAGAAATGAAGAGGGAACGAAAGGTAGAGAAGGCACGAGAAAGATAAGAACTGTTGCAAAGAAAGCGCGTGAAAAGAAAAAAAATGAAGAAATGAAGAGGGAACGAAAGGAAGAGAAGGCACGAGAAAGATAAGAACTGTTGCAAAGATAGCGCGTGAAAAGAAAAAAATGAAGAAATGAAGAGGGGACGAATGGAAGAGAAGGCACGAGAAAGATAAGAACTGTTGCAAAGAAAGGGCGTGAAAAGGAAAAAAATGAAGAAATGAAGAGGGAACGAAAGAAAGAGAAGGCACGAAAAAGATAAGAACTGATGCAAAGAAAGCGCGTGAAAAGAAAAAAAATGAAGAAATGAAGAGGGAACGAAAGGAAGCGAAGGCACGAGAAAGATAAGAACTGAGCAAAGAAAGCGCGTGAAAAGAAAAATTCATGAAGAAATGAAGAGGGAACGAAAGGAAGAGAAGCCACGAGAAAGATAAAAGCTGATGAAAAGGAAGCGCGTCAAAAGAAAAAAATGAAAAATGAAAAGGGAACGAAAGGTAGAGAAGGCACGAGAAAGATAAGAAATATTGCAAAGAAAGCGCGTGAAAAGAAAAAAAAATGAAGAAATGAAGATGGAACGAGAGGAAGAGAAGGCACGAGAAAGATAAGAACTTTTGCAAAGAAAGCGCGTGAAAAGAAAAATTCATGAAGAAATGAAGAGGGAACGAAAGGAAGAGAAGGCACGAGAAAGATAAAAGCTGATGAAAAGGAAGCGCGTCAAAAGAAAAAAAATGAAAAATGAAAAGGGAACGAAAGGTAGAGAAGGCACGAGAAAGATAAGAAATATTTTGCAAAGAAAGCGCGTGAAAAGAAAAAAAAATGAAGAAATGAAGAGGGAACGAGAGGAAGAGAAGGCACGAGAAAGATAAGAACTTTTGCAAATGAAGCGCGTGAAAAGAAAAAAACGGAAGAAATGAAGAGGGAACTTTAGGAAGCGAAGGCACGAAAAAGATAAGAACTGATGCAAAGAAAGGGCGTGAAAAGAAAAAAAATGAAGAAATGAAGAGGGAACGAAAGGTAGAGAAGGCACGAGAATGATAAGAAATATTGCAAAGAAAGCGCGTGAAAAGAAAAAAATGAAGAAGTGAAGAGGGAACGAAAGGAAGAGAAGGCACGAGAAATATAAGAACTGTTCCAAAGAAAGGGCGTGAAAAGGAAAAAAATGAAGAAATGAAGAGGGAACGAAAGGTAGAGAAGTCACGAGAAAGATAAGAACTGTTGTAAAGAAAGCGCGTGAAAAAAAAAATGAAGAAATGAAGAGGGAACGAAAGGAAGAGAAGGCACGAGAAAAATAAGAACTGTTGCAAAGAAAGGGCGTGAAAAGGAAAAAAATGAAGAAATGAAGAGGGAACGAAAGGTAGAGAAGTCACGGGAAAGATAAGAACTGTTGCAAAGGAAGCGCGTGAAAAGACAAAAAATGAAGAAATGAAGAGGGAACGAAAGGAAGAGAAGGCACGAGAAAGATAAAAGCTGATGAAAAGGAAGCGCGTGAAAAGAAAAAAAATGAAAAATGAAAACGGAACGAAAGGAAGAGAAGGCACGAGAAAGATAAGAACTGTTGCAAAGAAAGCGCGTGAAAAGACAAAAAATGAAGAAATGAAGAGGGAACGAAAGGAAGAGAAGGCACGAGAAAGATAAGAACTGTTGCAAAGAAAGCGCGTGAAAAGAAAAAAAAATGAAGAAATGAAGAGGGAACGAAAGGAAGAGAAGTCACGAGAAAGATAAAAGCTGATGAAAAGGAAGCGCGTGAAAAGAAAAAAAATGAAAAATGAAAAGGGATCGAAAGGAAGAGAAGGCACGAGAAAGATAAGAACTGTTGCAAAGAAAGCGCGTGAAAAGACAAAAAATGAAGAAATGAAGAGGGAACGAAAGGAAGAGAAGGCACGAGAAAGATAAGAACCTGTTGCAAAGAAAGCGCTTGAAAAGAAAAAAAAATGAAGAAATGAAGAGGGAACGAAAGGAAGAGAAGGCACGAGAAAGATAAAAGCTGATGAAAAGGAAGCGCGTTAAAACAAAAAAATGAAGAAATGAAGAGGGAACGAAAGTAAGAGAAGGCACGAGAAAGATAAGAACTTTTGCAAATGAAGCGCGTGAAAAGAAAAAAAAATGAAGAAATGTAGATGGAACGAATGGAAGAGAAGGCACGTGAAAGATAAGAACTGTTGCAAAGAAAGGGCGTAAGAAGAAAAAAAATAAAGAAATGAAGAGGGAACGAAAGGAAGAGAAGGCACGAGAAAGTTAGGAACTGTTGTAAAGATAGCGCGTGAAAAGAAAAAAAATGAAAAAATGAAGAGGGAACGAAAGGAAGAGAAGGCACGAGAAAGTTAAGAACTGTTGTAAAGATAGCGCGTGAAAAGAAAAAAAGATGAAAAAATGAAGAGGGAACGAAAGGAAGACAAGGCACGAGAAAGTTAGGAACTGTTGTAAAGATAGCGCGTGAAAAGAAAAAAAATGAAGGAAGAAATGAAGAGGGAAGGAAAAGAAGAGAAGGCACGAGAAAGATAAGAACTGTTGCAAAAAAAGCGCTTGAAAAGAAAAAAAATGAAGAATTGAAGAGGGAACGAAAGAAAGAGAAGGCACGAGAAAAATAAAAGCTGATGAAAAGGAAGCTCGTGAAAAAAATGAACAAATGAAGAGGGAACGAAAGGAATAGAAGGCACGAGAAAGATAAAAACTGATGAAAAGGAAGCGCGTGAAAAGAAAAAAAAATGAAGAAATGAAGAGGGAACTTTAGGAAAAGAAGGCACGAGAAAGATAAGAACTGTTGCAAAGAAACGGCGTGAAAAGGAAAAAAATGAAGAAATGAAGAGGGAACGAAAGGAAGAGAAGGCACAAGAAAGATAAGAACTGTTCCAAAGAAAGGGCGTGAAAAGAAAAAAAATGAAGAAATGAAGAGGGAACTATAGGAAGAGAACGCACGGGAAAGATAAGAACTGTTGCAAAGAAAGCGCGTGAAAAGAAAAAATCATGAAGAAATGAAGAGGGAACGAGTGGAAGAGAAGGCACGAGAAAGATAAGAACTGTTGTAAAGAAAGCGCGTGAAAAGAAAAAAAAATGAAGAAATGAAGAGGGTATTTAGGAACAGAAGGCACGAGAAAGATAAGAACTGATGCAAAGAAAGCGCGTGAAAAGAAAAAATCATGAAGAAATGAAGAGGGAACGAAAGGAAGAGAAGGCACGAGAAAGATAAAAGCTGATGAAAAGGAAGCGCGTCAAAAGAAAAAAAATGAAAAATGAAAAGGGAACGAAAGGTAGAGAAGGCACGAGAAAAATAAGGACTATTGCAAAGAAAGCGCGTGAAAAGAAAAAAAAATAAAGAAATGAAGAGGGAACGAGAGGAAGAGAAGGCACGAGAAAGATAAGAACTGTTGCAAAGAGAGCACTTGAAAAGAAAAAAAAATGAAGAAATGAAGAGGGAACGAAAGGAAGAGAGGGCACGAGAAAGATAAGAACTGTTGCAAAGAAGGGGCGTGAAAAGGAAAAAAATGAAGAAAGGAAGAGGGAACGAAATGTAGAGAAGTAACGAGAAAGATAAGAACTGTTGTAAAGAAAGCGCGTGAAAAGAAAAAAAATGAAGAAATGAAGAGGGAACGAAAGGAAGAGAAGGCACGAGAAAGATAAGAACTGTTGCAAAGAAAGCGCGTGAAACGAAAAAAAATGAAGAATGATGAGGGAACGAAAGAAAGAGAAGGCACGAGAAAGATAAAAGCTGATGAAAAGGAAGCTCGTGAAAAAAAAATGAACATATGAAGAGGGAACGAAAGGAATAGAAGGCACGAGAAAGATAAAAACTGATGAAAAGGAAGCGCGTGAAAAGAAAAAAAATGAAGAAATGATGAGGGAACTTCAGGAAAAGAAGGCACGAGAAAGATAAGAACTGTTGCAAAGAAAGTGCGTGAAAAGGAAAAAAATTAATAAATGAAGAGGGAACGAAAGGAAGAGAAGGCACGAGAAAGATAAGAACTGTTGCAAAGAAACGGCGTGAAAAGGAAAAAAATGAAGAAATGAAGAGGGAACGAAAGGAAGAGAAGGCACGAGAAAGATAAGAACTGTTGCAAAGAAAGGGCGTGAAAAGAAAAAAAATGAAGAAATGAAGAGGGAACTTTAGGAAGAGAAGGCACGGGAAAGATAAGAACTGTTGCAAAGAAAGCGCGTGAAAAGAAAAAAAATGAAGAATTGAAGAGGGAACGAAAGGAAGAGAAGCCACGAGAAAGATAAGAACTGTTGTAAAGAAAGCGCGTGAAAAGAAAAAAAATGAAGAAATGAAGAGGGAACTTTAGGAAGAGAAGGCACGGGAAAGATAAGAACTGTTGCAAAGAAGGCGCGTGAAAAGAAAAAAAATGAAGAATTGAAGAGGGAACGAAAGGAAGAGAAGCCACGAGAAAGATAAGAACTGTTGTAAAGAAAGCGCGTGAAAAGAAAAAAAATGAAGAAATGAAGAGGGTACTTTAGGAACAGAAGGCACGAGAAAGATAAGAACTGATGCAAAGAAAGCGCGTGAAAAGAAAAAATCATGAAGAAATGAAGAGGGAACGAAAGGAAGAGAAGGCACGAGAAAGATAAAAGCTGATGAAAAGGAAGCGCGTCAAAAGAAAAAAAATGAAAAATGAAAAGGGAACGAAAGGTAGAGAAGGCACGAGAAAGATAAGAACTGTTGCAAAGAGAGCACTTGAAAAGAAAAAAAAATGAAGAAATGAAGAGGGAACGAAAGGAAGAGAGGGCACGAGAAAGATAAGAACTGTTGCAAAGAAGGGGCGTGAAAAGGAAAAAAATGAAGAAATGAAGAGGGAACGAAAGGTAGAGAAGTAACGAGAAAGATAAGAACTGTTGTAAAGAAAGCGCGTGAAAAGAAAAAAAATGAAGAAATGAAGAGGGAACGAAAGGAAGAGAAGGCACGAGAAAGATAAGAACTGTTGCAAAAAAGTGCTTGAAAAGAAAAAAAAATGAAGAATTGAAGAGGGAACGAAAGGAAGAGAAGGCACGAGAAAGATAAGAACTGTTGCAAAGAAAGCGCGTGAAACGAAAAAAAATGAAGAATGATGAGGGAACGAAAGAAAGAGAAGGCACGAGAAAGATAAAAGCTGATGAAAAGGAAGCTCGTGAAAAAAAAATGAACATATGAAGAGGGAACGAAAGGAATAGAAGGCACGAGAAAGATAAAAACTGATGAAAAGGAAGCGCGTGAAAAGAAAAAAAATGAAGAAATGATGAGGGAACTTCAGGAAAAGGAAAAGAAGGCACGAGAAAGATAAGAACTGTTGCAAAGAAAGTGCGTGAAAAGGAAAAAAATTAATAAATGAAGAGGGAACGAAAGGAAGAGAAGGCACGAGAAAGATAAGAACTGTTGCAAAGAAACGGCGTGAAAAGGAAAAAAATGAAGAAATGAAGAGGGAACGAAAGGAAGAGAAGGCACGAGAAAGATAGGAACTGTTGCAAAGAAAGGGCGTGAAAAGAAAAAAAATGAAGAAATGAAGAGGGAACTTTAGGAAGAGAAGGCACGGGAAAGATAAGAACTGTTGCAAAGAAAGCGCGTGAAAAGAAAAAAAATGAAGAATTGAAGAGGGAACGAAAGGAAGAGAAGCCACGAGAAAGATAAGAACTGTTGTAAAGAAAGCGCGTGAAAAGAAAAAAAATGAAGAAATGAAGAGGGAACGAAAGGAAGAGAAGGCACGGGAAAGATAAGAACTGTTGCAAAGAAGGCGCGTGAAAAGAAAAAAAATGAAGAATTGAAGAGGGAACGAAAGGAAGAGAAGCCACGAGAAAGATAAGAACTGTTGTAAAGAAAGCGCGTGAAAAGAAAAAAAATGAAGAAATGAAGAGGGTACTTTAGGAACAGAAGGCACGAGAAAGATAAGAACTGATGCAAAGAAAGCGCGTGAAAAGAAAAAATCATGAAGAAATGAAGAGGGAACGAAAGGAAGAGAAGGCACGAGAAAGATAAAAGCTGATGAAAAGGAAGCGCGTCAAAAGAAAAAAATGAAAAATGAAAAGGGAACGAAAGGTAGAGAAGGCACGAGAAAGATAAAGACTATTGCAAAGAAAGCGCGTGAAAAGAAAAAAAAATAAAGGAATGAAGAGCGAACGAGAGGAAGAGAAGGCACGAGAAAGATAAGAACTGTTGCAAAGAAAGCGCTTGAAAAGAAAAAAAATGAAGAAATGAAGAGGGAACGAAAGGAAGAGAAGGCACGAGAAAGATAAGAACTGTTGCAAAGAAAGCGCTTGAAAATAAAATAAAATGAAGAAATGAAGAGGGAACGAAAGGAAGAGAAGGCACGAGAAAGATAAGAACTGTTGCAAAGAAAGGGCGTGAAAAGGAAAAAAAATGAAGAAATGAAGAGGGAACGAAAGGTAGAGAAGTCACGAGAAAGATAAGAACTGTTGTAAAGAAAGGGCGTGAAAAGAAAAAAAATGAAGAAATGAAGAGGGAACGAAAGGAAGAGAAGGCACGAGAAAGATAAAAGCTGATGAAAAGGAAGCGCCTCAAAAAAAGAAAAAAAATGAAAAATGAAAAGGGAACGAAAGGTAGAGAAGGCACGAGAAAGATAAGAACTGTTGCAAAGAAAGCGCTTGAAAAGAAAAAAAAATGAAGAAATGAAGAGGGAACGAAAGGAAGAGAAGGCACGAGAAAGATAAGAACTGTTGCAAAGAAAGGGCGTGAAAAGGAAAAAAATGAAGAAATGAAGAGGGAACGAAAGGTAGAGAAGTCACGAGAAAGATGATAACTGTTGCAAAGAAAGCGCGTGAAAAGAAAAAAAATGAAGAATTGAAGAGGGAACGAAAGGAAGAGAAGGCACCAGAAAGATAAGAACTGTTGTAAAGAAAGCGCGTGAAAAGAAAATAAAATGAAGAAATGAAGAGGGAACGTTACGAAGAGAAGGCACGAGAAAGATAAGAACTGATGCAAAGAAAGCCCGTGAAAAGGAAAAATCATGAAGAAATGAAGAGGGAACGAAAGGAAGAGAAGGCACGAGAAAGATAAAAGCTGATGAAAAGGAAGCGCGTCAAAAGAAAAAAAATGAAAAATGAAAAGGGAACGAAAGGTAGAGAAGGCACGAGAAAGATAAGCACTATTGCAAAGAAAGCGCGTGAAAAGAAAAAAGAATGAAGAAATGAAGAGGGAACGAGAGGAAGAGAAGGCACGAGAAAGATAAGAACTGTTGCAAAGAAAGCGCTTGAAAATAAATTAAAATGAAGAAATGAAGAGGGAACGAAAGGAAGAGAAGGCACGGGAAAGATAAGAACTGTTGCAAAGAAGGCGCGTGAAAAGAAAAAAAAATGAAGAATTGAAGAGGGAACGAAAGGAAGAGAAGCCACGAGAAAGATAAGAACTGTTGTAAAGAAAGCGCGTGAAAAGAAAAAAAATGAAGAAATGAAGAGGGTACTTTAGGAACAGAAGGCACGAGAAAGATAAGAACTGATGCAAAGAAAGCGCGTGAAAAGAAAAAATCATGAAGAAATGAAGAGGGAACGAAAGGAAAGGAAGAAGGCAACGAGAAAGATAAAAGCTGATGAAAAGGAAGCGCGTCAAAAGAAAAAAAATGAAAAATGAAAAGGGAACGAAAGGTAGAGAAGGCACGAGAAAGATAAGGACTATTGCAAAGAAAGCGCGTGAAAAGAAAAAAAAATAAAGAAATGAAGAGGGAACGAGAGGAAGAGAAGGCACGAGAAAGATAAGAACTGTTGCAAAGAAAGCGCTTGAAAAGAGAAAAAAATGAAGAAATGAAGAGGGAACGAAAGGAAGAGAAGGCACGAGAAAGATAAGAACTGTTGCAAAGAAACGGCGTGAAAAGGAAAAAAATGAAGAAATGAAGAGGGAACGAAAGGTAGAGAAGTCACGAGAAAGATAAGAACTGTTGTAAAGAAAGGGCGTGAAAAGAAAAAAAATGAAGAAATGCAGAGGGAACGAAAGGAAGAGAAGGCACGAGAAAGATAAGAACTGTTGCAAAGAAAGGGCGTGAAAAAAAAAATGAAGAAATGAAGAGGGAACGAAAGGAAGAGAAGGCACGAGAAAGATAAAAGCTGATGAAAACGAAGCGCCTCAAAAGAAAAAAAATGAAAAATGAAAAGGGAACGAAAGGTAGAGAAGGCACGAGAATGATAAGAACTGTTGCAAAGAAAGCGCTTGAAAAGAAAAAAAAATGAAGAAATGAAGAGGGAACGAAAGGAAGAGAAGGCACGAGAAATATTAGAACTGTTGTAAAGAAAGCGCGTGAAAAGGAAAAAAATGAAGAAATGAAGAGGGAACGAAAGGAAGAGAAGGCACGAGAAAGATAAGAACTGTTGCAAAGAAAGGGCGTGAAAAGAAAAAAATGAAGAAATGAAGAGGGAACGAAAGGAAGGGAAGGCACGAGAAATATAAAAGCTGATGAAAAGGGAGCGCGTCAAAAGAAAAAAATGAAAAATGAAAAGGGAACGAAAGGAAGAGAAGGCACGAGAAAGATAAGAACTGTTGCAAAGAAAGCGCTTGAAAAGAAAAAAAAATGAAGTAATGAAGAGGGAACGAAAGGAAGAGAAGGCACGAGAAAGATAAGAACTGTTGCAAAGAAAGGGCGTGAAAAGCAAAAAAATGAAAAATGAAAAGGGAACCAAAGTAAAAGAAGGCACGAGAAAGATAAGAACTGTTGCAAAGAAAGCGCTTGAAAAGAAAAAAAAATGAAGAAATGAAGAGGGAACGAAATGAGGAGAAGGCACGAGAAAGATAAGAACTGTTGCAAAGAAAGGGCGTGAAAAGGAAAAAAATGAAGAAATGAAGAGGGAACGAAAGGTAGAGAAGTCACGAGAAAGATGAAAACTGTTGCAAAGAAAGCGCGTGAAAAGAAAAAAAATGAAGAATTGAAGAGGGAACGAAAGGAAGAGAAGGCACCAGAAAGATAAGAACTGTTGTAAAGAAAGCGCGTGAAAAGAAAATAAAATGAAGAAATGAAGAGGGAACGTTACGAAGAGAAGGCACGAGAAAGATAAGAACTGATGCAAAGAAAGCCCGTGAAAAGGAAAAATCATGAAGAAATGAAGAGGGAACGAAAGGAAGAGAAGGCACGAGAAAGATAAAAGCTGATGAAAAGGAAACGCGTCAAAAGAAAAAAAATGAAAAATGAAAAGGGAACGAAAGGTAGAGAAGGCACGAGAAAGTTAAGGACTATTGCAAAGAAAGCGCGTGAAAAGAAAAAAAAATGAAGAAATGAAGAGGGAACGACAGGAAGAGAAGGCACGAGAAAGATAAGAACTGTTGCAAAGAAAGCGCTTGAAAAGAAAAAAAAATGAAGAAATGAAGAGGGAACGAAAGGAAGAGAAGGCACGAGAAAGATAAGAACTGTTGCAAAGAAAGGGCGTGAAAAGGAAAAAAATGAAGAAATGAAGAGGGAACGAAAGTTAGAGAAGTCACGAGAAAGATAAGAACTTTTGTAAAGAAAGCGCGTGAAAAGAAAAAAATGAAGAAATGAAGAGGGAACGAAAGGAAGAGAAGGCACGAGAAAGATAAGAACTGTTGCAAAGAAAGGGCGTGAAAAGAAAAAAAATGAAGAAATGAAGAGGGAACGAAAGGAAGAGAAGGCACGAGAAAGATAAGAACTGTTGCAAAGAAAGGGCGTGAAAAGCAAAAAAATGAAAAATGAAAAGGGAACGAAAGGTAGAGAAGGCACGAGAAAGATAAGAACTGTTGCAAAGAAAGCGCGTGAAAAGAAAAAAAATGAAGAAATGAAGAGGGAACGAAAGGAAGAGAAGGCACGAGAAAGATAAGAACTGTTGTAAAGAAAGGGCGTGAAAAGGAAAAAAATGAAGTAATGAAGAGGGAACGAAAGGTAGAGAAGGCACGAGAAAGATAAGAACTGTTGCAAAGAAAGCGCTTGAAAAGAAAAAAAATGAAGAAATGAAGAGGGAACGAAAGGAAGAGAAGGCACGAGAAAGATAAGAACTGTTGTAAAGAAAGCGCGTGAAAAGAAAAAAAATGAAGAAATGAAGAGGGAACGAAAGGAAGAGAAGGCACGAGAAATATAAAAGCTGATGAAAAGGGAGCGCGTCAAAAGAAAAAAAAATGAAAAATGAAAAGGGAACGAAAGGAAGAGAAGGCACGAGAAAGATAAGAACTGTTGCAAAGAAAGCGCGTGAAAAGAAAAAAGATGAAGAAATGAAGAGGGAACGAGAGTAAGAGAAGGCACGAGATAGATAAGAACTTTTGCAAATGAAACGCGTGAAAAGAAAAAAATGAAGAAATGAAGAGGGAACGAAAGGAAGAGAAGGCACGAGAAAGATAAGAACTGCTGCAAAGTAAGCGCATGAAAAGAAAAAATCATGAAGAAATGAAGAGGGAACGAAAGGAAGAGAAGGCACGAGAAAAATAAGAACTGTTGCAAAGAAAGCGCGTGAAAAGAAAAAATAATGAAAAAATGAAGAGGGAACGAAAGGAAGAGAAGGCACGAGAAAGATAAGAACTGTTGCAAAGAAAGCGCGTGAAAAAAAAATGAAGAAATGAAGAGGGAACGAAAGAAAGAGAAGGCACGAGAAAAATAAGAACTGTTGCAAAGAAAACGCGCAAAAAGAAAAAATAATGAAAAAATGAAGAGGGAACGAAAGGAAGAGAAGGCACGAGAAAGATAAAAGCTGATGAAAAGGAAGCGCGTGAAAAAAAAAAATGAAGAAATGAAGAGGGAACGAGAGGAAGAGAAGGCACGAGAAAGATAAGAACTGTTGTAAAGAAAGCGCGTGAAAAGAAAAAAAAATGAAGAAATGAAGAGGGAACGAAAGGAAGAGAAGGCACGAGAAATATAAAAGCTGATGAAAAGGGAGCGCGTCAAAAGAAAAAAAATGAAAAATGAAATGGGAACGAAAGGAAGAGAAGGCACGAGAAAGATAAGAACTGTTGCAAAGAAAGCGCGTGAAAAGAAAAAAATGAAGAAATGAAGAGGGAACGAGAGTAAGAGAAGGCACGAGAAAGATAAGAACTTTTGCAAATGTAACGCGTGAAAAGAAAAAAATGAAGAAATGAAGAGGGAACGAAAGGAAGAGAAGGCACGAGAAAGATAAGAACTGCTGCAAAGAAAGCGCATGAAAAGAAAAAATCATGAAGAAATGAAGAAGGAACGAAAGGAAGAGAAGGCACGAGAAAAATAAGAACTGTTGCAAAGAAAGCGCGTGAAAAGAAAAAATAATGAAAAAATGAAGAAAAGGGAACGAAAGGAAGAGAAGGCACGAGAAAGATAAGAACTGTTGCAAAGAAAGCGCGTGAAAAAAAAAATGAAGAAATGAAGAGGGAACGAAAGAAAGAGAAGGCACGAGAAAAATAAGAACTGTTGCAAAGAAAACGCGCGAAAAGAAAAAATAATGAAAAAATGAAGAGGGAACGAAAGGAAGAGAAGGTACGAGAAAGATAAAAGCTGATGAAAAGGAAGCGCGTGAAAAAAAAAATGAAGAAATGAAGAGGGAACGAGAGGAAGAGAAGGCACGAGAAAGATAAGAACTGTTGCAAAGAAAGCGCGTGAAAAGAAAAAAATGAAGAAATGAAGAGGGAACGAAAGGAAGAGAACGCACGAGAAAGATAAGAACTGTTGCAAAGAAAGGGCGTGAAAAGAAAAAAATGAAGAAATGAAGAGGGAACAAAAGGAAGAGAAGGCACGAGAAAGATGAGAGCTTATGAAAAGGAAGCGCGTGAAAAGAAAAAAATGAAGAAATAAAGAGGGAACGAACGGAAGAGAAGGCACGAGAAAGATGAGAGCTTATGAAAAGGAAACGCGTGAAAAGAAAAAAAATGAAGAAATGAAGAGTGAACGAAAGGAAGAGAAGGCACGAGAAAGATAAGAACTTTTGCAAAGAACGCGCGTGAAAAGAAAAAAAATGGAAGAAAATAAAGTAAAAAAGACGAATTGTTGATGAAAAACAATAAAAATGAACAGTTTTAATTTTGCCAAAAATTTCCGATTAATACATAATAAATGCGAGTTTACTTACTTGGAACTATAAACTATAATCTATATCAATAATGCTGAATATGTGTGTCAGTGTGTGTGCCTATCTGTATGTGTGTATCCGCGTTTGTATCCTCACTAATTTCTATTAACATACATTTCTACATTTTTATTCGATTTGTTTTAAAACTTACCCCCCCCCCCACTAGCACATTTATTATCGTTATTATTTTCTTAATCATATCACCCCGAGCAAGGCGGTAACGCCACTGATGTGCAGGGGGCTACATAGGAGTGAAAAGATTGGAAGAGAGAAAACCAGAATCCGCATCCTAAACAGGAAACAAGTGATGAGCCTCTTAACCTGTTCAATAGACGTGGATGGAGTGTGAACCGGGCGATAGATAGATGTATCTACTCCAATTCCAGACAACAAAGAAAAAAAATTGCTCCTGGCTTCTCAGTTAATTACAAAAATTGGATGGATTAAAATCTGCAAACAGAAATGAAAACAGACACCTATATTATAAGAACCTGCACAAACACCAAATAAAATGTTGCAAATTCAATGAAACTGCTGTAACTTGATCTTTAATTCAGTTCACAGCAAAAGACACTAGGTTTTCTTTTGTTTAATGTTTTGATTATTCGTTATTGTTTTTAGGTAACTTCCTATCGCGATGGATGTGCGTTGCGGTGCTTGGAACGAGAAATCGGGGAGCCGAGTTCGAATTCTAGTTGAATTCGTTGCATTCACTTACGTGCAAATACGCTTGGGAAAGATATTAATCCGTCTCTTCCCTCGAGTTATAGGTTAAATAATAGGACAGATTGGGTTCTATAGCCTTGGCTGGCAACCAGTTTACCGCAGAAAGTAATGGCGACCTACTGCCCAGTCAGTCATGTCTTTTTCGGGACATGATCGCCCAAGCGATCCACTTGACTCCATTACTTTCTACATCACCCTGTATATCATTTAATTTCTCTCTAACTTCGCAACTGTCTTCACACCTGTATTCCCATCCTTCTCTTGCCCTTTCTCTTACACCCCCTGTAACTGGTCCGTCTTTTTCTTAAATCTCCTCCTGTCTAAACTTTTACTCTTATGTAGCCCCCTGCGCATCATTGGCAGTACCGCCTTGCTTTGAAACGATTAAAAAAATCCTATGTTCAATTTCTTTCTCTCCTGTACTAAACTTGTTATAACTGATCCATACAGCGAATTATTTGAACACCACATACGGAATTTTTATGATGGATTCAAGTTATATACCATCTTTGCTTTCATTATATAACCAAGTCATAGTTTCTACTTAGGCTAAGGTTTATCTTGTGTCCTATTTCTTTAGGTACCTACCCTGTTTCGGCATTCACGCTGGTCGGGTTGAGCCGGCTTCATCCCAAGCAATGGAGAAATATTCGTTTAAGAGCAGGGTCCCAAGTCCTACCCCGTAGGGGGCTCAGGCATTTAAATTATCCCGCAACAAGCCGCCAATATCTGCTGCACTAGACTGGTTGCCATTCAAGGCTATAGAATCCAATCTGTCCTGTTATTTAACCCATAACTGGAGAGAAGGGAGGATTAATACCTTTCCTAAGGGTACCAGTGCTTAAGTGAATGCAGGGTATTCAACTGGAATTCGAACTCGGCTCACCGATTTCTCTTTCCGAGCCGATATCCACTGCACCACAACGCACACCCGTCAAGAAACGCTTACAGCACCTGGTATTTCCAAAATTATTCTTAACTATAAGTACCTATGGCACCAGCATAGATCCTCACACTGACCTTAGGAAAGAAAGCAGGACTTTTTCAATTAGTTAATTAGTTTGGAATTTGGTATCATCATCATCATCATCATTTATCCATCACACCCAAAGGTGCATAGGGCAGCAACTTTTTGTTGCTGTTTCTGTAACAAACTATTCTTTACGAGGCAGGGTTGTTAGCCCTGCACCCAACCCCCAAACCTGGAGGACCGGTGGACCATTCTTAGTCCTTACGTTTACAGCACCTGGTATTCCTAAATGGTCACCTATTTAAGTACTGACCAGGCTCGATGTTGATTAACTTTGGTGATCGGACGGGAACCGGTGTATTCAATACGATGTAGCCGTAGACGGAATTTGGTATGAAATGCTTAAATTGTCGGTGTCCATCTCTTTATATCTGTACTTTTATGTGCGCAGCCTATTACTCGAGAAAAATGAAATAGTTTGGGGCTCTCATTTCCTTTCTGATAATATCCGAAACGTTTCCGCATCGGGCTCCTTGAAAAACATGTATGATTTTTTGGACCGATAGGGTTCTTCTATCACAGTGGATCTCAAACTATTTTAGTTTTTTTTTTGCATGACGATCTTTTTATAATATTTTAGATGGCTCGTGGACCCTTTTATATTAACCACAGTTAACATATAGGCTATTGAAAAAAAAAACATTTTTGACAAACAAATATTTAATAAAAAAATAACAACTCAAAAAATATTTATTAAAAAATTGCAACCAATTTCTAATGAAACAAAAACAAAACAGAACCAATTTCTATAGAAACAAAACCAAAATAGAACTAAGGGAGGTCACTCAAGAAAGACAAAATAATACATACAAAAGGAAATAAGAGAGAGTTGGAGATGAAAAGATATAATCTCCCTTTTCATCAATAACGCTGACTTAGTAACAATCTCAAATCTAAACTTATTTATAAATGGAACTTTGTCTCTGTGTGTGTGTGTGTGTGTGTGTGTGTGTCCGTTACCTATAGACTTCGAAACGTCTGAACCGATTTTCTTGAAAATTTACACAGTTGTACTATAAGCGTCCGCGAGTGTTCTTAGCTAGGTTTTGTGTCGAGGTACCCCCCGAAAAATATCGAAAATCGATAATCGAAAAAATCGGGTTATAGAAGGAATGGTCCGATTTTAATCAAATTTCATACACTCATAGACAAAGATATAAGAAACGATATTCAGAAGTTTCAGGATTGCAGTTCTGACAATAGTGCAGAAAATCGTTAATATATATATATATATATATATATATATATATATATATATATATATATATAAAGCAAGATGTTTGTGTGTGTGTCTGTTTGTCTGTATGTCCTTTATACAAAACCACAATTTTTATCCGATTCTCACCAAACTTCACACAAATATTCTTTAAGCTGAGTTTGAGCTCCAGGACCATGAATTAGTTTTAAAGCTTTCATTACACCCGAGCAACGCCGGGCTATACTGCTAGTTGTTTATAAAAGTAATTAAAAGTTTATCTTGATAAAAAATCACATACTTTTATTGCATTTTTGTTTTCACTATTCGGAGCAGATTTTCTGAAAAGGGGGCAACTGTAAGAAAAAAAAATGAACAGGTAGGAGTCATGCATTTAATTTGAATCAAGTTGTCCTTTGAAGGCAGATAATTAATGGAGAGTCCAAAAGGATTGTAGATAAACCGACCGTTTTTCCCCTTACTACATAACTAAAACATAAGCAAGGGCCAAAATAGAACTAAGGGAGGTAACTCAAGAAATAAAAAATAATGCATACAAAAGGAAAAAGGAGGTAAATAAGGGAGAGATGACGATGAAAAGATATATTGTCCCTTTCCAACAACAACGCTAACATTATGATTTGGTGACAATCTCAAGTAGCCAATAATTTCAACTGCGTGGCCTCTTCACGGTCCCCTCAAAACCCCTTCCCGGTCCCTTAGGGGACCACGGACCCCAGTTTGAGAACTGCTGCATTAAAAGATAACAATTTTTCATTTATCACTAAAACGTAATGCTCAGAATATTACTACTACATATGGTCTGCTGTCCATGCTATTTACACTGAGCTTCTTGATAACAGCTAAAAAAGAATCAGCAATATTGTTCTACTAGATTTAGTTTGTTTTGGCTTGTGCAACTCTCATGTCCATTGTTGCTTCTAATCTGTTTTTGGATTTTGTTTTGGAGGCAAATAATGTGAAAAACGCTGTCTCACACTCATAGGTGGTAGGAAATGGAATCAGCACGTTTAGAGCCAGCTTTTCAACACCGGGATAAGACTGTGCCATTTTAATCCAAAAATTGCTACATGACACTTCACGGAAAATATGTTTTGCGATCATTAATTAAATCAATAAAGTTTTCTTGAATCAAGTTGTCCTTTGAAGGCAGATAATTAATGGAGAGTCCAAAAGGATTGTAGATAAACCGACGGTTTTTCCCCTTATTACAAAATTTAAAACATAAGCAAGGGCCAAAATAGAACTAAGGGAGGTAACTCAAGAAATAAAAATAATGCATATGAAAAGGAAAAAGGAAGTAAATAAGGGAGAGTTGGAGATGAAAAGATATATTCTCCCTTTTCCAACAACAACGCTGCCATTATGACTTAGTAACAATCTCAAATTGCCAATAATTTCAACTGAGTGGCCTCTTCACGGTCCCCTCGAAACCCCTTCCCGGTCTCCTAGGGAACTGCCGCGCTAATGGAAAATGGCACCTCGTTTTTATTGACTAACTACAAAAGCTTCTCCTCAGTTGTTGACTGAATCTGGTGAATAGTGCCTTTATGAATTATGAAGTCTGATCTTGCAAGAAGTTTTTTTTTAATCATTTCACCCCAATCAAGGCATTCCACTGCCACTATTGCGCAGGGAATTACATAGGGGAAAGTGATGAGAAAGAGTGGTTAGATATAGGAAATGTCAGAAAGAGGATGATAGACAGGTAAGGATACTGAGGATTAGGGGTAGATAGATGGGAAGAGTGTTTGAGAGAATGAATGCGAGTTAGTGTGATAAGAGGTGTTTATTGGCCTTACATTTAAATTCCTGGTGATTGTAGCTGTCGGGGAAGCAAGTATATGGAAGGGAGTTCCACAGGCGAGAAGTACGAGAAAATAAGCTGTTACACTAGAAATTGCGGTTACATTTTATCGGTTTCACTGTAAAAGAGTGGGACCTAATTGCTAATCTAGTATCTAGTGCAAATTCATACCTAGGGAGCACCAGTAATCTAAATTCATCGGAGCAGAAGCCGTGAAAGTATTTATAGAAGAGGCACAGGGAAGCCACATCACGCCGGTGAGAGAGTGACTGCCAAGTTGGTATTGATCACACTCATAGGTGGTTGCAAATGGAACAAGGAATGTAACTCAAGAAATAAAAAATAATGCTTACAAAAGAAAAAAGAGGTAAATAAGGAAGAGTTGGAAATGAAAAGATATATTCTCCCTTTCCAACAACAACGCTGCCATTATGACTTGGTAACAATCTCAAATAGCCAATAATTTCAACTGAGTAGCCTCTTCGCAGTCCCCTCAAAACCCCTTCTCAGTCTTCTTAGAGACCGCTGATCCCAGTTTGAGAAACCTGCTCTATCAGATCTAGATATTCAGTGGAATCAGATCTTGCAGTGGTTTATAATGGATGAGAAGACTATGCGATCATATGCTTCTGTGAGGTCGACATAGAAGGATATCATTTCGAGACTGCTTAGTTTCACAAACTTTCTGTCACTTGACTCTTACCGATGACCAGTAAATATCCCTCTAGCGATAATACTAATAATAACGATAAGACGTAAATCAGATCTAAACAGATAAGAGCCAGCTCAGAATCGGCTTTTACTTAATTTACTTATTTATAATTCTGATGAGTGAGAATTATAAAAGATTGGGGTAGATTTCTGATTTGGATTCTTCATCGCAGACAAACTGTACTGCCTGTGTTTTTAGAATCTTAAGTAATTCACATCTTCTCTTCTTCTTCTTCTTCTTCTTCTTCTTCTTCTTCTTCTACTTCTATGTGTCCTGTCCCTTCAGGACGTAGGCGATCATGGCTCTCGACGTCTCCCTATCCCTTGTGGCTCTTAGTATGTTTGCTCCTGTTGCTCCTAGCAACCCCGTTCCGTCATCCACCTGATCAGACCCTGCAAATATGTTATCCGCTGCCTTCCTCTGTCTCTCCTTCCTTCTATCTGTCCAGTCAGTATCAGGTTCTCCAGGCTCTCCTTCCCCATTGCGTGTCCCAGGAACTTCAGTTGTCTCTTCCTGATGCTCAGCATCAATTTTCTTTTTGTTGCCATTCTTTCTAACACCTCGTCGTTGCTTGTATGCTCAGTCCACGATATCCGTAGCATCCTTCTGTAGAACCACATTTCGGCCACTTCAGGTTTTGTCCTCATTTTCGATGATATTGTCCAACATTCACTGCCGTATTGAAGAACTGACATCACGTAGCAGTCTAGCACTCTTTTCTTCGTTTCTATTGAGATTTTCCTGTGTGTTAGAATTTTGCTCATCTTCTGAAACGCGTCCTTTGCCATGCCAATTCGCCTTCGGATCTCCGTGTCGCACTTTCCATCTCCTGTTAGAACACTTCCTAGGTTTTGTCCCAATATTCCGACCACTCCTCCATGATTGAATACAGATTAAAACCTAATTAAAATCAACTTATACTCTCTTCAAATGACTTGAAGATGGCACCAGACTTTTTCTTCGGAGAGTCATGTATGTTTTAAGGGTCATTAAGGGTCGCAGACACACACACAAACACACACACACACACACACACACACACACACACATATATATATATATATATATATACAGCGACTCGACTGACACCAAATCGGCCGAGTTTCGATCAAGACCGGAAGCAAGTGGATGTCTAGCACATTAATGAGCTATGATACTGTGAAACAGGCCTGTATGTGGAAGAGTAATATATATATATATATATATATATATATATATATATATATAAATATTTTTTTTTTTTAATCATATCACCCCAAGCAAGGCGGTAGCGCCACTGATGCGCAGGGGGCTACGTAAGGGTAAAAAGAATGGAAAAGAGAAAGCCGGAAACCGCATCCTAAACAGGAAACAAGGGATGAGCCTTTTCACCTGTTCAATAGATGTGGGTGGAGTGTGAACCGGGCGATAGTTTAGTCTATCTACTCCAAATATTTTTAATCCAAAAGGATAATCGGGTAGGTAAATCCCAAAAACCCGATCCTAATTAATATTAATTTCATTAATATTAAAATTGATCAAAATGGAGGGCTCGATGCAAATATTATATTCTAATTAAAGAGACAAATATAAAAATAAAAAAATTTCAATGTTTATACTCGTTGAATAACCATTTCTACGTAGAAATGGCTATTCAACGGCTATAAACATTGAAATTTTGTTTTACATATATATATATATATATATATATATATATATATATCAGCATGATATAGAAGAAACCAAAGGATTATCCTGTACATACAGTGGTAGGATAACTCTCTAAGTGAGCTCTAAATATATATGTATATAAGTACATATAGAAAAATAAGAAAAATTAAGATTGAAATGTTATTTCATGGTAAATCGGAAGTGTGGCCTATTTCAGGCGAACCATCATCAGGTTCCGTCTTTATTGTACAAAGAATTTTACACGAATGAAATTCACAAAGATCTAAAAAAACAAATAAAAATAACGGTCGCTCTCTTAAAAGAGAAAATTTAAGAAAAAATACATCATTACATCAGTTCGGCGAACACACGCACATATTCATACATAATCATATATATATACGCAACATATAATCAAAGAACACGAGTAAGAGCGGATGCCAACAAAAATCCAAAGATACATTCAGCCTGTCAATTAGACTGCTGACCCGTAGATTTGAAACGTAAAGAAAGTGGGTTAGATGTGTGTGTGTGTTTGTGTTTGTGTGAGTGTGTGTGTGTGAGAGAGAGAGAGAGAGAGAGCAAGAGAGCTTTAAAAAGACAGGGTAAGTATATTAAAGCGTAAACAAAAAGGGAAGAAGAAAAAGAAGAAAGAATAGAGGAATGAGTTTAAAATAGAAAGAAAAGATTATAGGAGAAAATGAAAATAAAAAGTAAATATATATTATAAATTAACGGTGAAAGGATAAAAAAATTGGAGTCTAAAAAATTAAAAATATGTTTAAGAGATTTTTTTTTTTAATCATTTCACCCCGAGCAAGGCAGAAACGCCACTGATGTGCAGGGGGTTACATAAATGTAGAAAGATTAATTAGAAAAGAGTGAGGAGTACAAGCTAGTTAGAAAGGAACAATAGAAAGCTGAGAAAGCAGGTGCAATGACAGATACATGGGCGGAGAGAACGTGAAGATTATACAGGGGAGGGGAGAGAGCTAGAGTCCAGTGGTTAGTAGGTGAGTAATAACTTTGCTTTTAAATTTCTGGAGGTCGTAGCCGTCAGGAAAGCAAGAATACGGGAGTGAGTTCCACAGGCGGGAAGTGCGAGAGAGGAAGCTGCAGGAGTAGAATTGTCGTCTGCGTTTGGCTAACCTGACTGTGAATGGGTGGGACCCAGTTGCTAGTCTGGTTGCACGGGTAAACACCTGTTGAGGAGGCATCAGTGACTTAAGCTCATCCGAGCAGAAGAATAGTTAATCTGTTGTGATCACAAAATCATCACACCACTAGATAATCAAAATTATACTAATTGGACAATCAACAAAACAAATATAATACAATATAAAATTTTTTAAAAATTTTAAAAATTTAATTTAAAAGTAAGCCTAATAATTCAATTTAAATTTAGTTGTTTAAACTTAATTAATTAGTTTAAAAATAAACTTATATATTACTAGTGAAAGGATAAGAAATTGGAATTTTAAAAAACCTAAGAAAGTTAAACAATTAAGATATAATAGTTAATCAATTTGCTTTAATCACAATTACCACCACACCAACTATATAATCAAAATTATACTAATTATTCGGTTAACAATACAATAACAATAATACAATAATGTAGGTAAATTTTTCAGTCAACGGTACAGTTATAATACCCTATGTTTTTAGTAATGTAAAAAAAACATGTATGTACACATACAACTCACACACACACGTAAATGCGTACACACATACCAGCACATGCATATATATGTATACACATATATGTACACGTATATGTACATACATTCATATATATATTCGTGTAAAATTCTTTGTAAAATAAAGACGGAAGCTGATGATGGTTCGCCTGAAATAGGCCTTATACTTCCAATTTACCATGAAATAACGTGTCTGCCTTAATTTGTCTTATATTTGCTCTATATGTATTTATATACATATATATTTAGAGCTGTCTTAGAGAGTTATCCTACCAATGTATGTACAGGATACTCCTTTGAATTCTTCTATACTCACACTGCATGCTGGTATATATATATATATATATATATATATATATATATATATATATTAGGTATATAGTTAGGTCTTGAAGGCTGTCATTGTGACAGCCTTCAAGACTTAAACATATACACAATATACACAATGCTTCAAGTAAATTACAAAACTTTACTATATATATATATATATATATATATATATATATATATATATATATATAGTAAAGTAAGAGTAATTTTCAGGTCCTTATATTTTGACATTTTTTCGAATTCCTTGTTTGCGATGGTACAATCCGCTGGACAAGCCATATAAAAAAATAGGTAAGTTTTTTCCTTTCTGGTTTTTAACAATAATGTCCGGTCTATTCACTTCAATTTTTCTGTCTGTGTAGATGGTGTAAACCTATAGAATGGTGGCATCTTCTATTTCTGTAACTGGTACTGGGTGGTGTTCATACCAGTGTTTGTTTACATATTGGCCATAGTGTTTGCACATTGTCCAATGTAGATATTGCCCCACTCTATTGTGACGATTTTTATATTCATTTGAGGTAAGTAGAGAACAGCCTGTGATTAGATGGTCTATTGTTTCTTGGTGTTTATCACAGAACCTGCATTCGGGATCCACATTATTACGTATAATATTTGCCTGAATGTTCCTAGTGAAAGACTTTGGTCTTGCGCTGCAAGGATAAAGCCTTCAGTCTCAGACATCAATCCATTATTATTATTATGTCATTTTTCATCATATTCTGATTTCTGCTATGGTAGCACTACCAACCAAGCCTGCGGGAAGACCTAAGGCATGTTGTGGCGTATTGTTATGGCTCCATTTCATGTTTTTTCTATCTCCCCTATCATCCCTAGCGTTACATAGACAAAGTTCTCCTTAGTGTGTGGGCTGTACTTAATAAGACAATGTTTTGTATATCTCTTCAGCTGGGGTTTCCAGGGATTCTTTCAATGTGTTGTTTTGTTCCATTTTTTATCATTCCAAGTGCGCCTACAATCACTGGCACAACCCTTGTTTTCAATTTCCACATTTTTTTCTATTTCAAATTCCAGGTCTTATTATTATTATTATTATTATTATTATTATTATTATTATTATTATTATTATTATTTCATTTATTCACTCGCTTATTTCTTTATATATTTTAATACTTTTCTCTTTTCTGCAATAAAAGCGATTCGTACTACATAAAAAGCACCAGACTTTTCCCTTTGATGTTGCCGACTTCCCTTTGATGTCTTTCCTTTCTTTATCTTCCTTTGTATTTTGCGTTTACGATGCGGTTTTGGTTTTTACATAGGATTATAGGAAGCAAAGGATTCTGTCAGAAGGAATTTCCTTCGGATGGTTTAGATAAACGAAAGAATGAGTGGGATTGGAGTGTGGGTAGATATTTAGAAAGCCCCCCACCCCGCAAAAAAAAAAGATTCAATACAAGAAAACGAAGAACAAGAAGCTGACATTTCGACAATGTATTACGTATTTTACAAATATATGTTTGTACTGACTGCTAGCAGGTGCAGTTTTGTTTTTTTCTGAATAACTCTTCACAATTCTGAAAAACATAATGTAGGCACCACAAAAAAGCGAAAAAGCTTTTACTTAATCACCAAGAAAGTAAATAGATCATGAAATTCAAGTTTTTAACGCAACTGTCTTTCAGATTAGATGTGATTTCTTTCAGAGATGGAAATTATGTTTGACCAATAACAAAATAGGAAATATGGAAAAAAAAAGATCGCTTTCAGGCACATTTTAAAAAATCAAAATCTTTTCTTTCCATTACTAATAACAGAACACAAATCAAACTAAACTTGAAAGCAAGAAAAAGACTTGCAAAGAAAAACTATAGTACCCAAATGAATGTCAAAGTTTGTTAAGAAAATGGTCAAGTTAACGAACACATGTAAACAACTACATTAATATTCGATATTATTCATTTACTTTAAAAAAAAAGGTAAGACTGTGGGTTGGGCATTGGCTAGGTGTGAGAGAAGTAACAGGGTGGAGGGATTCCTCACCTACACTAATCGAAAAGACGAGTTCGAATACCAGTTGAATTCCTTGCATTCACTTACCCACAAATACCCTTGAGAAAGGTATTAACCCGTCTCTTCCCTCCAGTTATGAATTAAATATAAGGAAAGATTTGTTTCTATAGCCTTGGCTGGAAACCAATCTACCCCAGAAAGCAATGGCAACCCACTGCGGGATAATCTTCTGCCCAGTCAGTCATGTCTCTTTCGAGACATGATCGCCCAAAAGCGTGTATCACTTATGGCACTTAACTGACTGATTAGGATATGCGCTGTTGTGCAGTGGATATCGACTCAAAACGAGAGCTCGGGGATCCGAGTTCAAATTCCAGTTGAATTCCTTGCATTCACCTACACACAAATACCCTTGAGAAAGGTATAAAGGTATTAATCCGTCTCTTCGCTCCAGTTATGGGTTAAATATAAAAACAGATTTGTTTCTATAGCCTTGGCTGGAAACCAATCTACCGCAGAAAGCAATAGCCACCGACTGCGGGATAATCTTCCGCCCAATCAGTCATGTCTCTTTCGAGACATGGTCACCCAAAGCATCTATCACTAATGACACTTAAATGACTGACCCCTACATTTCTAAAGATAAAAAATAGTATTGTAAAAGAAACAGTACTTCTCTTCGAAAGTGGCTTTCTCTTATTGCGGTTGTATTTAAACGGTTGGTCTATTTGGCCTTGACATTTCGTAACTGTATGCGGTTGTGAAGATGTTGTCTCTGAAATCGGTGATAATAATTTGGGTTTGAATCCGGAGTATTCACTGATTCCGTAAGGCCAGTAATTCAAGCCGGGATCGATAATATCTTTTGAAGGTAGAAATTTCTAAATTCTTAGTAAGTTTTTCAATTTCTGAAGTAGGCATCGCAGTGTCCTTATGTCGATACCTTTGAAGAAAGGGATTGTCTGGTAGTGAGTTCATACTTAACCAGAATTTTCTCAGAAGGGCGGGATATTGATTAGCCGAGAGATTCGTGGTGTCATTAAAATCCTCAGGCCTTCGAAAACATTGAAGGATTAAGCGACTGCGAGATGATAGGCTGAGAAAATCGTGACATCATGAAAATTAAAATTAAAATTCCTTCAATAGAAGTTCTTAGTCAAGTCTTCAAAACCCGGACATTCCACCAAGTTAATAAAATTTGAAATCAACAAAAATATTTTTTTACATCTCATAAATATCATTTGTTCATTCTTTGCATATTTCGTAACTATCACTTGTTTATTGGGTAAATGTTCGTTTTAACTCCCGACGGCTTTTCCCCTTCAAATTTATCCAAAATAGCATTATTTCTGTGCAAATGTATATGCTGAACTCAAATCAACAATTAGTTATTGAAGAGACCTAGCTTTTTTGCTATGAAAGTCCATAAAATAAACGAACTATATCTCGCACTTTTTCTCTCCCGTAACTCTCACAAAGTCATGTAATTAACTGCAGAATGACGTTCTACGTAGGCACCAATTTTCTGTTAATTTTGGTCGATTTTCTTCATTTACTGAAACTTCCGGCGATGTACTTCCTGTTATGAAAGTAATAAGCGTAGAAATACAATAGCGTATGAAAGTAAACCTCTAACTGATATATAAACATCCTTAGTACCAATATCTCACCATTTATGTATACTTTAATTTTTTTTGTTTTCCATGACTCTGAAGCTATAGGGTGAGGTTAATGCTATATTAACTCGGCCTTGTGTCATACATAACCGAACTCCCTACAGCTTTTTTTTTCGTTGTCATCAGAAGGTTGTAAGGAATAATAAACATATACATTTTGCATGTTAAAAAGAAATTTATTAATAGGAAAGATAACATGAATTGAAGAATTTAATGTTCAGTAAGAAACTTAAGGGCATCAAGAGATTTAGAAATGTTCGTAGTAGTAACTTGTTGTAAAAAAGTTTATGCGTACGTATGTATATATCAGCATTTGTTTGGTAGGAAAGTTTTTGGATGGAGAAGAAGTAAAAAGAATCAGCACACGAGAAAGGAGAAGGAAAACGAATATACGACGCGACCTTATGCCCGGATCGACTTGAAGTTTCTTCCGTTACGTTTTAGTTTCTCTCTCGCTGCTCTCATCTGACTGTCTGACGGTCACTGACCATAGCCTTTTATAGTCATTTAGATTTTTCGCACTTGATCGCTAAGTCTTTTTAGTCTTGCAAAACGCTTCCATTGGTCGAAAAATCAATTTAACATCTACTTGCAATATCCGGTTTCGACTTTTTTTTAAGCACATCGTCAATCCTTTTTCTATTTGGCAAAATCAGGATTTCATACGTTATTGTGAAATTTTATAAAAGTGAAGAAGAAAGTTGCTTTAACTCTTAATTTTCTATCCACCACAACTCAAAGACAGATTTATAGTCATTACAGCGTCTCAGCTATAGTTTGTCTCTCATGCCTAATTTATTTAATATCCGCAGTGCTTAACTAGAAAATAAAATCACTAAAAAATTAGCCAAACAAATGATATATAATCAATAGATATTTAGGTATGAATATGTCATCACTTTAATCAATATATTGATGATATATTCCTAATAAAATTTTATTAAAAAAAGAAAACCTGAACGTTAAAAATACTTTTTAGAAAACACATTGGTACATTTTACTCATGAAATTACTAACAGTTACGATTAATACTTCATTATTAAAAAATACATTTAAAAATATTTGAAGACTTAATTAACAAAATGATATCCTCATTGATATAAAACGTTTGTTATAAAAAACATTACCAACCATGTTAAAATAATTTTTTCATCAGATATTAATTGAGGTCAAAATATATGTGTACAGCAAGTGAAATTACTGGAAATACTACAAGAGATTTAGTAATAAAAATCACAGAGAGATTACATTAATACCCAGCAGCAGTTCCTTTCTCTTAAAAACGGGAGGTTGTCTAAACTTTATATAAAACTAGCAGTATAGCCCGGCGTTGCTCGGGTGTAATGAAAGCTTTAAATCTCATGCATGGTCCTGGAGCTCAGCTCAGACTCAGCCTAAAGAATATTTGTGTGAAGTTTGGTGAGAATCGGATAAAAATTATGGATTTGTATAAAGGACATACAGACAGATAAGTAGACACTCACACAAACATCTTGCCTTTTATATATATATATATATATATATATATATATATATATATATATATACAAGTGAGTACAGAACGAAGAAAGAATTTTTTCCAACGTCCAAAACATTAATTTAAAACAGTGCTCGATATACAATATATAGAGCTGTGAATATTTATTATAAATTATATTTTAGAACATGTACATAATATTTTTATATGTGTCCGAGAACACTAACCATGGGATTGGCAACTAGGTCCCACCCTTTTACAATGAAACCGATAAAATATAACCGTAATTTCTACTCCAACAGCTTTTTTCTTGCACTTCCCGCCTGTTGAATTCCCTTCCGCATACCTGCTTCCCCGACAGCTACAATCTCCAGGAGTTTAAATGTAAGGTCAATAGACACCTCCTAACACACTAACTCGCATCCATTCTCTCAAACACTCTTCCCATCTACATCCTCACCCGTCTATCACCCTTCTTCTGACATTTCCTATGTCTAAACACTCTTTCTCACGACCTTCCCATATGTAACCCCCTACGCAATAGTGACAGTGGAATGCCTTGCTTGGGGGGAAACGATTAAAAAAATGTAGTACCCAGCGCAAATGACGTCATTTTTATTCCAATTTAATTATAATTTTCAGTACCTGATCTTCTTGTGTTAATAATGTTTATCAGTACCTATTAATGTTAACTCAAAGTACAAAGTTTAAAGTGCCTGCATGTAAAATATTTCAAATAAATATTTGTATTTAATATTTTTTTGATATTTTCAAAATTGGGGAAGATATACCCATGGTTAGTAGTGGTGTAACTTTAATTGATGGTCAGTGTTCCAGGGTTAAATCCTTCCTTTTTTTTTTTTTTATTCAATCCTTTAGATCTTCTTTTCATCGTTTCCTTTCTTTCTTTCTTTCTTTCTTTCTTTGTACATTCCTTCCCCGTCTTCTCATCTTTATTTTTTTTACATTTTATTTTTCATTTCTTTTTCTCTTTTTCTACTCATACTCTTATTTCTTGCTTCCTTTGATACCGTTTCCTTTAATGCTTTCATTCTTCATTTGTCCCCCCATCTTTCTTTCTTTCTTTCTTTCTTTCTTTCTTTCTTTCATTCTTTCTTTCTTTCTTTCTTTGAACATTCCTTCCCCCCTCTCTTCTATTCATCTTCATTTATTCTTTTCTATGATTTCTTTCATGATTTTTTTCGGCTTCTTTCTTTCTTTCCTTCATTTCTTTTTCTTTTCTTTCTTCTTTACCTTTATTTTTTTTCTTTATTTGCTTATTTTTATTATTTTTTTTCATCTGTTTTTTTTTCATTCATTTTGCTCTTTCTTTTGATTTCCTCATTGTTTCATTTCTTTTCTTTTTTTTTAATTTTCTTATTGTTCTTTCACCTATTTTTTGTTATTACATTCGTTCATCATTTTCTTCCTTATTTTGTTTCTTTTTACTTAAACCCGAGAACATTAACCATGGGTACCCAGCGCAAACGACGCAGTACCCAGCGCAAACGACGCAGTACCCAGCGCAAACGACGCAGTACCCAGCGCAAACGACGTCATTTTAATTACAATTTCATTACAATTTTCAATACCTGATTTTCTTACCTAAATAATGTTTTCCAGTTCCTATTAATGTTGACTCAAAGTACAAATTTGAAGTGCATGAATGTAAAATATTTCAAATAACGATTTATATTTAATATATTTTTTATATTTTCAAATCGAGTATGATATACCCATGGTTATTAGTGGTGTAACTTTAATTGATGGTTAGAGTTGCGGGGTTAAACAAGAGTGAAATATCGCTACTTAAAAACATAAAATAGTATGGTTGGTGAAAGTCAAGCTTGTCGTTTTAGAAAATTTTGGTTTTTGTCAAAAAGACGTTATTTGTTAACGTGCAATTCATACATCTTCAGAAAATAAAGTCAGCTAATTTTCAAATCTTTATCACGTTGGGAAATGTTTCATTTTATTTTTTATTATTTTTGAAAAAGAAAATGTGCTTCTGTCTTTCCATGGTTGTGTTCTCAATGATCAGTCATTGTCAGTGATAAGTCACGCAAACTGACAAACTAGATACGAATTTGCATGAGATACTAGATTAGCAACTAGGTCCCACCCTTTTACAGTGAAACCGATAAAATGTAACCGCAATTTCTACCTCAACAGCTTCTTTTCTCGCACTTCCCGCCTGTGGAATTCCCTTCCACATACTTGCTTCCCCGACAGCTACAATCTCCAGGAGTTTAAATATAAAAGTCAATAGACGCCTCCTAACACACTAACTCGCATCCATTCTCTCAAACACTCTTCCCATCTCTATCCTTACCTTCTGACATTTCCTACATCTAACCACTCTTTCTCACCACCTTCCCCATATGTAACCCCCTACGCAATAGTGGCAGTGGAATGCCTTGCTTGGGGTGAAATGATTAAAAAAAATTTCACTTTAAATTGTTCCCAAATGAGGCTTGACTTCCTCCACAGAAAAAATTAATTTCTCACAGAAAGGAAAAAAAAGCAGATTTTGAACTTTATCAGTTGATCATATTATTAACAAAACTCCCAGCTTTACGAAAAAGAAAAACAATTTCATTCTTTTTCTCTTCGTCTCTTATCCCGTATTTCCATTAATCTTTCAGCACACAAGCAAACCAGTCGGCCGTATATTTGCAAGTTTAAATAACATCGTTTAGTCACGTTAAACTCTTCCATTATAAAGTTTTTCTATGTTCTTTTTTCTAACTTCTCAATGGCTTCGTTTTGCCGAAATACACACGGCTAAACATTAATACACATTTTTTTTTGTCACAACGGAGCTTGTTTACAGTAATGTGCAAGAAAGTGGAAACAAAGAAGGGAGGTAGGCGAAGTTACCGTTTGCTAATTCTGAATTTTCGATTTTGTCTCCCCTAATAGATATGATTGCCATATTTAAGCGAGGGGGGGGGGGAAATTTGGTTTGCACTTAATCGTTAACGTGACGATGTAGTTGTAGAATTGTTTGGGTCACCAAACATTTTCTCTGGTGAAGTTTACAATTTTTTGACGAGCAGAAGGGAGCCTTGATTTTGAAACGACATTTCCAAAAGTTTACATTCAGAAAGAGAAAAAATGCAGAAAAAAAACTGCGCTTGAAATTAAAAAAAAAGTAAGAACGAATTCTTTAACTCTGTTTTTCAATGGCGTTTTAATCTGAATATGTTTTTTTAGACAATTTCTCTAGAAATAAAGAAAAGAGGACTAGATTGCTATGTGTTGTCAGTTCTTCAATATGGCAGTGAATGCTAGACAATATCATCAAAGATGAAAGAAAAACTTGAAGCAACTGAAATGTGGTTCTACAGAAGGATGCTGTGGATATCGTGGACCGAGCATGTGAGCAATGACGAGGTTTTGGAAAGGATGGAAACGAAAAGGAAATTAATAGTGAGCATCAGGAAGAGAAAACTAAAGTTCCTGAGACATGCAATGAGGAAGGAGGGCTTGGAGAACATGATACCAACAGGCCAGATAGCGGGAAGGAGATACAGGGGAAAGCAGCGGATAACATATTTGAAGGTCCTAATTAGGTGGATGACAGAAAGAGGGTTGCATGGTGTAACAGGAGAAGGCGTGCTAAGAGCCACCAGGGATAGGGAGACGTGGAAAGCCATGATCACCTACGTCCTGAAGGGAGAGGGTATATAGAAGAAGATGATTTGCAGATCAAACATTGTTTGTCTATGCAGAGGGAAAATCACAGACAAATGAATGGTAGACAGATCATCTTCTCTTTTAAAATATTATGTCACACTTTCTTCTCGTTATCAAATTGATTAAGTATGGGTACCTCGTCGTCGTCCTCCTGCGGCCTCGGCCGAGATAGAAATTACTACACCCCTCCAGTATTCCCTGTGCACTTGGAACCCTGGCGCAGTTTATAGCGAAACTCAATCTTGTCAAATAGCTGAATACTTGATGCTTCGCCAGGGCTACCAAAGGTGGTTTTATTGTGACACCAACACGAGATTGGTTGCCTCCAGGCCCCACCCTGTTAATTAACCCATAACTGGAGAGAAGTGAAGGATTAATACCTTTCCCAAGGGTACCAGTGCTGAAGTGAATGCAGGGTACTCAACAGGAATTCGAACTCGGCTCACCGATTTCTCTTTCCAAGCCAACCTCCACTGCACCACAACGCATATCCGTCACTGAACGCTTACAGCGCCTGGTATTCCCAAGCTGTCACCCATCTAAGTACTGACCAGGCTCACGTTACTTAACTTCGGTGATCAAACGAGAACCGCTTTATTCAACGTGTTATGCCGTAAGCATGAGTACCTACCATGGCGTAATTTTTAGCAACCGAGACCTGAAAAATAATACACTGGTTTTGTGAGTTTGCTTCTTACGATTGCCAAGTACATATTTGGGTGACTAATTCAACATGCTTATCAAATTCGTCTTCACCATCCATTTCTCAGTTGTAAGATTGATCTCTGCTGAGTGCTTTGCATCAGGATGAAGCTACAGTTTGTGAATAAAACTATAAATATGGCGGCAGGGGATCTGCTTAGTAACAGACAAAGCTACACTTTTATCCACAAGTAGCGGGGGTTGATTTTCAAAAAACAAAGAACGAACGTACATTATCAATACGATCAGACTGCCTCTTCCTTAATGGAGCAGTGGATATCAGCTCAGAACGAAAAATACGGAGAGTCTAGTTCGAATTCCAATCGAATTCGATCCATTCACTTAGGCGCAAATACCCTTATGAAATGTAATTATCCCTTCCTTCTCCCTCTAGCTAAGGGTTAAATAAAAGGACAGTGGTCATAAAGTGAGGGACCTGTTTTCTATTGCTGTGATATAATAAACTGATCCTAATTACTACTTTCTATTATAATAGTCTAAACCTATATAATAAATATAACTTTGTCTGTGTGTGTGTGTCTGTGTGTGTGTGTGTGTGTCTGTTACCTATAGACTCCGAAACAGCTGAACCGATTTTCTTGAAATTTTACACAGTTGTACTATAAACGTTTGCGAGTGTTCTTAGCTAGGCCTTGTGTCGAGGTACCCTCGATAAATATCAAAAATCGATACGCTCATATACATAGACATAAGAAACGATATTCAGAAGTTTCAAGGTTACAGTTCTTATAATAGTGCAGAAAATCGATAATATATATATATATATATATATATATATATATATATATATATATAAAAGGTAAGATGTTTGTGTGTGCGTCTGTTTATCTGCCTGTATGTCTGTATTTTTCTCAGCCCTTTTATTTTAGTTTTTGCTTCGGGATTGGCTCTAAGTAGGTATAATTGTAGTTCTTAGTCTCAGCCATGATACCATTTACTCAGACGACTTATTTAGCCTTCAAAATTCAGTTTACGAAGAAAAAACTTATTTGATATCGATACCAGAAAATCAAAATTTGACTTACATCTATTCATTTTTCTTTCAGTCTACGGTTTCGCTTTAACTGGAAACAACTATTGCTTTTTAGTCTTTCATACCAACGTCCAAAGAGTCTAAGCTCCAGTTTGAAAGCTTTCATTACACCCGAGCAACGCCGGGCTATACTGCTAGTATAATATAATCCAACTATTCCCTCCAGTTATGATTTAAATAACAGGATAGATTGGGTCGGCAACCAGTCTCTCGCAGAACGTAATGGCAACCTACTGCGGGATAATCTTCTGCTCAACACATTCATGATAATGACTGATAGCGCCTTGCCACGTTCTTGTGCACGCAAGTGGCTCTTTACTCCAATTGCTCTTTTACAATTATTCTCACATAAATTACAATTGTATAGTTTAATGGCTGTCATAAGGGCTATTACGTCTCAATGGAGTCTGTTAGTGTGCCTTTTTAGACCAGCTGATGATTTGCAGATTTTGTAGCAAAATTGACATCGGGTTCCAGTTGGTGTGAGAAGAAGGTGCTCAGTCTGAGAAACATAGTCTATATTATCGTGTTGATGGTATCTCCCATGTGGTTGGTTAAATCATCTTTGGACAAGCAAGTTCTGCTTCAAATAATACATTTATTCTTAGAAACTAGAGGCAACAGCTCACTATCATCTTTTCTTAAGGCTTGTTTCACTTTTTCATGCACAAACAGTTTCCCTTTAAAACGGTTACAAACATCATAAACAAGTTACCGCTAGTTAAACATATCACTTGTCTTCTACCAAGTTTTTGTCCTTATTCCAATATTTTTAAAGTTAGGAGAGTTTTGTAATTTGCTTGAAGCATTGTGTATATAAGGTGTAGGGGTAAGTATTTGAAGGCTATCACAATGCGTTTAAAGAAAGGTAAAGAAGGTGTTGGGTATAACCTATTTATTATTCATTAATGTTTCGAGATCAGAATCTTATCTTCAGAATGATAGGAGAGCTTGTTTCAAGTTGTCCGTTGCTGGACCGTACCTTTAAATGAATGGTTCTCTTTCGCTGCTACTGCTGTCGTTAATTGTAGTGAGTATGTGTGTGTATACCTGTAAGTGGGTTAGTTCATGTATGGGCGTGTTTGTTTATGGTTTATATAAATGCGCGCGTTAGTAGGATAGGCCTTTTTCCCCTCTTTCTCAAAGTGATAGCAGGGCGCCGTTTTACGATTTGATGATATATTTGTCTGCTTTTATTTATGGTTTAACATGTGCGCAGGGTTTGGCATTTTGCATCTCCTTGAGAATGGTGGTAAGCGCCGTTTTATGACCTGATGTTATGTCTATTTGCTTTAATTAGAGGCGAGTTTATTGCTACATTTTTTCCTCCTCCGGTATTCGTTCTCGTGTGGTCTCGTGTGTGTGTGTGTGTGTGTGTGTGTGTTAATATACGTATACTTCTTGTATTTTTTCCTTCAGTGACCACTTTATAAGTACATATATCTACATTTTCCTTCCATCATGTGCGCGTGTGTGCATATATATATATATATATATATATATATATATATATATATATATATATATATATGATCTGGTACCGTCTTGACCCCTCGACCATGGATAGCCTCTTGATCAGACGAGGTTTTTATCATGCTTATATAAAACAATTTTCGATTTTACCGCAAACAAGCATATCTGCTCTGAAAAAAAACCTCGTCTGATCAAGAGGCTATTCATGGTCGAGGGGTCAAGACGGTACCAGATCAAAGAGTATGCTTCCCCTATGTAATAGGGGGTCGCAGGTTCATATATATATATATATATGTGTGTGTGTGTGTGTGTGTGTGTGTGTGTGTGTGTGTGTGTGTGTGTGTGTGTGCCGGTGTATAGTAAGTTGGAGTGTGTGTGTATATATATGTGTATGTGCCCGGTGTATAGTATGTTGGAGTATGGGATTTGTGTGTGCTTGTGTACGTGTATAATTTCTGTGTGTGTGTGTGTGTGTGTGTGTGTGTGTGTGTGTGTGTGTGTGTGTGTGTGTGCGTGCGTGTGTGTGTGCCGGTGTATAGTAAGTTGGAGTGTGTGTGTATATATATGTGTATGTGCCCGGTGTATAGTATGTTGGAGTATGGGATTTGTGTGTGCCTGTGTACGTGTATAATTTCAGTGTGTGTGTGTGTGTGTGTGTGTGTGTGTGTGTGTGTGTGTGTGTGTGTTCTGGCTTATAGCGTGGTATACTTGTTGCTATTGGTCACGTGTTTATAGGCATTTATTTGTGTGCGTTAGTCTGTGATTGCGCTTAACTGTTGTGTGTCCGGTGTGTGTCCGGTGTGTGTCAGGTGTGTGTCAGGTGTGTGTCCGGTGTGTGTCAGGTGTGTGTCAGGTGCATCACTGTTAATTATTCTGCTATGTAATCTAGATTGAGTTCCTCTCTATTGTTGATCTGTGGTTGGGGTTTAGCTATTTTAAGGTTGCTTTTAATGAGATAGTTAAAACGCTTTCTTGGTTTGTGTGGAGGGCGCTTGCAGCTTGTTAATTTACCAGAGAACAACTGTTTTAGGAAGCGACCATCTTCCATCCTTATGATGGGACCAGCCCAGCTCACCTCGTAACGTATTAGAATTTTTTCAATACTAAACATATTTGCCTTATCCAAAACTTCTGTGTCCGACACAAAAGACTGCCATTTTATAACCAGAATCCTCCGAAGGTACCTTTGATGAAAACATACCAAAATTTGGATGTACGTTGTAATGCAATGGATATCGACAGGGAACGACAAATTGGGGGAGCCGAGTTCGAATTCCAGTTGAATTGCTCGCATTCACTTACGCACAAATACCCTTGGAAAAGGTATTAATCCGTCTTTTTCCTCCAGTTATGGGTTAAATAATAGAACAGATTAGGTTCTATAACCTTGGTGCTGTAAGCGTATCGTGACGGATGTGCGTTGTGGTGCAGTGGATATTGGCTCGGAAAGAGAAATCGATGAGCCGAGTTCGAATTCCAGTTGAATACCCTGCATTCACTTAAGCACTGGTACCCTTGGGAAAGGTATTAATCCGTCTCTTCTCTCCAGTTATGGGTTGAATAACAGGGTAGGACTTGGGGACCCTGCCCTTAAAAACAAATTCCAATGAATCTTGATACACGAAAAGAAAAAATATTACTAGACAGAAAAAAATTATATAAAAACAACAATAAATTGTTGAAAGAAAAAGGTATTACCAGCAATAAATAAATAAAAAAAATTAGTTGGCAATAATTGACCTGCCTAGGTTGATATGCCATAAAAACAAAACAACCAACCAACCAACATTTTTAAGGAAAAGAATTATTACCATAACACATTTTTGAAGGAAAAAAAATTACCAGCAATACATTTTTGAATACAAAACCGGAAGACGTCTTCAGTTTTTTAAAATAAAAAATAATAATAATATGATATTTCATCAAAATCTGACTAAATCAATCTAGTCATTATAACTGAACATTAAAAAATACCTTAAAACCCTACCTTTTTGGCATTAAATAACCCACAGAGGTTGATATGCCATTAAACAAAACTCACTCACTCACTCACTCACTCACTCACTCACCAGTTTACATTTGAGCTGGTTCGGGGTAACCATAAATTCTATACCAACAGTTTCTTTTTCTTGTACTTCACTCTTGTGGAACTCCCTAACTTCTCTATATCCTTCAGACAACATTAATCTGCAAAAATGTAAAATGAAATGTCAGTCGCTATCTTCCTGATTACCGTTTCTTTATTTCATGTTATTATTTGTTTCTGAATTTACAAAAAATGTGGCACAAGAGGCATGGGAAAAGGCTGGTCTTCATCTGTCTTACATTAACTTAGCTCGCCTCACTCGCTGACCCAAGCAGACTATACAAAATCCGTTGCACGAAAACATCACATTTTTACAACCATTTGTTGTGGATTCCGGGTGAGAAACCACACAAAATAATAAATAACAAAAACAGATATGGAGATAGAAAATGTAAGTTATATTGAACAAGATATACAAACAGGAAACACGGGTTAGTCAATTCAGGAATACTATTCGTAGAAATCAATATATACAACGTAAACAGACATGAGTACATTTACTTAGTTCTTAGGGAATGAAAGTGTTGTAGATTCCGGGTGAGAAACCACACAAAATAATAAATAACAAAAACAGAGATAGAAAATGTATGTTATATTGAACAAAATATACGAACCGGAACGCAGGTTAGTCAATTTAGGAATACTATTAGTAGAAATAAATATAATACAGTCTTGAAGTATGTCCGGGTAACTGTTTCTAGATGAGTTTCTTAACAAACTAAACTCTCTCACCAAATAAACAACTCAACCGAGCTACTGCCGTTCTCATTATAGGCAGGATTATATGTACCCTCAGACCATTCCATTATTACATACAAAAAAGGGGCGACCCCACATCACCATTATTACTACAAACACCTTAATGCCTCAAAGGCTCTGTAAAAATCTAACTAAACACATATGTACAATTTGTCTGTGGGGGTGGGTAATAAGAAATTAAAAATTGATAACCCCGATGAGTTAAAATGAATGAAAGTATATACAAAAACTAAAAGAAATTTTTGTTAGTGATATATCCCAGGAAGGAATATCAGGGAAAAGAATAGTGTAAGAATAATACTTAACACTGAAGATAGATTAGAAGAGATTTATTATACAACAATACAATAAACCAATAGACGTACAAAAACAATCAACGAAAAGTAACAGGAATAACGATCACGTAGAAAATGTCTCCGCCTACGACGTATGCGTCCGTCTAGTGACGTATGCTGTATTTACTAGCCTTCCCACGCAAGGCCGGATGTGACACATGGTCATTTTATAGTGGGTATTCCCGGCCATATAGCCGGGCCAAAAAATGTCTGTCTATTTTTGCCGAGTCGTGGTTCTACCCTTCGGCGGAACCACGACTGGGTTTGTGCTCACTGCCCGAAGGCAGAGAGCTGACAGTGTCATAGCGTCGTCAGGCGAGTGACGTATGCCCTCAGTTCACTTTAGTCACAGTCTTTTATAGACTAGACCATATCCATTACGGGGTAGGATAGGATGTTCCTCTACAACAGTAGTAATAAAAACGCTCTCAGTTCAGAAATTTTCGAAGAATATTTAAAAATGGAGACATTTAAATTTTAGAGGAAAATGTTACATTAATGCCACACGAATTACAGACAGTTGGTTTCCCGCATTAAATATTTAGCGAAAAAAAGCTTTATTTTTTTAATTTTATTTTCTGAAGTATGAAATATTAAATCTGAAAAAAAAAGACTTAATAATTAAATTAACCATTGGCACTTTTTCTTACATATTTTGTTTTTGTTTGAAAAAACATTTTTTTAAATATTTTTTTGTTTGAGAATTACGGGGAAAAATATTCACATTTTTTTGTTGACCAAATGAATTTTTAAAACGTCGAAAAAAAATTAAATATAAAGGCTCATTTTTTTTCCTAAATATTTTAGTCGCGTTTGACACGTGTGATTTGATTTCTGTGATGTCATTCAGGAATCATTTTAGATCTTAGATGTTTTACGGAGCAAATGTAAATAATCTGCTCCATTGGTCAAAAAGTGCGAAATGGAAAATATCTGAACTTAAAGTCAAAAAGTATGTGTCGACCTGGCTTCCCTGTAGATATGTGTCCCTAGAAAGTTTGAATGGCGTAGCTTAAAAAATGTAGGCGTGCATAGGGAACAGTCACACACAGACTCACAGATTGTTTTTTATATATATAGGTTAAGGCAATTCAGTTAAATAATGTTATAGTTTTATCGCATTTTTTATTTTACTGTTTGGAACAGATTTGTGAAAAGAGCGGATAAATAGTTGAAAAGAATAACAGATGATTGACATTCCCCAATGAGTCCTGCGTTTAACAAATAAAACCAATTTTGCCTACAGAATTTTTTTCTTCAAATTTATACGGAGGTGTCGTAACAGTTGTAAAAATATTTTGACCAAGCTTTGTTAACAATAACAATTTCGTAAATAATTTCATTCATAGGCGAATGACTCCTGAAAATTTCATTCAAATTTGAGAATCATTTGATTTTTGTAAGAAGTTCCAAATTAATGTATTTGTCACCATAAACATGTGTTATGTGATATTACGTTTTCCATTGTAAAATATCAAAGATTTGGCTACCCGCTAACGAAAATAAAAACAAGACTTCTACCAAAATTTTGAGCGTGTTAGAAAGGATTAAAAATTTTAAAAAATAATTATGGAATACTTTGATATTTCCTTGTAATAACACACATTTCGATGGAACAAGTTTTTCATATTATTCTGTTTTTTCAGCAAATTAGTGGAGGTGCCTATATCAAGCAATAACGTACAATGATATATAATAATATATAATATTTGATAATAATAATAATAATAATAATAATAATAATAATAATAATAATAATAATAATAATAATAATCAACCAGCACCGGTTACAAAAATAGATGTCACCATTCTATGGGATTACACCATCTACACAGACAGAAACATAAAAGCAAATAGGCCGGACATTATTGTTAAAAACCAGAAAGAAAAAAACTTGTCTATTAATTGATATGGCTTGTCCAGCGGATTGTAACATAGCAACCAAGGAATTCGAAAAACTGTCAAAATATAAAGACCTGAAAATTGAAATAGAAAAAATGTGGAAAGAGTTGTGCCAGTGATAGTAGGTGCACTTGGAATGATAAAAAATGGAACAAAGCAACACATTGAAAGAATCCCTGGAAACCCCAGCTTAAGAGATATACAAAAATTGTCTTATTAAGTACAGCCCACACACTAAGGAGAACTTTGTCTATGTAACGCTAGGGATGATAGGGAAGATAGAAAAATCATGAAATGGGGCGATAACGACACACCACGACCTGCCTTAGGTCTTCCCGCAGACTTGGTAGGTAGTGCGACCATAGCAGAAATCGAAATATGATGAAAAATGGCAACATAATAATAATAATAATAATAATAATAATAATAATAATAATAATAAAATATAATAGTATATAGCAATAGGGAGAATCATCAGACCAGAAAAAGGTCCCAACTGTAAATCACACATATTCCATAAACACACACACACACACACACACACACACACACGCATACATGCTCTAACACACTTACACACACAAACACACAGTAAAATTAATGACAGTAGCACCAGCAGCAGCCAGGAATGGGCATTCCTTAAAAGGCACGGACTCACTCGGACAGACACACGCTCCTCTGCCATTCTGAAGATGAGATTTTGATCTCGAAATATTAATGTTTAATAAATAGGTAATACCCAACAACTTCTTTACCTTCCTTTATTTTACTAAACGCATTGTGACAGTCTTCAAGACCTAACCATATACATAATTATTATAGATTGATTATGAAGTAAAATAGAATATAGTGCGTATAGAGAAAACTATATCACAATATTATGAATACAAGGACGTATCTTTAGATTACTTAATTATACCTATTGGTAGATATATTTTAGTTTAATAGCTTACGGATTTGTAGAAAGATGTAGAAGTAATGTAATGTTTTAATTGTGTGCTTATAGTTGATACTAACTCTACTAATGTTTTCAAAGTACTCCCTCCTGAAAAGGTTATGTTTTTTTTAGTTACGTTAGAAATCAAAATTTTAAGTTGTTCGATGTAATACAAGAGAGTCGGCACATATGTTGAAGCGTAAGTCTCTTTTGTGTCCATAGATTCGCGATTTTAAATTTCGTGATGCTTCCCCTATATATGCGTTATTGCATTTGTAAACACTATTTTTGTAAATCCTGGCATTTATATTGATGTTTAGTGTCTTTTTTCAATCTGATAATATCACCAATAGTCTTGAATGTGGTGGTGACGATTCTGGTGTTTAGGATAGCTAATTTATTTGTGAGTTCATGTGAAAAGGTGTTAGAAAGTAGTATTATGAAATTTGTGTTATCTTAGTGAGTATTTGTTTTTATTTTGGTTTTGTGGATTTTATAAGCTTATTTTGTGGCGTTAAGGATGAAAAAGTTTGAGCAGTGGTGAAATTTAAATATTTGTTCATTATATCTCTCTTCTTCCGTTAAATAGGGTTGCATATTCTGAGGGCCCTAAGGTAAAAACCTATAATCAAACCAGATTTAATGCTTTGGTTGTGGTAGGAATAAAAATTAATAGGGTCGCTCTTGTTGGTAGGCTTATGGTAAATCTTAAATTATAATTTATCGTTTAATGCTTAATTATATATTTTTTAATAATCATTTCACCCCAAGCAAGGGGTTACATAAGGGAAAGTGGTGAGAAAGAGAGGTTAGTTATAGGGAATGTCAGGAGGAGGGTAACAAACGGATGAGAATACCGGTGTAATAGGGGTGGAGTGGATGGAAAAAAGAGCTTAGGAGAAATGATGCGAGTTATTTCGACAGGAGATGTCTATTGACCTTACATTTAAATTCCTGGCGATTGTAGCTGTCGGGGAAGTAAGTATATGGAAGGGAATTCCACAGGCGGGAAGCGCGAGAAAAGAAGCTGTAAGAGTAGAAATTGCGATTACATTTTATCGGTTTCACAATAAAAGGGTGGGACCTAGTTGCTAATCTAGTAGCTCGTGTAAATTCATACATAGAGGACACCAGTGAGCTAAGTTCATTGGAGTAGAATCCGTGAAAGTATTTGTAGAAGAAGCACAGGGATATCACGTCACGCCGGCGAGAGAGCGACTGCATCCGAGCTGACAAGTCGGTAGCGATCACATTACAGATTTTCCGTTGTATTTTGTCAAGAACCCGAGGAGAATAGCAGGGGCACCTGACCAGATGTGGCAGCAGTATTCAATACACGAGCGGATGGTAGATTTACATATGTGCAGGATGGACTCAGGCGGAAAAATCTTCCGGGCCCTGCACAGAGAACCGACTTTCATAGCAGCGGATTTAGCAAAGGATTCGATATAGTCATTTCACTTGAGGTCCACTGAGATTGTGAGACCAAGGAGGCGTACTGTTTTACTCTCAGAGAGGCAGACCTGTTCCATGCTAATGGGAGGTATCAGCAGTTGTCTATGATGGTTAATTGACAGCAGCTTCGTTTTGGAAGCATTAAAATTTACGAGCCATTTCTTACCCCAGTTCACCACGGATTAGAGGTGTTTCTCAAGCTCGGCAGCGAGGTTCGCTTTATCGCCCTCACCGGATTTTTGATCGAGGCGAGTGTAAACTGTGATGTCATCGGCGTACATGCCTACTTGGGATTTTATAGCATCGTGGAGATCGTTAATGTAAATCAGAAAGAGTGTAGACCCAAGGATAGAGCTTTGAGGGACACTCGCGTTCGTATGGTAGTTTTGGGAGGGATGTCCGTTTAATATTACCTTCAATGTGCGATTAGAGAAGAATGACTTGATTAGGTCAAACAAATGTCCAGTTATACTATAGCTCCGCAGTTTGCATAGAAGGCTAGCATGCCAGACTGTCGAACGCTTTGGAAATATCCTAGGCAACGGTTCAAGCTTCGCCATTCTTGTCGAGAGCCTGATATATATACTCATTGATGGTCGTTAGCATAACAGCAGTAGACCTGGTGAAGCGGAAACCATACTGTGTGTCCGGGAGGAGCCTGTGGCTTGTGAGATTCTGAACCACCTCGGCGTTCATAATGGCTTCGAACACTTTGCCAAAGATCGGAAGGAGGCTGATAGGGCGGTAATTAGCGGGATCCGAGGGTTCTCCAGTATTCTTAAATATAGGAACTACAGAGGAAGACTTCTAACAGACAGGAAAGCTGGAAGCAGATAGACACGAGTTGTAGAGTTTAGAGAGGACATAGGAGAGTTCAGGGGCACATTTCTTCAAGACTATGATTGAGATTGCATCCCCTCCGCTCTCGTTGTAGGGGTCAAGTTTAAAGATTATCTTAGAGACCAGCGAGAGGGTAATGTGGACGTCATTCAGTTGAGCTTCAGTTCTAGGTGGAAAGTCAGGTGTAGGTACTCTAGAGGAATCCAGTCTCGAATTGGTGGAGAATCTGTGAGCAAAGCATTCAGCCTTGTCCACTGTGGAGGTGAGGGTCTCAAATTCATTGATTAGGGATTGGTTTTTACTCTTTACAAAGTCGCCAGTAGTCTTCGGTGCCGAACTTACATGATGCTATGCGTTGCTTCATTCTGGCAGCAAGCAACTTCTTAGCTTCGTTGAGTATCTTTTTACACTTATTATGAGCTGAGGCGAAAAGGCGCCTGTTATGGTCCGACGCTTGGCTTCGATAGAGCCGGAAGAAATGATTCCGGTGGGCAATGGCGGCCGAGCAAGCGGCCGAGAACCAGGGAGATGAATGGGATTTAAGCTGAAATTTCCTGGCTGGGATGAAAGCATCGATGCTAGCCTTAACCCAAAAGGAGCGTTCCAAGGGGCGTCACACAGGAAGTCGCGGAACGAATCCCAGTTTGCTCTTTGGTAGCAGTAGGATATTCTGCTGGTCTGGGTTTCTTGGGTAGAGTGGGAGTGGAATATTTTTTTCTTTTTAATCATATCCCGAGCAAGGCGGTAACGCCATTGATGTGCAGGGGGATGCGTAAGACTGAAAAGATTGGAAAAGAGAAAAGAGAAAGCCGGAAACCACACCCTAAACAGAGAAAAGGGATGAGCCTCTTCACCTCTTCAATAGACGTGGGTGGAGTGTAAACCGGGCGATAGGTTAATCTAACTACTCCAATTGGAAAAAAAGGAAAAGGAGTGAAAAAGATTGGAAAAGAGAAAGCCGGAGACCACATCCTAAACAGGGAACAAGGGATGAGCCTCTTCACCTCTTCAATAGATGTGGGTAGAGTGTAAACCGGGCGATAGGTTAATCTATCTACTCCAATTAGAAAAAAAAGTAAAAGGAGTGAAAAAGATTGGAAAAGAGAAAACCGGAAACCACATTCTAAACAGGGAACAAGTGATGAGCCTCTTCACCTCTTCAATAGACGTGGGTGGAGTGTGAACCGGGCGATAGGTTTGTCTATCTACTCCAATTGGAAAAAAAAAGGAAAAGGAGTGAAAAAGATTGGAAAAGAGAAAGCTGGAAACCACATCCTAAACAGGGAACAAGGGATGAGCCTCTTCACCTCTTCAATAGACGTGAGATGTTAACGGAAACTACGGCGTGGTCAGAGTTTCCGAGAGGACAGAGCTGCTTGGCAGTGCAAGAGTCTTGGATGGAAGTGAAACAGAGGTCTAGTAGTGAGTCCCTTCCGTTAGGGTTATTGGAGAAACGCGTGGGGAAATACACCACTTGCGTAAGAGATTAGGTGATTGAAAAATTCATGGTGTGGACACCAGCAAGGTCAGTGACAGAGTTTTCCAGCCACTTGGTGTGGTAGGTGTTAAAGTCACCAAGCACAAATATATGAGCAGATGGATAAGAAGAAATGGCCTTGTCGATATTGTTAGAGATGTTATCAAGTACCGAACATTCAGAGGAGGAGGGGGAGCAGTAGAGAAAGAAGAATTAGCTAACCGAGCTTAAAAGTGAGAGACGGAAGCACCTGAAAGAATGATCCAGGGATTCAAGAGACGTCACCCTAGCTATAAACATCAAGCCTATGCATATGGATATTGGAGTCCTTCCTGAAGAGAGGAAGGTAACCAGAAACGTAAAACTCAGAAGAGGGGATAGAAGGGTCAAGGTTATTTTTACATAGAGCTAAGTTATTAGGTGAGTTAGTTTGAAGTAATGCTTCTACGTTGTAAAAATTAGTGTAGATACCTCGTATGTTTGCGAAGGAGACATTACTGGTAATAATTTGTTTTCCTTCAAAAATATATTGCTGGTAATATTTTTCCTTCAAAGATGTATTGTTGGTAATATTTTTCCTTCAAAGATGTACAAAGATGTACTAGCCATAATTATTAGTCCACTCCAATGTTTTTAAAAAATGATGTATTTCATACTAATACTTGTAGTATTTATTGTAAATGAAAATAGAATGGTTTTTGTTAATATTGTGCAGTAATATGTGCATCATATTAATTTACAAATATTTAATAATTATCTATATTGCAGTTTCATCAATGAATGAATGAAGAAAATTTAGGGTGATTCCGACGGGTTCATCTTTGCTTCTTTGTAAAATTTGCAAAGTAATAATAACAAAAAAAAATTCTATTTTCATTTAGAATTATCTAGTTGGTAAAAAATACTAAAAATAGTATGAAATACATAATTTCGTTAAAAAACTGGGGTTGCCTAATAATTATGGCCGGTAGTGTGTGTAAAAAATAGAAAAGCCTATTTTTATACTTTCATATTGTTTTGACCCATGGTTAGAGGGTTAACTATTTGCTCATAGCTGGGACCCTAAGAGGTGCTACTACTCCGGGTCAGGGTGGACCTTGTAACAACAGCAATTAAGCGGTGATTCCACATTCCTCAAAACAACACAATCAGAGGCCTTGCAGCCGGATATAGTTTATTGTCATACCCAGAAACAGAAATATGAGGATGTTTAAACTAAAATTGAATAAATTTGACAGCTTAAAACTACTGTTGTCCTTATGTTAACTCCTGAGAACGATCATCAAAGTTAAAAAAAAAACATTAAAAAATCCGTACTAACCACTGTTTACAATCGATTCATACAATTGTGCTGTGTGAAGCTGCACATCTTCCAAGGCTAGTATTATGAAAGTAAACAAAATATAAGCACGGTACATGTTAATAATCCCTTAACATGAGAAATTAGGCAAACATTTGCATAGATTCACTAATTTTTTTACAGTAGGTTTGGGACATGAGTTATCTCCCTCTAACCCTGTAAGTTACTTGTTCACCACTGCTGTAGCCTGGTATTGAACTCACAACTCTTTGGGTCAAGAACCAACCAACGTATATATCCACTGAGCCACTTAAGGATATAGACGTTGGTTCGTTCCTGACTTGACTCTTAGAGTTGTGAGTTCAATACCAGGATACAGCAGTGGTGAACAAGTCACTTTTTCAGAGATTAAAGGGAGATAACTCATGACTTCAAATCGAGAACTTACGCAAAGAATGGACATGATATGCCTCAGTGATTGTAATAAAGGGTTCGGTTCGAAATTCCGCGCATTGAAGAAGGCCGGAGCGAACAATGACCGAAACGTCGTACAAATGGCAACAAAAATTAGAATAATAGTCTGAATAATGTAAATTCTGTAAATACTACTTCATCTATATAGACAAATGCAATGTTGGTTTGTACCAAACATTCATATTTGTAATTTTCATTCAATTTTATTCTGAATTGGAGGTACGATGTTCGTCATCATATCAATGTAAGTATAACAAAATGGGATTTTTTTTTTTTAATCATATCACCCCAAGCAAGGCTGTAATGCCACTGATGCGCAGGGGGCTAAGTAAGAATGGAAAGATTGGAAAAGAGAAAGCCGGGACCACATCCTAAACAGGGAACAAGAGGTGAGCCTCTACACCTGTTCAATAGACGTGGGTGGAGTGTGAACCGGGCGATAGTTTAGTCTATCTACTCCAATTGAGGAAAAAAAATGAAAAAAAAGAGTGAAAAGATGGGAAAAGAGAAAGCCGGAAACCGCATCCTAAACAGGAAACAAGGGATGAACCTCTTCACCTGTTCAGATGCTGACATTGTTGTCTAGATTCCATTTGTTTCTTGTTCAGGTACCATATCATTTATGTCTTTGTTTATAATTAATATTCTGCTTTTCTTGCAACATCTTTTATTTCATCAGCATTATCATATTTTATTAAGTCCTAGGTGATGAATTATTTTCCATGTTACAAGCCCTTTGCCTTTCAATACTCTATCGCTTTTGGGGTGATAATATCATTAAGGAATTTTGATAATAGATTTGCGGAATTTGACGCAAAATATAAATGACATATTGCTCTCACTTTTTCTCCTCTTTTCTTTTTCCTTCCTTCCTTTCTTTCTTTCTTTCTTTCTTTTTTCTTTGTTTCTTTGTTTCTTTTTTGTTTCGTTTTTGTTTCTTTCTTTCTTTCTCCTTGTTTCCTTCCTACATTCTGATTGCGTCTTCTTTCCTTTCATTTTTTATCTTTTCTTCCATGCCTACTCTCTACATTTGTTTCACTTTTTCTACTCATTCCCTCTTGTTTCACTTCATTCTTTCTGTTTTTCACAATCATTTTGGTTCTTTCTCTTTTTATACTTACACTTCTTCGTTTCTACATTTTTTCTTTTGTTGTTTTTCATTCCTCCTTCTATTTTTATTTTCTTTCACTTTCCGTTCCTCTTATATTCTTCTCTTTTCCTTCTCCTTCTTCTTTCATTCTTTCTTCCCACTCAAGATTCATATTTTTCTGTCTCTTATTCTAAAACTTTTTTTTTTTTTCAACAAATACAGTATTATCGATTTTCACGTAGGAATTTTTCATTCAGACAAACAATAAAGGTATGTACTTTAAATTCCTGGGAGACAATTTTGTGCATATTTGTTTTTAAATAAATCTCGTAAATATGGCCTTTTAATAATTTCTTTTAAATTAATCTCCCAAATAATATTTCATTTAAAATATTATCTCTCTTTCCTTTTCCATCCCAACTATTCATAACAGAACTTTGAATTTGTATAATAGCCCTTGTAGTAAACGAAATAAGAGACTATGAGGGTTACATCTATTAATTGATACTGGGTAAGAAATTAAGAATTAAAATCAACCTTCACTTTTACAAAATACACAATGACGTGTGAAATCCTGTTTTTTCCCAAACAGAAAAAGATTGACCATGTGCTTAAAGAAAAAGTCGAAACCAAATTTCGCAAGTAGGTGTTGAATTGATTTTTGACCAATGGGATCAACATGCAAGACTTGAGGATTTCGCGAGTCAGTTCAAATATTTGAATACAATAAATGACTCAGATCAGCGCCAGTCAAGAGTCAGTCAGATGGAAACAGCGAGACGAAACAACTAAAATGTAACTTCAATTTTAAATCGACCCGGAGATAAGGTCAGGTCGCATCTTGTTCTCTTTCGCTTTTCTTCTCGCGTGCTGGTTTCTTTTACTTCTTCTTCTCTATCAAAAGACATTCCTAGAGAATACATACATACGTACGTACGCATATACTATTTCAACAATTACTATAACGAACATTTTCTACAAATCTTGATGCACATAACTTTATCACTGAACACGAACTCTACTCTTAATGTTTCTAATTGCACATGAACTCCTACAACTTTTGTTTTTATTTCTTTTAATAAATTTCTATTTTAACATGGAAAATGTTTATTTTATTCTTACAGTATTCCACACATTCCAACCTGTCGACAACCAACTTTCTGATGAAAACCTTCTGATGATAATTCTGGATAAAACTTGTAAACTGTACGGAGTTTCGGTTATGTATGGCACAAGCCCGAATCAAAGAAACATTAAGCATCTCCTCCTACGGCTTCAGTGGTGACTCCCGACGTACAAAGAACACGCGTCCCATAGCTGCAAATTATAATTATTAGGAGAATTACACCAAAGCAGAACATAGAGAGTGCGATGAAGTTAGACATTTGCCCGAGATAAGTACCTTTTTTTTCTTATTTGTGTGTTTAACTTTCAAGAGCCACAGAAATACTTAACATGTGTTATATAAATAATAATGCTTTTGTCAAAATCCATTGTTCCCTAATCTAATGAAAATAATAATTTAAATTCCTTCTTTTCGTATTTCCTATGGAAATACCTTTTCTTTTTTTTTCTTTTTCTTTTTTCTTTTTTTTTTTTTTTTTTGCTGAAATTTTAATTGTGTTTTTGTCAACACAACACTTGGAAGTACTTCAAGGAGCCAATCCTTACTTGAATTACTGTGCGAAAATCTCCGAAACATTCACTTAACATTTTTTTCTTTTAATCCAGACACTTTCAATAAAACATCTGTGAGAATTGAACATACTACAAAGACATGCAAATCTATCATGCTTACCTTTCATATAAGGCTGCTATATTCATTTTGAGAATCAGCATCTAACTAACTAGCAGTATAACCCAGCGTTGCTCGGGTGAAATGAAAGCTTTAAAACTAATCCATGGTCCTGGAGCACAGACTCTTTGGGCGTTGGCACGAAAGACTAAAAAGCAATAGTTGATTCCAGTTAAAGCGAAAACGTAGACTGAAAGAAAAATGAATGGATGTAAGTTAAATTTTGATTTCCTGGTATCGATATCAAATAAGTTTTTTTTCTTCGTAAACTGAATTTTGAAGGCTAAATAAGTCCTCTGAGTAAATGGTATCATGGCTGAGACTAAGAACTACAATTATACCTACTTAGAGCCAAATCCGAAGCAAAAACTAAAATAAAAGGGCTGAAAAAATACAGACATACAGGCAGATAAACAGACACACACACAAACATCTTGCCTTTTATAAATATATATATTATCGATTTTCTGCACTATTGTAAGAACTGCAACCTTGAAACTTCTGAATATCATTTCTTATGTCTTTGTCTATGAGTGTATCAAATTTGATTAAAATCGGACCACTCTTTCTACAACCCGATTTTTTTGATTATCGATTTTCGATATTTATCAGGAGTACCTCGACACAAAACCTAGCTAAGAATACTCGCAGACGCTTATCGTACAACTCTGTAAATTTTCAAGAAAATCGGTTCAGCCGTTTCGGAGTCTATAGGTAACGGACACACGCACACACACACACACACATATATATACACACACACAGACAAAGTTCCATTTATAAATAAGTTTAGATAAGTAATCAGTGAGTATAGTGCCATATGTGATAGGTAGGTATCCCTTTCGTAGACTGTTTGCAAAACAAGGCTGCGTGACCCAATCTGCCTTGTAATTCAACCTATAGCTCGATAGACAAGAGATAGAGCTATGTGCCATACATGATAGATGTTTGGTTAATCTTTTTTGATTCATGACTAAACTAGGCAGAGGTTTTTTCCCGCTGTAACTTGTTTCTTTTTAGAGTAAACTGGTTGCCAACCAAGGCTGCCAGACCCAGTCTGTCTTCTAATTTAACCTACAGCTCGAGGGACAATTTATAGAGCTATGTGTCATACGTGATAGATTTTTGCTTGGTTAATCATGTCTCTTTCGATTCATGACTGACAAGGCCGAAGATTTTCTCGCAGTAAGTTGTCGTTAATTTCTACCGTAAACTGGTTACCAACCTAGGTTACCGGACGAAATCTCACCTGTAATTCGACCTATAGCTCGATGGACAAGAGATAGAGCTATGTACCATACGTGATAGACACTCGCGCAACCGTGTCTCTTCATGATTGACTAGGGAGATATTTCTGTAGTAAGTTGTCGTTTCTTCCCACAGTATACTGATTGCCAACCAAGGCTCTTTGTCCTAGTTTGTCCTTCTTTTCAACGCATAGCTGAAGGGAAAAGGATGAAATCAGAACTTTCACAAAAGGAATTTACAGGTAAGTGATTCCAAATGGAAGCTGAGCACATCGGATTCATTACATTCACTTTGGGGAACTAACGTAGGTTTATGTTTAGTAAATTTGATCAACATGAGAATTTTAATTCTTATGATCAATTCAGTGTCCAGATGAAGATAATAGCCGTTATTTTGAATGTTTATTTTCCAATAAAGAAAATCCTATTTGTTTCTAAGATTCCTGACTTACCAGCCTGCTTTCTACCACATTCTCACCAACGGGATATGGCTTCCCTCTGTCTTTTCTACAAGTATTTTTATTGCAACTCCTCTGATGAGCTTTTTCTTGGTACTCTGACCACATGTATTTATTCATATTACTCGATTAGCACCCTTTTATTACCGAACCATTTAAAAATCCTCTTCTACTCTAACAGTTTCTTTTCTCATGCTTTATCATTTGTGGAACTTGCTCCCATTTGCATGCTTCTCCGATAGCTACAATCTCCAACAGTGTAAATGCAACGACAATTCCTATATTATATTTACTTGATTCTTGTCCATCTCTTATCTTTTCTTCGACATTCCCTGTGACTTTTTTCTCTCACTGTAACCCCCCTGCGCACCAGTGGCATTTCTACCTTGCTTGGAGTGAAATGATTCTAAAAAAAAAATTCATACAAACTATTCCTTTCATTGAGCTAAGAGGATATCAAATGTCAACAAATTTTGCAGACCAATGCTTTTGAAAATTATGCTCACTTAGTTCCCATTTTTGGTCAAATGAGCTAAGTAAGCAGAAAAGTATGACAAGGGATCTATAAAACTTAGGTTGAAATTATTTATTTTAACATATCACCTGAAGAAGATCAGTATTGTTCTGAAGCATTAAAATGTTTGTGTAGTGATATTATGCTTTTATAAATCATTGTAAAAACAAAATTACTATATATATATATATGATAATAATAACTACTTAGACTCTGTAAGAATGCACTCCGTAAATTTATGCCAATATAAACTCTCGAAAAAACCATTAACAAACACCCGTATTCTTGCTTTCCTGACGGCTACAACCTCCAGAAATTTAAATCCAAAGTCAATACTCATCTACTAACCACTGGCCTCTAGCTCTCTCCCCTCCCCTGTATAACCTTCCCTTTCTCTCCACCTATATATCTGTCATCGCACCTGCTTTCTATTGTTCCTTTCTAACTAGTTTGTACTCCTCACTCTTTTCTAATTAATCTTTTTACATTTATGTAACCCCCTGCACATCAGTGGCGTTTCCGCCTTGCTCGGGGTGAAATGATTAAAAAAAAAAAAAAAAAAAAAGAACCTAAATCCGTTACAATCCGGCGTACTAAGTCGTCGGATAAATGGGGAGAAAAAAAGAAACCAGCGGAACAAGAACAAAACATTCCGCAGTAAAAAAAAAAAACCCAAACGGAACCAAACACAAGAAAAAGTGCTCGATACGAAAGTACTAAAATACAATAGTAGAGCAAAAACACACGAAAAATCTAAAGTGAGCCAAAACCTACCGCGGTTTCACACTACGGATCGTCAGGGAAAAGGCTCACTTTAGATTTTTCGTGTATATATATATATATATATATATATATATATATCCGAGTGAATACAGAACGAAGAAAGAATTCTTACAACGTCCAAAACATTAATTTAAAATAGTGCTCGATATATAATAGATAGAGCTGTGAATATTTATTATAAATTATATTTTAGAACATGTACATAATTTTTCTATATATATCCACGACAAAGGTACGTTTGTTTCGGCAATGAATCTTCAATGTCTTGTCAGGTGGTATGTAGAGTAATGGAAAGCCTCTTTCCTTATATTTGGTCAGTTTAGTTAGAGGTGTTGGTGGGGGTTAGTGATAGGGGAACAAGTCTCTGACCGTTGGAATTTTGGAGAGGGTTCAGTTAAAGTGGTTGATTAATGAGAGTCTTTGACCTCTAGACAGATTTAACGTTGTAAGTTTTATATCGTTTGGATTTCTTAGAGTAGCCGGTCTGGTTTGGAACCGGATATTTTTATTTAAGCAGAGTCTTTATAATTAATGTAAATTAGTGTATTTCATCTTAACTTTGGATTTAGGAAATATATTTTTTTCCAATTAAATTTTAATTTTTAATTATTAATTAGATCATAGATTGGAGACAGTTTTTTTCTATTAAATTTTTAATTTTAAATTTCTATTCTTACATTTAGTCTCTAGTGTATGTGGTTAGGGCGTGGGGTTTTTTGGTGTAGGGTAGCAAGTACAGCTGATTGAACTTTAGAATTTTGCATGTGGGTAGTGGGTATGTTGGATTAATGAGTGTCTTTGAATTCTTGACATATTTACCGTTAGTAGCGAGGTGTAAGTTTTATTTATATATATCTTGTTACCATATATATATATATAATGATTTGTTTGAACATTATTTTTTATCGGTACTCGTATTTAAGTAGATATTCTGTTTATAATCAAACAGTATTATATATGTGTTTCTACCGGCCTGATTATTTACGATAATCATCATGTTACGGAAATTAACGAAGATTAACGAAACTGGTTATAAACAGCCGACAACTTGAAATGATTTGTTTGAACATTATTTTTGATCGATACTCGTATTTAAGTAGATATTCTGTTCATAATTAAACAGGCTTTATATATTTATTTCTACCGGCCTGATTTTTATTTACGATAAATTTTTGTTACGAAAATGTGTTTCATTCGGCAGGATTTCGTAACAAAAATTTATCGTAGACAATCAGGTCGGTAGAAATAAATATGTAATACCGTTTGATTATAAACAGGATATCTACTTAAATACGAGTATCGATCAAAAATAATGTTCAAACAAATAATTTCAAATTGTCGGTTTGTTTATAACAATTTCGTTAATCTTCGTTAATTTCCGTAGAACTTAGGTTGTTTCTTTGCTTGAGTTATCGTCTTTTTACCGGTGAAGTCAATGTCTTTGTTTTCGCAATAACAAGCCGTTCAAATATTTTTACGAAGCCAACAGATGAAATGTCCGATTGCATGAAAGAACACAGTACAGGATTTGAAAGTACAAAAATGTATTTAAAACTTCCCATAAAAATTTAACAATATTAAAAAGGTAACAAAATATTATGCCATTTTTATGACATGGGCAAACTACCATTAATACTAAATTATATTAAGCATTTACGGAACTCGTTTCCTATTTGTTTTAACCAGTGTTACCTCCGGATGCATTACATATTGATGTAATAATGTAAATAATATATGTAAGGACTCAGTTATAAAAGATAATCTTTTAACTCTATTAAACAGTATTAAATAGTATTAATAGTATTCAGTCTGGTACGTGTTATATGTTGTAACAAAAGAAAAAAATGATTGACCAAAGCACAGAGCTAAATCACAGACAGATATTTAATTTAAAAAACACAAAATAAAATATATACAGATATACAATTTCAACATTCAAAACAAGAATCATAGAGTTTACTACCCGCAGAGTTACAGGTAAGTTTTGCGAAGGGAGGAGTCAAGTATTTTTACCCAGTTAAGCTCGTGAAGTAGTCTAAGTGCTATACTTTTTGGAAATACTCAAATGTGTCTATAAAGAATAATTTTTTGTTTGTTCAATGAAAGAGTCAAAAATTATATTTATCCATTTAGTTCCATGAGGTTCTCTTTCAGGTTTGTTGGTCGGCAACTTTTTATAGAGATTTTTTCGGCTGGATATAAAAATCCTCGAATCAAAGCCGGCGTTGATAATGTCAGCAATTCTTTTAAAAAACTAACTACTCTCTCCCCAAAACCTACTTTTATAGGGGCTAGCACCTAATTTGCATATTCTCGAATCATCTAAATTCATCTAAATTTTTTCTCGAATATAATGGAATTATCTAGAATCTTCCAAAGGTTATATTACTAATTTTTCTATTTAACAATTACTGCACGTATTAAAACATTTTTGTAATAACACGTAGGACTCAGTAAAAACACTTATTATAACTTTTAGCGTTTTTGTGGATTTTATTAATATTTCTTTTTATATATAAATGCATCGTTGTAACAAGGCAGTTAAGTGCCATACGTGATACACGCTTTGGGCGATCATGTCTCAAAATAGACATGATTGACTGGGCAGAAGATTATCCCGCTGTAGGTTGCCATTGCTTTCTGCGGTAGACTGGCTGCCGACCAAAACTATAAAACCCAATCTGTCCTATTATTTAACCCATAGCTGTAGTGAGAAGAGATGTATTATAATATATCATTATACTAATAAGTATTAACTAGTGGGGGATGAATATATTACTTCATAACAATAGAAAATCGATCATCCACTTTATGCCCAGTAGGTTTGAATTATTTTCAACTATTATATTCACCCAGTCAGTTAAGTGCCATACGTGATCACGCTTGGGTAGAAGGTTATCCCGGTGTAGGTTGCCATTTCTTTCTGCGGTAGACTGGTTGCCAGACAAGGCTATAGAACCCAGACTGTGCTATCATTTAACCCATAACTGGAGAGAATAGAGAATAGTCGTTTACAAATATATGGATCTTAAACATCTGTTGTATTATTACAATTTAAAATTTGTTACTTTGAATTTTCTCTCCTTCACAATGTCAAATACATTCAATTATATGATAATGCATGAAACAAATGTGATAGATCATATGCATTTCTTTTTTAGAATTGATTTATGTGCGTTTTGGTGCAGGACAGATTGGGTTCTACAGCCTTGGCTGGCAACCAATACTAGAAAACGAAACCTTATCTGGTTCAACCCACCATTTAATTTAGAGGTAAAGACCAAAATAGGACAAATATCTTTTTAAACTAATAGACACTTTCCAAAAATCTCAGAACTAAACAAAATTTTCAATAGAAACATAATCAAGCTAAGTTATAGTTGTACTAATAATTTAGACAGTTTCATAAAAGACAAAATGCCAGAAATTTAGATAGAATTGTACAAAACAAGATCACTAATAAAAATGCAACTGCAGGGACAAGAATAAGTGCCCACTTCAAGGACTTTGTAATATAAAAGAAGTCTTTTACAAGGCAAAAGTACATGACTTAAATGGTCAAAATAAAATATATTTTGGATCAACAAAAGACACCTTTAAGACCAGGTGGTTCAATTACAAGTCTACATTCAATATAGAAAACTTAAAAACCTATACAAAATTGGCCTGCCTCGTGTGGAAATTGAAATACTGATACTAACAGGCCAGATAAAGGGGAAAAGAGACAGGGAAAAGCAGCGGATAACATATTTGAAGGGCCTGAGCAGGTGTTCGCGTGGTGTTACAGGAGAAAGTGTGCTAAGAGCCACCAGGGATAAGAAGACGTGGAAGGCCATGATCGCTTACGCTTTGAATGGACAAAGCACATAGAAGAAGATCGTCATTACTGGGTTCAGTCGTGGGTTAGTATCAGGTTCTCCAAGCCCTCCTTCCTCATTGCATGTCCCAAGAACTTTAGTTGTCTCTTCTTGATGCCCAGTATTAATTTTGTTTTTGCTTCCATCCTTTCCAAAACCTCATCATTGCTCACATGCTCGATCTATGATATCCGCAGCATCCTCCTGAAGAACAACATTGCAGCTGCTTCATGTTTTTCTTTAATTTTTGATATCTTCCAGTATTCACTGCCATATTGAAGAAATGACATCACGTAGAAATCTAGTAGTCTCTTCTTTGTTTCTAGTGAAAGTTTCCTGTTTCTTAATACTTCTGGAACGCGTCCTTCGCCATGACAATTCGCCTTCGGATCTCTTTGTCGCACTTTCCGTTCCCAGTCAGAACACTTCCCAGGTATGTATATTTTTGTACCTGCTTGATTTTAGTATCACCCACCTGTATTTGGCATTTTGGACTACTCTTTTTGCTAATGACCATGCTTTCGTTTTTTTGCAGTTTATTTGTAGTCCTTTTTTGCCACTCTCTTCAGCTATCTTCTGTAGGAGGTCATGTAATTTCCTTTCCGTATCTACAATCAGCACTGTATCGTCTGCGTATCGTATGCTATTCAAATTGTGGCCTCCGATGACAAATCCTAGCATAACTTCTTGTCTCGCTGTACAAGTTGAATAGATTAGGTGAAAAGACACACCCTTGTCTTACGCCCCTTCCTATCTTTGTGTATCTGCTGATTTCGTTACCTGTCCGTATGCAGGCAGTTTGCTGCCAGTAGAGATTCTTAATCACTCTTATGTCTTTCCCAAATATGTTGAAGCTGCTGAGCATCTCCATCAATTTTTTGTGGCGTATTTTGTTGAATGCCTTTTCATAATCAATAAAACATGGGTACAAGTCCTTCTTCATTTGTATTGCCCTTTCGGAAAGCATCTTCTTCTTCTTCATATGCCGTGTCCCTTCAGGACGTAGGCGATCATGGACTTTCACTTGGCTCTCTACAGTCTTTTTCTTGGTATCTCTTTTAAGCCCCCCCCCCTCTGTCAACCATTTGCTCGGAAATAACAAGTACGTCTCGCGCTGCTTTCCCTTGTCTCTACTTCCATCTATCCGACTTGTGAGTATCAAGTTCTTTAGGCCTTCCTTCCTCATTACGGGTTCTCGGAATCTTATTTGTCTCTTCTGGATGTTTATTATCAGTTTTCTTCTCGTTTGCATCCTTTCTAAAACCTCGTCATTGCACACGTGGTCCGTCCATGGTATCCTCAGCATCCTTCTGTAAAACCACATTTCTGTTGCCTCAAGCTTCTCCTTCATCTTTGATGAGGCTTACGGCCTATCACGTTGAATACACCGGTTCTCGCTCGATCACCGAAATTAAGCAACGTTGAGCCTGATCAGTACTTAGATGGGTGACCGCTTGGGAATACCAGGTGCTGTAAGCGTTTAGTGACGGATGTGCGCTGTAATACAGTGGATGTCGGCTCGGAAAGAGAAATCGGTGAACCGAGTGCGAATTCCATTTGAATACCCTGCATTCACTTAAGCACTGGTACCCTTGGGAAAGGTATTAATCTGTCCCTTCCCTCCAGTTATGGGTTAAATACCAAGGGTAGGACTTGAGAACCCTGCCCTTAAAAAACAAATCCCAATGAATCTTGATACTCGAAAAGAAAAATGTATTACTAGACACAAAAACTTATATAAATAACAATAAATTGTTGAAAGAAAAAAGGTATTACTAGCAATAAATAAATAAAGTTTAGTTGGCAATAAATGACCCGCTGAGGTTGATTTGCCATAAAAACAAAAAGCAAATCATCTTTGATGAGATCGTCCAGCATTCATTTCCATACAGAAGGACAGATATCACATAGCAATCCAGCACTCTTTTCTTTGTTTCTAATGACATTTTCCTGTAACCTACAATGAGACGCCAAAATGGCGATTAATATTTCAACTGTATTTTCTAAGTTAATGCTTAGATGAGCGTATGTGCTCCGTTCTTTTCCTTACGTACACATCGGCGCATAAGTATTGGTAAACGCTTGCGCATTTTTGTACTTCCTTTTTGCACTGTACAATTGTATATGCGTTTTTATGTGGGCGTTGCCTGTCAAAAGCATGTGTCGTCTCTCGCGAGCTAAGTAATTGTAAAGGTCTCTTTTTGCTTTCCTAAATTCTTTTGGTAGAAGTGAGTCGATGTTTTGTTATTATTTTACTTTTCTTTTTTATTACGATTTTTCCTGTTCGTCTTCTTTTTCTTCTTCTTCTTTTTCTTCTTTTTCTTCTACTTCATTTTCTTCTTCTTTTTCTTCTTCGTCTTTTTCTTCTTCTTGTTCTTCTTTTCTTCTTCTTTTTCTTTGTTTTCTTCTTCTTCTTTGTTTTCATCATCATCATCATCATCATTTTCTTCTTCTTCTTCTTCTTCTTCTTCTTCTTCTTCTTCTTCTTCTTCTTCTTCTTCTATCAATGCCGCTATATTTTCTACGGTTTTCTTCTACTTAAAGAAATGATTGATAGATCAAAAGCACTTTTCACCCCAACTTCTGAACCCTGTGGCGGAGCCAGTCAAGTCGTTTGGGAGGGAAAAATGACTAACCGAAGATCTACATCCGGGTCGTAACATCACAAGCAGCAATTCAAATGCGTCCATCTTTTTTTTTTTTTTAACTTTTTTTTGTTTTTTATTATTTTCATTTTATTTTCCATTTTCTTTTTCATTCAACAATAAATTAAAAAAACAGAAAAAAGCTTTTCGGAATATTTGCATTAACGAATGCCGTGATAAAGAAACAAGAAAAAGAAATCTAAAATGGTTTTCTACGGTTAATGTATGGTTGTTTTTTGAACGATTGATTGGGAAGATGCAATTACAACAGATGAAAAATGAGATAAAAGAGACCAAACACTAGATTATGGACGCCTACTGTAGGGCGAGATGGTCAACAAGTTCATCTCACCGATCATTAGCTCGTCAAGATTTCGATTTTTATTGTAAGTTTTTTGTCTCTCTGCAAGATGAAGTAAGTGTAGGAAATATCTTAAAGAATCTAAAATACCATATTCGTCGACATATAAGTTTTGAAATTTATCCTATCTTCTGCAGGACGAAATATTTTTTGTTATTTTAACTTTTTTTTCCAATATTTAGAATTTCAGAATTTGGCTGCGTCTTTGAGAACTGGAGGAAAAACGGTATAACTAGAAATGTTCGGATTGTACTTGTTTGGTTCTAGTTGTGTATGACGAGGAGAGTAGTACAGTTTTTGATTTTCTCAACTCCTTTCTGGACGTGTGTTTTCGTATTAGAGTAAAAACAGTGGAAATATAATACATTTGGAAGTAAGCACTTCTTGGAAAAATAAGAAAAGTCGTTCGGAAGTGAATGTATTTTTTTTAATCGTTTCACCCCAAGCAAGGCGGTACCGCCACTGATGCACAGGGGGCTACATAAGAGTAAAAGTTTAGACAGGAGGAGAGTGAAGAGAATGACGAACCAGTTACAGAGAATGTCAGAGAAAGGACAAGAGAAAGATGGGAACACAAGTGTGAAGACAGTTGCGAAAGTAGAGAGAAACGAAAAGTACAAGATATACGGGGTGATATAGAAAGGACTGGAGTCAAGTTGATCACAGATGGGTACTGACATTGCATTTAAATTCCTGGAGGTTGTAGCCGTCAGAAAAGCAAGTATATGGAAGGGAGTTCCACAGGCGGGAAGTGCGAGAAAAGAAGCTGATGGAATAGAATTGTCGGCTGCATTTGATTGATCTAACTGTAAATGGGTGGGACCTTGTTGCTAGTTTAGTTGTACGAGTAAATTCCAGTGGCGGAAGCACAAGTGGCTTAAGTTCGTCGGAGCAGAATAATCAAAATATTTGTAGAATGTATATGTAAGACTGTCTACGGCTATATCATGTTGAATGCATCGGTTCCCGTCCGATCACCGAAGTTAAGCAATATCGATCCTGGTCAGTACTTAAATGGGTGACCAGTTGGGAATATCAGGTACTAAAAACGTAAGGGCCAAGATTGGTCCACCGGTCCTCCAGGTTTGGGGGTTGGGTGCAGCGCTAACAACCCTGCCCCGTAAAAAACAGTTTGTTACAGCAACAAAATGTTGCTGCCCTATGCAACAATGGGTGCGATGGATAAATGATGATATGTAAGACTCGTGTCTGCCGCATTTTTATTAGGACTAGCTGAAATTCTAACCTAAAAGCTTGATTTGAATCTTGTGTTGCGGATGCGAAATAGAGTCATTGATTTCAAAAATAAATCATGAATTTTAACTTACTTTATTTAAATATTATTTAACGGTTAATGTCTCGAAAAGAGAAACTGGGGTGGCTTCGGGTTTCACTTGATAAATACTGTTGTTTGATTGGTCCGTAAATGGAAGTGTTATGTCCACACAGTCAGATCGGAAACTAACATAAGATTCTTCTTTCCTTACACATATATGTGACAATATTTATCAGTGAACAAGAACCCTGGAAAAAAAAGATGGCTCATGTGAGTCGAAAACTTAGAACCAACTTAAAAATTTATCCAAATGTTGGAGAATTTTTGTTTTTATTTTCAACTGAAATTAAAGCCAAAATACGATGTTTAGAATGACTCATGATTAAACATAACAGACATTCATTGTCTCTTTTATTTAACAGTATATGTTTGGAAAAGAAAATATATATATATACACACACACACTTTTTAATTTGATCTCTTCAGTTATTGGTAATCATCAACAAAAACCTGTGAAATCTAACAAGCCTATGTGATATTGAATTTTGCTATAAAAATTGCTGAGGAAATTCAATTCAAGAGAGGGGCTTACAGGCTGCTACGACTCACTGAGGGCTTAACTAACAGACAGGATGGTCAGCAACACCCTTGCCTTATCTTTCCACCATCACGTCATGTCTTTACCCCCTTTTCCTCACCCTTTGGAAGAAAGAAAGAACAACCCTTCAATGTCATAATTACTACTACAGAAGGAAAGAGAGAACATCACAGAGCTACCAATTCCTACTACACTCTTTGAGTGGCACATATTTGTTCACTTTCCTCCTCTCTCAACCATTCGTCTACTTCTCACTAAGGGCAACCACCTTGGGGAACAACACATATCCTTGTGAACGTTACATATAATTACAGACGGGCAGCCTGAAGCAAATTCATACACATCTAGACGCCAACCGGCTAAGAATTAAGGTCAAACAAATTCGTAAACCACTCGTCTGTATCTATTTAATAACCAAGATTAATTTACATCTGTATTTGTCATAATTCTTCTTGCAACCATATGTTTATTTATAACAGAATAGATTCAAATTGGAGTAGATAGATCTATCTATCGCCCGGTTCACACTCCACCCACGTCTATTGAACAGGTTAAAAGGTTCATCCCTTGTTTCCTGCTTAGGATGTGGTTTCCGGCTTTCTCTTTTCCAATCTTCTCACTTTGTTTTTTTTTTTTCAATAGGAGTAGATAGATCTATCTATTGCCCGGTTCACACTCCCCCCACATCTATTGAACAGGTTAACAGGCTCATCCCTTGTTTCCTGTTTAGGATGTGATTTCCGGCTTTCTCTTTTCCAATCTTTTCACTATTACGTAGCCCCCTGCACATCAGTAGCGTTACGATTATCGTGGTGATACGATTAAAAAAAATACTGAAAATGAAATTTTATGAGTTTTCCACTTTCTCAAATTCTTCTGAAATCATTAATTTCTTGTTATTGTTCTGGACTAACAAAATGTTTATCATTCTGCATATACAAACCAGAGTTTATAAAATCTCTAACAATTTCCAAAACAGTTATGATTCATTAATTTTTTTAAGTTGTGATAACTTTTCAGTATCTATGGGAATATTTATATACGTATTTTTAAATGATGCAATCGAAGGTTTGTATGGCAATTTTGAACTCGAGGGTAGGAAAAGGGTCGCATGGCATGTGAAATTTTGGTTATTGTTGAACTAAAGACTCAAGTAGATTGTTATTTATTGAAACAAAATAACAAAAGCAAATGAAAGAATCTTAGAATTGTTCCCATTTATAAGAGAATATAAATATTTTTCATATAAAACAGGAAAGCTTAAAATAATCTTTACAAGTCCAACATTGGAAAGGAATCACAGAATTAAAATTTTCTTTTAAGTTTTTGAAATTTTGATCGATCCCGACTTGGCAGCTCAGATACAGTCACTTTCTCACCGGCACAATCTGTTTTTTTTCTGTATCTGTTCTACAAATACTTTCACTGCTTCTGCTCCAATTCCAATTAACTTAGCTCACTGGTGCCCACTATATATGAATTTACTCGAGCCACAAGATTAGCAACTAGGTCCTACACTTTTACTGTGAAACCAATAAATTGTAAACGCAAATTCTACTCCAGCAGCTTCTTTTCTTTCACTTCCCGCCTGTGGAATTCCCTTCCAGTTACTTGCTTTCACGACAGCTACAATCTCCAATAATTTAAATGTAAGGTCAATAGTCATCCCCTATCTCACTAACCTGCATCCTCTCTCTCTCTCTCTCTCTCTCTTTCTCTCTCATACTCCTTTCTCCGTCCACTCCACTCTCATCAGTATTCTCATCCTTCTCTTACTCACTTCCTGACACCGCTATAACCTGTTACTCTTTCTCATAACTTTCTCATAACTGTATCTCTTCTACAAATACTTTCATAGCTTCTGCTCCAATTCCAATTAACTTAGCTCACTGGTGTCCACTATATATGAATTTACTCGAGCCACAAGATTAGCAACTAGGTCCCACCCTTTTACTGGGAAACCAATAAATTGTAAACGCAAATTCTACTCCAACAGCTTCTTTTCTCTCACTTCCGGCCTGTGGAATTCACTTCCGTTTACTTGCTTTCACTGACAGCTACAATCTTCAAGAATTCAAATGTAAAGTCAATAGTCATCTCCTATCTCTCTAACTTGCATTCTCTCTCTGTTTAGAAGCGATCGATTTATTCTGAATATCCCGTCTTGACAAACGATTAGGTTTTCTTGAATCATTTGACGACAAATAAAGTGGTAAAACAAGAGGAGAAGGTACGCTCTCCCGTGATTTCATTCGATCAAGATTGAGACTCGATTCAGTTTATCGACGTTTTGACCATTACCTTTCCAATAATCGAGTGACTTTGTTGTTGTTCGTGTTTGTAAAACATCGCCTGTCACTCAGGATTTTCAGCCTCGCCCTAAAATCCAGGTAGGGTTCCTTGGAATTTGCGCTTAATGTCAATGGAGCTTTCAGAGTATAGACGAAATGAAGCAGAAAGTCTGCTCCTGTGAACTTAGCTCACTTGTGCCCGCTACATATGAATTTGCTCGAGCCACAAGATTAGCAACTAGGTCCCACCCTTTTACTGGGAAACCAATAAGATTTAAACAAAAATTCTACTCCATCAGCTTCTTTTCTCGCATTTCCCGCCTGTGGAATTCCCTTCCATTTACTTGCTTCCCCGACAGCTACAATATCCAACAATTTAAATGAACAGTCAATAGTCATCTCTTATCTCACTAACCTGCATCCTCTCTCTCATACTCTTTTCTCCGTCCACTCCACGCTCATCAGTATTCTCATCCTTCTCTTACCCACTTCCTGACACCCCCTATAACCTATCACTCTTTTTCATAACTTTCCTCTTATGTGATCCCCTGGAAAACAGTAGCAGTAAAATGCCTTGCATGGGGCGATATGATCAAAAAAAGAAAAAAGAAAAATTATACTATTATAATGGGGATATAAAATGGGGGATCTATTCTACATTACAACCATTAAATAAACTGATCCCTCACTTTATGGCAACCGTCATCTTTCTCTTACCCACTTCCTGACTCTTCCTATAACCTGTTACTCTTTCTCATAACTTTGCTCCTATGTAACCCCTGCAAAACAGTAGCAGTAAAATGCCTTGCTTAGGGTGATATGATTATAAAAAAAATGTATACTATTATAATGTGGATATAAAATGGGGGATCTAATCTACACTACAATCAATATATAAACTGTTCCCTCACTTTATGGCCACAGTCATCTTTCTCTTACCCACTTCCTGACACTTCCTATAACCTGTCACTCTTTCTTATAACTTTGCTCCTATGTAACTCCCTGCAAAACAGTGGCAGTAAAATGCCTTGCTTGGGGCGATATGATTATAAAAAAATATATATACTATTATAATGTGAATATAAAATGGGGGATTTGTTCTACAATACAATCAATATATAGACTGATCCCTCACTTTATGACAACTGTCATCTTTCTCTTACCAACTTCCTGACAGCCCCTATAACCTATCACTCTTTCTCATAACTTTGCTCCTATGTAGCCTCTTTCTAAACAGTAGCAGTAAAATGCCTTGCTTGGGGCGATATGATTATAAAAAAATGTATACTATTATCATGTGGACATCAAATGGGGGATCAATTCTACATTACAATCAATATATAAACAGATCCCTCAATTTATGACCACATCCATCCTTCTATTACCCACTTCCTGATACCCCCTATAACTTTTCACTCTTTCTCATAACTTTCCTCCTATGTAACCCCCTGCCAAACAGTGGCAGTAAAAATGCCTTGCTTGGGGCGATATGATTATAAAAAATAAATTGATACTTTTCAAGCTTTTACAGGTTTTGAAATTTTCTTTTCTGGAGTGGCAGAACCCTGAAACGAATGACCAGTTACTACTACTGTTACTAAGGTGACTATTTTAGGCTTTTGGGGCGAAAAACGCTTCCAACTTCCTCGTTACAGTATAAAAAGCTACAGCTATTACCCATGAGGTAGTTGCGTGCTTACCAGTTCTTGTTACTTCCTATATAACACTTACCATAATCTTTGTAAGTCCAAGATTGGAAAGGAATCACAGAATGAACATTTTCTTTCAAGTGATATTCTTCAAGTTTTAACAGGTTTTGAAATTTTGTGTTCAGTGAATTCAGTTTATCAACAATTTGTTTCTGCAAACAAAATAAAAGCCATGATTAAATGACAGCATAAGTTTGAGATTCTAAACACTTCAATAAAATTCTGATTTACTTTTACAGGTAAATGTTTCATTGTTTGCACGCATACACCCAAAATGTCTTTAAAATATGTAAATTAGTCATAAGTCTGAGATTATTTTTTGAATAATAATTAAACACAAATACTGACTTGTGTTTACTAATAAATTTACTCCTCCCTACCATGAGTGGTATTAAGATATCATTTCAAAGATGATCAGTATTTACCGAATCATGCTTTATTTTATAAATTCATACAGCAAATAAAAATCCAATATATTCACAAAGGCATACTAAAGATTTTGCTTTCAGTTTGATGGTAGCAGAGATGTTTAAATTAAATACCAATGCAGTCTTTTTATTTACACTATTTACATTGTTCGGACTGTTGTCCTCATCTTTGTTGCCATATTCACCTTCAATAGCAGTCTATATTTCTGAGATGAGGTATTGTAATTATTAAACTATTTACATTGTTCGGACTGTTGTCCTCGTCTTTGTTTACTAATAAATGTACTCCTCCCTACCATGAGTGGTATTAAGATATAATTTCAAAGTTGATCAATATTTAGTGAATCATGCTTTAGTTTAAAAATTTATATTTAAATACAGCAATTAGGAATAGAACGTTTTGGAAGATAGAATATTCCAGTAAAATCTAGAGAATTCTAAAGTCTGTCCTATTATTTGACTCATAGCTAGAGGGAGAAGAGATGTATTATATTATTAAGTAGTAATTAGTGGGGGATCAGATTATTACTTCATAACAATATAAAACTGATCCACCACTTTATGCACAGTAGAAGCCTTAATCATCTTTTCAATTATTATATTCAGTCAGTTAAGTGCCATACATGAAACACGCTTGGGCGATCATGTCTCGAAAGAGACATGACTGACTGGGCAGAATATTATCCCGCAATAGGATGCCATTGCTTTCTGCGATAGACTGGTTGCCGACCAAGGCTATAGAACCCAATCTGTCCTGTTATTTAACCCATAACTGGAAGGAATAGACGGATTAATAGCTTTCCCAAGGGTATTTGCGCGTAAGTGAAGGCAATGAATTCAGCTGAAATTCGAACTTGGCTCCCCGATTTCTCGTTCCGAGCCGATATCCATTTTTTCTGGCTTGTGAAATGAAACCTCTACGCACCTTTGAACACTTTATACCCAAACTTTAATTTTAAATTGAACAGTTTTAAATAGTCCGCTAGGTGCAGAAGTTTAAAATGTTTGATCCCGACTTGCCACAATCTTTCTTCGTTCTGTACTCACTCGGATATATATATATATATATATATATATATAGTCATTCGCTGACAGATCTGTTTCACTGTATTACAGTTCCTCAGTACGGCTAGATATCCGATTTCTTTTTACCAAGGATTGAAACCCGACCGAATTTGCGTCAGTCGGCGATTCTACCTATGAACTATAGGCGCTCGGTAGAAGGAGGCAACCTTTTTAGCGTGTGCATAATCATAATACACATGCCCAATAGCTGCGAGTGTTCTAACTCATTGCTGAATGAATGATGCGTAGATGCTAGAGTAGCTACTGTTTCTTCAATATATATATATATATATATATATATATATATATATATATGATCCAATGCGTTAACAATAAATCAGTTATATCTATAAAGGTTGATGTGGATACAGTGTTCATTTTAAAAAATTGACAACGAACGGTCTTCTTCTTCTTCTTCTTCTTCTTCTTCTTCTCATCCTCCTCCTCCACTTTCTTCTTCTTCTTCTTCTCCTTTTTCTTTCTTCTTCTTCTTCTTCTTCTTCTTCTTCTTCTTCTTCTTCTTTCTCCTCCTCTTCTTTCTTCTTCTTCTTCTTCTTGTATGTACCCCCTTTCTTCGACCTCTTGTATATACTGCCTCCCTTCGGGACATAGGCGATCATGATCCTTCACAAATTTCTATCCCCTAGTAGTCTTTTCTCCAATTGCTAAGGCCCTCGCCCCGTTAGGCTCCACATTCAAAGATACTTGTCAGATAAGTAACTCGCTACCTTCCTTTATCTGTATTGCTCTCAACATGCCCCAATGTGGCTTACGTTTTCCAAAATCCTATCCTAATTATGAGTGTAAGATATTTTCAACAGTCTTTTCTTTTCCTGATTCTGAGATAAGTGCTCTTTCTGGTGCCATTTTCTTTCAGACTTGCGTGTTACTTAATCGTTCCGTTGATGGAATTATCAGTATCTTTCTATAGAATCAAATTTCTGCGTCTCCCCCCCACCCACTGTTTCCTTCTTATCCCTGGGTAGATTATCCAGCATTCACTACCATAGAGAAGTAAAGGTATGACAGTAATTTAAGCAAACATGTGATTTCGGTGTTTCAAACACACTAAAATTGATTATTAAAGAAGGATACTAGATTATTAAATGGGTCTTTATTTGAAATATGATTTACATCATGTATTTATTAACAAATATTTTTAATAAAATTGAATTCATTATCTTGCTCATATATTTAACCCTCTAGGGTCATTCGTATCATATTTGATACAGTATTTCCCTATGAGGAAACATTTGGTATTTCCCTATAAGGAAACATTTGGTATTCATTGACTGAGCAGTCAGTACTGCTTTCATTTGAAATTTATAAAATATTTCTCTTAAAAAAATTTTCAGGAAAATATTTCTTTCAAGGCTTGTTTTCATACTGTATCAAATATGATACGAATGGCCCTAGAGGGTTAATAGAACTGAACACATAACATCTATGAAATCTAAGAGTCATTAACAGTCTTTCTAAAAGTCCTTAACAGATTTTTTTACCTACATTTTTACAAGTTATATTTTTTGTTTAGCCTGAAATGTCAAAATCAATCTGTAAAAATGTAAAAATCACTGACAAATATGAATGATAAAGGCTTCTTCTTATGAAAAAAAAGACAAATTTCCATCAAATTTTCATCGAATCAATTTCTTATTATACTTTCTGAGAAATGTGCATAGAATCATCTTTATATTACGTATCAGTGACATATGTGCATCTTATCAGCTGCTTATTAAGAATCACTGAGAATGTTCATCTAATCGGCAGTTTATTAAGAATCCCTAACAAGTGCGCATCTAATGGGCTGCTTATTATGAATTACTGACAAATGTGAATCTAATCGGCTGCTTATTAAGCATCACTAACAAATTTGCATCTGATTGGCTTCTTATTAAGAGTCATGGACAGATGCGCATCGAATCGGTATTTTATTATGAATTATGACAAACGTGCATTGAATCGGCGTCTCCCTATGTGCCAGTGATAAACGCTCATTAAAGCAGCATCTTATTACGAATCATTGACAAATTTGAATAGAGTTTGCTACTTATGATGAGTCACTGACAAGTGTCCATCGAATTGGCTTCTTATTATGTAACACTGACGAGTGCCCTGAGTGTCGAAGCGTCTTATTATGAATCGCTAAAAAAAACTCTTCAAATTGGCTTCTTCATATGAATCAACGACAAAAGTGCATCGAATCGGTTGGTTATTCTCTACCAATGATCAATGCTTATAAAAACGACATCTTAAAGATGCTGCGCATATCATGGAACGAGCATGTGAGCAATGAGGTGTTGGAAAAAATGGCAACGAAAAGAAAATTAATAGCGAGCATCAGGAAGAAACAACTGAAGTTCCTGGGACATGCAATGAGGAAGGACGGCTTGGAGAATCTGATACTGACAGGCCAGATAGAGGGGAAAACAGACAGAGGAAGGCAGCGGATAACATATTTGAAGGGTCTGAGCAGGTGGATAACAGAACGTGGTGTAACAGGAGAAAACGTACTAAGAGCCACGAGGGATAGGGTGACGTGGAAAGCCATGATCGCCAACCTCCTGAAAGGACAGGGCACATAGAAGAAGAAGATTACGAATCAATGACATTGTTATTCGAATTGGGTTCTGTTAGGGCGCCGCTCCTATTTGACTACAAATGGACTGACGACTCTACGACACTGTCAGCTCTCTGCCTTCGGGTAGAGGGCGCTCTCTGCTTCCGAGCAGAGTGCAATAACCCAGTCGTGGTTCCGCCGAAGGGTAGAAGCACGACTGGGCAAAAATAAACAGACATTTTTTGGCCGGGCCATATAGCCCGGAAATCCCAGATATAAACTGACCATGTGTCATATGTTGCCCTTACTGGGAGGGACGACTAAATAATGAGTCGTAGAGAGTCACTTGGGAGTCTCTAATGAGTTACTGAAGAGTCAGTGCGAGTCAGTGAAGAGTTAGTCACACTTCCGGTGGCGTACCGGAAGTAATCACGTATACACACGTCTTACGACGGATTGTATCTTTCTATTGTAAATATTACTAATCTCTTCTGTACATACTAACCGTCTTTCCGCGGAATGCAACTTATATTCTGATTCTGTTGTTGAGTTAGTCATTTATACTTGGCGACATAACAGGTTCTTAATATGAATCTCCGATAAATGTGTATCAAATCGGGTTCTCATTAACGAATCACTGACAATTGTGCATCAAACTGTCCTCTTTATTGTAATTATTTCACCCCAAGCAAGGAAGTACTGCCACTGGTGCGCAGGGGGTTACATAAAACGTGAGTGATGAGAAAGAGGAACAAGTTTCAGCTGGTGTCAGAAACTGGATAAGCGAATGAGAACACTGATGTGAAGATAGTTGTATGAGCGTAGAGTGGAAGTGCAGAAGATCATGATAGAAAGGTTGTCAGGGAAAGGATGTGAGTCAAAGAGATAAGAAATCGTAATTGACACTGCACTTAAATTCATGAAGATTGCAGCTGTCAGACAAACAAGAATGCGGAAGGGAGTTCCACGACGGGAAGTGCGAGCAAAGAAGTAGAAGTTTCGATTAAATTTGATCGGTTTCACTTTTAAAGGGTGAGACCTATCCGCTAGTCTAGTAGCTCGAGTAAATTCAAGCTGATGAGGTACTAGGGAGCTAAGCTTTATCGGAGTAGAAGCCGTGAAAATATTTGTAAAAGAGACAGAAGGAAGCCACATTACGTTTGTGAGAAAGTGACTGGAGTTGAGCTACCAGGTCAGGATCAATTACATTGCAGATTCTCCAGTGGATTTTGTCAAGAAACCCAAGATGAAAAGCAGGGTCACCCTACCAGATGTGACAGTGGTATTCAATACACAGCGGATTATAGATTTATATATGCATAAGATAGATTCAGGTGCGAAAAAACTTCCTGCCCTTACAGTGAACCGATTTTCCTAACTGCAGATTTAGTTATTGATTCAATGTAGTCCTTCTACTTGAGGTCGGCTGATAGAGTTAGGGAAAGTTTCTTTCAAGGAGGCGTGCCTAGTCCATGCGAATGGGAGGTAGGAGCAATTCTCTATAGTGGTGAAGGGCTAGCAGCTTCGTTTTGGAAGCATTAAAATTTACGAGCGATTTCTTACCACAGTCCACCACAGATTGGAGGTCCTTTTTAAGATGAGCAGCGAGGTTTGCTTTGTCAGTCCCAGAAAAGTTCTTATCGAGGCATGAGTAAATAGTGGTGTCGTCAGTGAAGACGCCTACTTTGGATCTGATTACAGCAGGGAGATCGTTGATGAAGATCAGGAAAAGCATACGACATAGAATAGGGCCTGGAAGGAAACCTGCATTTGTATGATAGTATTTGAATGCATGACCATTCAATACTACCTTCATTACGCGATTTGAGAGAAAAGACTGGATTAGTTCAAATAAGTGTCCAATTATATTGCTCTATAGGTAATGTAGAAGACCAGCATGCCAGACTTTGTTAAATGCTTTGGAGATCTCTAGTGCAACAGCTCGATCTTCGCTGTTCTGATCGAGAACCTGGTAAATATACGCTGTGGTGTTCATTAGCATATCAGCAGTAGACCTGGTGAAGCGGGAAATATACTGTTTATCGGCGAAGGGCTGTGCGATGTCGTACCTCTTCAGCATTGATAATATGCTCGAACACTTTGCCAAAAATCAGTAACAGGCAGTTAGGGGAATGATTAGAAGGGTCTGAGAGTTCTTCATAGTTCATAAACACAAGGACCACAGAGGAAGACTTCCAGCAGGCAGGAAACCAAGAAGCAGAGAGACAGTAGTTGTAGAGTTTGGAGGGGATAGATGAAAATTCAGGGACACATTTCTTCAGGAAATTTCCGTCATTTCAATTGGAGTAGATAGTCTAAACTATCGCCCGGTTCACACTCCACCCACGTCTATTGAACAGATGAAGAGGCTTATCCCTTGTTTCCTGTTTAGGATGTGGTTTCCGGTTTTTCTCTTCTCCAATCTTTTCACACCTCTTTTCTTTTTTTTTTCTTTTTTTGGAGTAGATAGTCTAAACTATCGCCCGGTTCACACTCCACCCACGTCTATTGAACAGGTGAAGAGGCTCATCCCTTGTTTCCTGTTTAGGATGTGGTTTCCGGTTTTTCTCTTTTTCTCTTTTCCAATCTTTTCACTCTTACGTAGCCCCCTGCGCAGCAGTGGCGTTTTCGCCTTGCTTGGGGTGATATGATTAAAAAAAAAAATTTCTACTCGACTTATCGTCGTCAAACTTTGAAATAATGTTAGAACCACGTGCATCGCATCGGCTTCTTATAACGAATCGCCAACAACAAATTGTCTTCTTCATGAATCACACACAAATGTGCATCGAATTGTCTTCTTAATGTGAATCGCTGACAAATGTGCATCGAATTGTCCTGTTAATATGAATCACTGACAAATGTGCATCTAATTGTTTTCTTAATTAAAATCGCTGACAGATATGCATCGAATTGTTTTCTTAAAATGAATCACTGACAAATGTACATCGACTTTTCTTCTTAATATGAATCAATGACAAATGTGCATGAAAATTGTCTTCTTTATAGGAATCACTGACAAATGTCCAACGAATTGTCTTCTTAATATGAATAACAGACAAATGTGCATCGAAATGTCTTCTTAATAGGAATCACTGACATATGTGCATCGAATTGGCTCCTTAATATGAATCGCTGACAAATAAGCATTGAATTGTCTTTTTATTATGAATCACTGACAAATATGCATCGAAATGTTTTATTAATATAAATCATTGGCAAATGTGCATCGAATTGATTTCTAATTATGAATCGTTGACAAATAAACATTGAATTGTCTTTTTGTTAAAATTAATGACAAATATGCATCCAAATGTTTTTATAATATGATTAACTAACACATGTGCATCGAAATGCAGACAAATATCTCTTGAATTTTCTTCTAATTATGAATCACTGACATATGTGCATCAAATTGTCTTCCTAAAATGAATTAAAAATGTGCGTGGAATTGTTTTCTTATTATGAAACACTGACAAATGGACATCAAATAGTCTTCTTAATTAATTACTGAAAATATGCATAAAATTTACTTCTTGATATTACAATCACTGACAAATGTGCAGAGAAATGTCTTCTTATTATGATTTAATGAAAACAGTGCATCGAATTGTCTTCTTAATATGAAGCACTGACAAATATGCATCATAATGTGTTCTTAATATTAATCACTGACAAATGTGCATCGAATTGTCTTATAAATATAAATCACTGACGAATGTGTAACGATATGTCTTCTAAATCTGAATCATTGACAAATGTGCATGAAAATGTTTTTTAATATGAAACATTGCCATGTGTGCATCGAATTGTTTTCTTAATATGCATCACTGACAAAAATTAAACGAATCGTTTTATTAATATAAAGGACTGACAAATATAAATCGATTTCTCTTTTTAATATTAATCATTGACAAATGTGCATCGAATTGATTTCTAATTATGAATCACTGACAAATATGCATCGAAATGCTTTATTAATATAAATCATTGACAAATGTGCATCGAATTGATTTCTAATTATGAATCATTGACAAATGTGCATCGAATTGTTTTCTTAATATGAATCACTGACAAAAATTAAACGAATCGTTTTATTAATATAAAGGACCGACAAATATAAATCGATTTCTCTTTTTAATATTAATCATTGACAAATGTGCATCGTATTGATTTCTAATTATGAATCATTGACAAATGTGCGTCGAATTGATTTCTAATTATGAATCATTGGCAAATGTGCATCGAATTGATTTCTAATTATGAATCATTGGCAAATGTGCATCGAAATGATTTCTAATCATGGATCGCTGACAAAAAAGCATTGAATTGTCTTTTTATTATGAATCACTGACAAATATGCATCGAAATGTTTTATTAATATGAATCCCTAACAAATGTGCATCGAATTGACTTCTTAATATGAATCACTGACAAATGTGCATCAAACTGTCTTTTAAATATGATTCACAGACAAATGTGTATGAAATTGTCGTCGTAATATGAATCATTGACAAATGTGAATTGAAATGACTTCCTAATGTGAATCAATGACAAATGTTCATCAAAATGCCATCTCAATTTGAATGACTGACAAATGTGCATCGAATTGTTTCCTAAATATCAATCACTGAATCACTTCGAATTGTCTCCGTAATATGAATCAGTGACAAATGTGCAATGAATTGTCTACTTAATATGAATCACTGCCAAGTGTGCATCGAATTGTCTTCATGATATAGATCATTTACTAATGTGCATCGAAATGACATCTTAATATGAATCACTGACAAATGTGCGTCGTATTGTCTTCTTAATATGAATGGATGGCCAATATGCATCGAATTGACTTCTTAATATGAATCACTGACAAATATATTAGGTATTGTCTTATTAATATGAATCACAAATGTACATCGAATTGTCTTCTTAATATGAATCAATAAAAATGTGCAGCGAATTTTCTTCATAATATGAATCACTGACAAATGTGCATCGAATTGTTTTCTTAATATTAATTCGATTTTCATGAATGCGAAGATTTTGAGACAAAGTTAAAATTTATTAACGACGCGTTTTGCCGACAGCGTGTGCACTCCCAGATTCAGCAATTGTGCTGTTCAAAGAGCTTATACATTTTTTTCTTTCTTTTATTGTTACCTGAGGAATTCAGAGAGAGCAGACACTTTCGGAGAAAGGTACTGTTAATAAATTTTCTACTTTGTATCATCGTTACTTTTATTTCGAATATTTTGTGCATCCAACACACACATACACTACCGGCCATAATTATTAGGCCACCCCAGTGTTTTAAAAAGTGTTGTATTTTATAATATTTTTAGTATTTATTATCAAGTGAATAAATGTAAATGATTTTTTAGTTTGAGTTTGAGTTTTGTTTAACGGCATATCAACCTCTGTAGGTTATTTATTGCCAAAAAGTTGTTTTTTTAATGTTCAGTTAAAGTGAGATGGTGGATTTAGTCAGAGTTTGATGAAATGTTTTTTTTTTTTTTGTAATCTTTTTTTAATTTTAGAAAACAGAAGACGTCTTCTAGCGTTGTATTCAAAAGTGTATTGTTGGTAATAATTTTTACCTTCAAAAATGTATTGTTGGTAATAGTTTTTCTTCAAAAATGTATATTTTTATATTAAATTATTTTTATATTTTCATAGTGTTTTGACCCCAGTTTGGAGGGTTAACTATTTGTCCATATCTGGGACCCTAACAGGTGCTACCACTCCGAGTCAGGGTGGACCTGGGAGCAACAGCAATTAAGTGGTAGTTCTATGCTCTTCACAACCTCCCAATCAGAGGCCTTACTGCCGGATGCAGTTTACCGTCATACCCAGGACCCAACTGTAAATGAGATTAGAATGGTTCTTTTGTTAATACTGAACAATAACATGTGCAACAGATGACTTTATAAATATTTAATAATTTTATATATTGCATTTTCATCAATGAAAGAATGAAGGACATTTAGGGTGATTTGGACGAGTTCATCTTTGGTTCGTTGCCTTGTAAAATTTTGTAAACTAATAATAACTAAAGAACCATTCTGTTTTCATTTTGAATTATCCACTTGGCAATAAATACTAAAATAGTATAAAAAACATCATTTCTTTTAAAAAACGGGGGTGACCTTAGTATGACCGGCAGTGTACGTGAATAATTAAATTTGCACCTCTTTTTTTTTTTTTTTTTTTTTTGTTCACAATAAATATTACGGAAATTTTATGTTTATCGTTTGGAGGAATAAAAAACTTATTTTCAGCGAATTTAGGTATGGTTATTTTATTTAGTAAACCAGCTTACCATGAATAGGAAGTAATTGCTTGTTTGAATTGATCTCTTACCAGATGTTGATGATTAATTCAGCTGGTCTTTGTATTTATCACTGTAACAGTTGTGAAAAACATTCTTGATTGCACAGACTAAATCGGCACACATTTGACCAACAGGTGAATTCCGATGCGACGTTTGAAATTTATATACAAAAATGTAAAAAAAAACAAACATTGCAGGCCCTTTCAATGACTCAGAAAACAGGCTTCGCTTCTAAATCTCAATCAGAAAGATTTAGAATGAAATTAAAGAACAGATCGGCACCTTTGTAATCAAATCTGCAATTACAATTTCCAGATTAACAACATGGCACTTCCTTTATCCATCTGCTTTTTGTTTTTTTGTTTTGTTTTTTTTATGCTTCCTATGCTTATTGCAGTCAAAATAATGGCAGAAATGATGACAAATGTCAGTTGCCAGCGATTTTCTTCTTTTTCACTTGCCCCTTTCATGGTTGCTAACGTTGTTGTCAGGATTTTTGTTATCTCCTGGCATGTGCAGTGAACGGTTATCGGACGGGTGAGGCTCTGTTGTCGCAATATTATCTGCATGTCAGTGAAGGGTCGTCTCCATTGGAATCTGCACAGCAAACGGTCCTGGAATGCCAGTATTTGTAAAAGTGGATGAGAAGAATATTTCCTTCTTCAACGACCAATAATCTATAGACTATTTCTCTTCGCTCTTTCTACTTCTCCTTCTTTTCTCTGCCTCACTTTTTCTCTTCTCCCCTCTTTTATTTCTCTTTTTTCTTCTAGTTTCCCCCGTTTTCTTCATTTTTCGTTTCTTCCTTCGAATTTTTTTTATTTTCTCTCTTTTTCTTTTTCTCTAATTCAGTCATTCTTTCATCCTCCATTGCTCACGATGCTTTCTTCTCTTTCTTTTATTCCTGTTTGATATCACTCTCTTTTTCTTCTTTTTACTCCAATTTTCTCTTCTCTCTTTCTTTCTCTCTTTTTGTCTCTTTCTTTAATTCTTTCTTTCTTTTGTCTTTTTTTCTTATTTTGTCTTTGCCGTTTTCTGTCATTCTATTTCCCTCTTCCGCTTCACTTTGTTTCTCCTACTTCCGCTTCACTTTGTTTCTCCTACTTCTGCTTCACATTGTTTCTCCTACTTCCGCTTCACTTTGTTTCCCCTACATCCCTTTCTGTCGTGGAACAGGTTAATGTTCCAGCAAGAATAACGCAAAAACAACCAAATAGAAAATAACGAATATATATTAAATACGGAAAGAATACAATAATTGGAATTTGGTTAGTAGTAACGATAATACGAGTTAGTGTGCAATACTATGATTCGACCCTTGGCCTTAGAACTGGGACTCGTAATGGTCGTTAAGGTAGCAGTGTTCGTCGTCTGACTCTCGGCTGATTTCGGGCCGCTTGGAGGGCGCCCTTCTCAGGCTTCTCTCTCACACCTCTTGTGAGGGGAGGTACGAGTAATGGTTGGAAGAGTTAATTCAGTCTGTCTGTGATGACGTTATGACAATAAATATCAAGTTAGTGAAGATATAATGAAAAAATAGAGACAGTAGTATACAGAAAATGCGTAATATATTTTTTGTTTTTATTTAAATGAAGTCAGTATACTCAGAAGGGTTATCGAATACCATCTGCGCTCATCTTTTATGTGACGTGATCCTTCAGAACGTAAGCGATCATGACACTTCACATCCCGTTGTGAAGGGTTATGATTGGTATTTCTTGATTGATCATGTTGGTATTTTTTCCAAATTCTTTTTAACTTTAAAATTTAAACCATATGAAACGCGGTTAAAGGTCCAGTAAGAATAACGCAAAAACAACCAAATAAGGAAATACGAATATATATTAAATACGGAAAGAATACAATACTTGGAACTTGGTTAGTAGGAACGATAATACGAGTTAGTATGGAATACTATGATTCTACCCTCGGCCTTAGAACTGGGACTCGTCAGTCAGTTAAGTGCCATACGTGATACATGCTTGGGCCGTCATGTCTCGAAAGAGACTTTGCTGACTGGGCAGAAGATTATCCCGCAGTAGGTTGCAATTGCTTTCTACGGTAGACTGGTTTTCAACCAAGGCTATAGAACCCAATCTGCCCTGTTATTTGACCCATAACTGGAAGGAAGGGACGGATTAATACCTTTCCCAATGGAATTTGCGCGTATATGATTGCAGCGAATTCAACTGGAATTCGAACTCGGCTCTCCGATTTCTCGTTCCGAGTCGATATCCACTGGACCACAAGGCACATCCTCTGGGACTCGTAATGGTCGTTAAAGTAGACCGACTCTCGGCTGAGCTCGGGCATCTCCCAGGGCGCTCTCCTCAGGCTGATCCCTCTCACCTCTTGTGAGGCGGGGTATAAGTAATGGTTGGAAGAGTTCATTCAGTCTGTCGGTGATGCCGCCATAACACTTTTTCTCTCATTTTCTTATTCTCTCGTGTTCTTTTTTTCTCTTCATCCATTCTTTCTCTATTTTTCCTCCCCTCTCGCTTACATTTCGCTCTTTTCCTCATTCATTCTCTTCTTTGTTTCGTTGTCTCTTTCTCTGTTTCACGTTCTCTTTTTCTATTTCCTTTTTCTTTTTCCCTCAATTTAGAAACTTTTCTCTCCGAATCTAACACATTTTAATCCAGGCCAACCTCATGCAAACTTTAGTTTCTTTTTTGAAAATGTTTTCATGTTTGTCTTATGTTTATATTTACTTGCATTTATTTAAACTGGAACGAGACCAAATTTTCAGAAAAATGGTTATGAACAGAAAGCTCCTAGTCTTTATTTTTTTTTTAATCGTATCACCCCGAGCAAGGCGGTAATGCCACTGATGTGCAGGGTCTACGTAAGAGTGAAAAGATTGGAAAAGAGAAAGCCGGAAACCACATGCTAAACAGGGAACAAGGGATGAGCCTCTTAACCTGTTCAATAGATGTGGGTGGAGTGTGAACCGGGCGATAGCTAGATCTATCTACTCCTATTTATCTGGATACACTGTGTAATTGAAATGCCTGGGTTGTTTTTTTAAAGATATGATTCACTATCACATTTGCTACAATAACGTTTTTAAATATTTCGACGTCGAAATTTTAAAACATTTATTTTGATAATATTCGCGCAGAAAGTTTCTATTCACAAACTACGTGTGAAAAAAAAAGACTCTGTTCAACATAACATTCGTTCCATTATTTCGCCTAAATTCTCTGTCATCTTCACTTTCTCATTTATCACTTTGAATGAAATCCCCACTTTTTTGTTAAAAAACATTTTTCATTTACCTTTCATTTTTTGCATTTCCATGTTTTATGACATCCACGGCGCAGCATTTTTCGATCTCAGATTAATGCAATATCGTTAAATAAAAATTGGTCCCTTTAACATTTGGTTTTCTACAATTTTTGTGTCTTCGGTGGTTTTGAGCCGAAATAACTCTCAGTTATTGGGCGTGCATAATGATAATATACACGCTAAAAAAGACTGCCTTCTTTTACCGAGCGCACGTAGCTCATAGGTAGAATCGCCGACTGACGCCAATTCGGTCGATTTTCAATCCTGGGTAAAAAGCAATCGGCTGTCTAACCGTACTGATGAACTGTGACACAGCGAAACAGATCTGTTTGCGGATGACGATAGATAGATAGATAGATAGATAGATAGATAGATAGATAGATAGATAAAAACAAACTAGGATAGATAGATAGATAGATAGATAGATAGATAGATAGATAAAAAGATAAAAACAAACTAGATAGATAGATAGATAGATAGATAGATAGATAGATAGATAGATAGATAGATAGGGTTTAGAGTTGAGTTGTGTTTAATGGCATAGCAACCCCTGTGGGTTATCTAATGTCAAATAGGTGGGGGTTTTAAGTTATTTTTTAACTGTTCGGTTATAGGAGGTGCACTGTGGTGCAGTGGATATCGACTCAAAACGAGAGATCGGGTTACCGAGTTTGAATTCCAGTTGAACTCCTTGCATTCACTTACGAACAAATACTCTTGGGAAAGGTCATAATTCATATCTTCCCTCCTGGCCACCCCAGGTTTTTAAAAGAAATAATGTATTTATTGCCAAGTGGATAAGTCTGAATGAAAATAAAATTGTTCTTTTGTTATTATTACTTTGCAAAATTTTACAAGGCAACCAGGAAGACTTTGCTTCGGCCAGCCAATACGAAGAAGAGACTATCATGGGGAAGAGAGCACAAAAACTGGACACCAGAAGAGTTTAGTGTGTGTGTGTGTGTGTGTGTGTGTGTGTGTGTGTGTGTGTGTGTGTGTGTGTGTGTGTGTGTGTGTGTGTCCAGAGAAAGATTAACAGTCAGTACACAATAGTTCATAGTAGCTCTGTGCTCCACTCATCGAGAAGATTATTACACAGTAACCGTCAGCGTCCGACGTGGACATATTCAATATAGTACGGTTTCACTTCCAGGGACTTGAACATACACATTTTACTAACCCGTATTACAGGAATACTAATCTTCATTATTTGTGTGGACCCCATTTAAGGGATCCACAACACCTGGACTACTAATCTTCATTCAAGTCTGTATCCTTATGTTAATACACTTATTTTCTATCTCATTTACTGGTCGTTGTTCATTTATTTGTGTGGACCCCTTTCAGGGATCCACAACACCTGGACTACTAATCTTCATTCAAGTCTGTATCCTTATGTTAATACACTTATTTTATATCTCAATTAATTGCCGTTGTTCAATTATTTGTGCGGACCCCCTTTCCGGGATCCACAACACCTGGACTACTAATCTTCATTCAAGTCTGTGTCCTTATGTTAATACACTTATTTTCTATCTCAATTACTGGTCGTTCTTCATTTATTTGTGCGGGTCCTGTTCCCGGGATCCACAACACCTGGACTACTAATCTTCATTCAAGTCTGTATCCTTATGTTAATACACTTATTTTCTATCTCATTTACTGGTCGTTGTTCATTTATTTGTGTGGACGCCCTTTCCGGGATCCACAACACCTGGACTACTAATCTTCATTCAAGTCTGTATCCATATGTTAATACACTTATTTTCTATCTCATTTACTGGTCGTTGTTCATTTATTTGTGTGGACCTCCTTTCCGGGATCCACAACACCTGGACTACTAATCTTCATTCAAGTCTGTATATTTACGTTAATACACTTATTTTCTATCTCATTTACTGGTCGTTGTTCATTTATTTGTGTGGACGCCCTTTCCGGGATCCACAACACCTGGACTACTAATCTTCATTCAAGTCTGTATCCATATGTTAATACACTTATTTTCTATCTCATTTACTGGTCGTTGTTCATTTATTTGTGTGGACCCCCTTTCCGGGATCCACAACACCTGGACTACTAATCTTCATTCAAGTCTGTATCCATATGTTAATACACTTATTTTCTATCTCATTTACTGGTCGTTGTTCATTTATTTGTGTGGACCTCCTTTCCGGGATCCACAACACCTGGACTACTAATCTTCATTCATGTCTGTATCCTTACGTTAATACACTTATTTTATATCTCAATTACTTGCCGTTGTTCATTTATTTGTGTGGACCCCCTTTCCGGGATCCACAACACCTGGACTACTAATCTTCATTCAAGTCTGTATATTTACGTTAATACACTTATTTTCTATCTCAATTACTGGTCCTTGTTCATTTATTTGTGCGGACCTCCTTTCCGGGATCCACAACACCTGGACTACTAATCTTCATTCAAGTCTGTATCCTTATGTTAATACACTTATTTTATATCTCAATTACTGGTCGTTGTTCATTTATTTGTGTGGACGCCCTTTCCGGGATCCACAACACCTGGACTACTAATCTTCATTCAAGTCTGTATCCTTATGTTAATACACTTATTTTATATCTCAATTACTGGTCGTTGTTCATTTATTTGTGTGGACGCCCTTTCCGGGATCCACAACACCTGGACTACTAATCTTCATTCAAGTCTGTATCCTTATGTTAATACACTTATTTTATATCTCAATTACTGGTCGTTGTTCATTTATTTGTGTGGACGCCCTTTCCGGGATCCACAACACCTGGACTACTAATCTTCATTCAAGTCTGTATCCTTATGTTAATACACTTATTTTATATCTCAATTACTGGTCGTTGTTCATTTATTTGTGTGGACGCCCTTTCCGGGATCCACAACACCTGGACTACTAATCTTCATTCAAGTCTGTATCCTTATGTTAATACACTTATTTTATATCTCATTTACTGGTCGTTGTTCATTTATTTGTGTGGACCCCCTTTCCGGGATCCACAACACCTGGACTACTAATCTTCAGTCAAGTCTGTATCCTTATGTTAATACACTTATTTTATATCTCAATTACTTGCCGTTGTTCATTTATTTGTGTGGACCCCCTTTCCGGGATCCACAACACCTGGACTACTAATCTTCATTCAAGTCTGTATATTTACGTTAATACACTTATTTTCTATCTCAGTTACTGGTCCTTGTTCATTTATTTGTGTGGACCTCCTTTCCGGGATCCACAACACCTGGACGACTAATCTTCATTCAAGTCTGTATCCTTATGTTAATACACTTATTTTCTATCTCATTTACTGGTCGTTGTTCATTTATTTCTGTGGACGCCCTTTCCGGGATCCACAACACCTGGACTACTAATCTTCATTCAAGTCTGTATCCTTATGTAAATACACTTATTTTCTATCTCAATTACTAGTCGTTGTTCATATATTTGTGCGGACCCCCTTTCCGAGATCCACAACACCTGGACTACTAATCTTCATTCAAGTCTGTATATTTACGTTAATACACTTATTTTCTATCTCAATTACTGGTCCTTGTTCATTTATTTGTGTGGACCTCCTTTCCGGGATCCACAACTCCTGGACGACTAATCTTCATTCAAGTCTGTATCCTTATGTTAATACACTTATTTTCTATCTCATTTACTGGTCGTTGTTCATTTATTTCTGTGGACGCCCTTTCCGGGATCCACAACACCTGGACTACTAATCTTCATTCAAGTCTGTATCCTTATGTAAATACACTTATTTTCTATCTCAATTACTAGTCGTTGTTCATATATTTGTGCGGACCCCCTTTCCGGGATCCACAACACCTGGACTACTAATCTTCATTCAAGTCTGTATCCTTATGTTAATACACTTATTTTCTATCTCAATTACTGGTCGTTGTTCATATATTTGTGCGGACCCCCTTTCCGGGATCCACAACACCTGGACTACTAATCTTCATTCAAGTCAGTATCCTTATGTTAATACACTTATTTTCTATCTCATTTACTGGTCGTTGTTCATTTATTTGTGTGGACCCCCTTTCCGGGATCCACAACACCTGGACTACTAATCTTCATTCAAGTCTGTATCCTTATGTTAATACACTTATTTTCTATCTCATTTACTGGTCGTTGTTCATTTATTTGTGTGGACCCCCTGTCCGGGATGCACAACACCTGGACTACTAATCTTCATTCAAGTCTGTATCCTTATGTTAATACACTTATTTTCTATCTCAATTACTGGTCCTTGTTCATTTATTTGTGTGGACCCCTTTCAGGGATCCACAACACCTGGACTACTAATCTTCATTCAAGTCTGTATCCTTATGTTAATACGTTTATTTTCTATCTCATTTACTGGTCGTTGTACATTTATTTGTGTGGACCCCCTTTCCGGGATCCACAACACCTGGACTACTAATCTTCATCCAAGTCTGTATCCTTACGTTAATACACTTATTTTCTATCTCATTTACTGGTCGTTGTTCATTTATTTGTGCGGACCTCCTTTCCGGCATCCACAACACCTGGACTACTAATCTTCATTCAAGTCTGTATCCTTATGTTAATAAACTTATTTTCTATCTCAATTACTTGCCGTTGTTCATTTATTTGTGCGGACCCCCTTTCCGGGATGCACAACACCTGGACTACTAATCTTCATTCAAGTCTGTATCCTTACGTTAATACACTTATTTTCTATCTCAATTACTGGTCGTTGTTCATTTATTTGTGCGGACCCCCTTTCCGGGATGCACAACACCTGGACTACTAATCTTCATTCAAGTCTGTATCCTTACGTTAATACACTTATTTTCTATCTCAATTACTGGTCGTTGTTCATTTATTTGTGTGGACCCCATTCCCGGGATCCACAACACCTGGACTACTAATCTTCATTCATGTCTGTATCCTTACGTTAATACACTTATTTTCTATCTCAATTACTGGTCGTTGTTCATTTATTTGTGCGGACCCCCTTTCCGGGATCCACAACACCTGGACTACTAATCTTCATTCAAATCTGTATCCTTACGTTAATACACTTATTTTCTATCTCAATTACTGGTCCTTGTTCATTTATTTGTGTGGACCCCATTCCCGGGATCCACAACACCTGGACTACTAATCTTCATTCAAGTCTGTATCCTTATGTTAATACACTTATTTTCTATCTCAATTACTGGTCGTTGTTCATTTATTTGTGTGGACCCCCTTTCCGGGATCCACAACACCTGGACTACTAATCTTCATTCATGTCTGTATCCTTACGTTAATACACTTATTTTCTATCTCAATTACTGGTCGTTGTTCATTTATTTGTGCGGACCCCCTTTCCGGGATCCACAACACCTGGACTACTAATCTTCATTCATGTCTGTATCCTTATGTTAATACACTTATTTTCTATCTCAATTACTGGTCGTTGTTCATTTATTTGTGCGGACCCCTTTCCGGGATCCACAATACCTGGACTACTAATCTTCATTCAAGTCTGTATCCTTATGTTAATACACTTATTTTCTCTCTCAATTACTGGTCGTTGTTCATTTATTTGTGCGGACCCCCTTTCCGGGATCCACAACACCTGGACTACTAATCTTCATTCAAGTCTGTATCCTTACATTAATACACTTATTTTCTCTCTCAATTACTGGTCGTTGTTAATTTATTTGTGCGGGCTCCATTCCTGGGATCCACAACAAAAAGTATGACGATGTTTGTTGTCTATTTAAATAAATAGAAACAAAACGATTTATTTATTCATTTGAAAACTTTTTCTTTTTTGAAAATCAAACCGAATAATACTCTGTTCAATAAAACTCATTTGTTCCTTTTTATGATTCATTTATCAAATATCTTCGAATTTTCTGTTTCTGAGAATTTATCAGTTTTTTTCAAATTTTTCATTTATTTATTCCTTCATTTGAAATTTTTCTTTCAGTTTACAAAATAATCTTCTGGCATAATTTCTTCTTTACCCACTCGGTTTGGTAGAATAAACATAAAACGTCATAGAAAAGACACACGTTTATTCGGTCAGTTTAAAACGTTCTTATCTACTAAAATTACTGCTGATTGTTTATAGCTGAATGATTAGGAGATTGCTGTAAATGCTTTTCTTATATGAAAATATTTAAAACAGCCAGTGTTAGGAAACGGAGTAATTCTGATGTGATGAAACGACTGGTATGATATATTTTAAAAAAGCATATAAAATGGAAATTGGGAAAACAAATTTCATGTTTAGAATGTTTTCTTCTGAAAACATCTAACGAAAAGAATATTGTATCCGCAGAACTAACCATAAACAGCATTAATTCTATTGGTCACATATGTACGACACTGTCTTTTAGGTCATTTTTAGTTTAGTATAATTGGTGCACAGATTGAGAGATAACAATGTTTCTGTTTCTAACTCTTCCACACTCAGCAATCCCTTGTGTCTCACTGGCTTTACTGTCTTGCCTGGGGTGAATTCGATTAGAAATAAACTCCGAAATCGACACATGAAGACACCGACATAGACAGACTGACAGACAGACAGACAGACAGATAGATAGATAGATAGATAGCTAGATAGATAGATAGATAGATAGATAGATATGAACATGCTTACATAGATAGATAGATGATTTTTAAGCACTGTAGAGATGTGGCCCAAGGTCGAAAGTATGGGGTACTCAGTGGAGATCGAACTCAGTTGTAATAGATTATAGCAAATGAAGCTTGTTAACTATTACACCACGCCGAGGTGACTTATTGATTTTCTAAGCGCACATTAGATGCGGCACAAGAACGAAAGTAGTGAGTACACAGTGAGGATCAAACTCACTACTCCGTTGTAACAGGTTACTAGCAAGACAAGCTTGCTAACCATTACGCCACTTCGAGGTGTCACAGATAGATAGATAGATAGATAGATAGATAGATAGAAATAGATAGATAGAAATAGATCAGTCTATAGATAGATAGATAGATAGATAGATAGATAGATAGATAGATGAAACAGTCTTAGATAGATAGATAGATAGATAGATAGATAGATGAAACAGTCTTAGATAGATAGATAGATAGATAGATAGATAGATAGATAGATAGATAGATGAAACAGTCTTAGATAGATAAATAGATAGATAGATAGATAGATAGATAGATAGATAGATAGATGAAACAGATAGATAGATAGATAGATAGATAGATAGATAGATAGATAGATAGATAGATGAAACAGTCTAGATAGATAGATAGATAGATAGATAGATAGATAGATAGATGAAACAGTCTTAGATAGATAGATAGATAGATAGATAGATAGATAGATAGATAGATAGATGAAACAGTTTTAGATAGATAGATAGATAGATAGATAGATAGATAGATAGATAGATAGATAGTCTTGATAGATAGATAGATAGATAGATAGATAGATAGATAGATAGATAGATAGATGAAACAGTCTTAGATAGATAGATAGATAGATAGATAGATAGATAGATAGATAGATAGATAGATAATGACGGCTGAGACTCGATTTCGAGTAATGCCATTGCCTTTTCTATCTTTAAATATAGGCATCATGGATGTTGCTTTTTACGATATTACATTCTCTTGTACAGATATGGCAAGGTTGGATGTGACATGAATTTGGCATAACGTGCATTGAAAATCTCTATGTGTATGCCGTGTATTTGATAATTCTTTCGGCTTGTCTTATTTGACAGAAGTGACCACATTTATTTACACGTTTCATCAGATTTTTAGTAACACTTGCAAGGAAATTAACATCAAGACACTTTAAAATATATCTCTTGAATTTTTCATTTTAAACACAATTCTGTTCAAAGTTTCCTCCAGAGTTCTTATTACCATTGTCTTTTAAGTTTTATGGCCAAACAATGGAGACTTCATCAGCGACAACCACAGAATCATATATGCAGGAGTCAAAAATAATGTAAAGGGAGTCGGCTTTATACTGGGCAAAGAATTTAAGAAATGCCTTCTGGGATACTGCCAGTTATCCGACTGAGCCCTCCTGGTCAAGCTGAAAGGGAGACCCTTTAACATAGCAATTATTTAGTCTGTGCACCAACAACGCAAATCACTGAGGAAGACATAGAACTTTGCAACTCTACTCTTCACAGGGCCAAGGCTCAGTGTAAACCCGAAGAAATTAGAATCATCATGAGAGACTTGAATGTCACAGCAGGCAAGGAGAGACAACTGGTAACTTTGGATTAGGAATCCGCAACGACTAGGGTGAAATATAGGTCTAATGGTGTAAGGCGAATGACCAAGTGATAAACAACACCTGGTTTCAAGAACACCAAAGACGCCTATGGATATAGAGAAGCCCAGGCGGCGACACGAAAATCCAAATCGATTATATAATCATAAACAAAAGATTCATAAACGCAGTGGTTCAATTCAAAACCTATCTAAGTGCCGACTGTGGAAGCGACTCCCTGCTAGTTATCTGCTAACTAAGGGTGAAACTCCGAAGACTGAAGAAGCTTAGTGTACCCAGACTGCAATATAACACACTCGTGAATGACCTCAACCTTCAGAAAAAAATACATTGAAAATGTGAGAAACAAATTCGAAGAACAAAGAAAAAATAGAAATTCGAAATGGGACGCACTTAAAGAAGCGCTAGTGACATATTTTCTTTTTTTAATCATCTCACCCCATGCAAGACATTCTACTGCCACTGTTGCGCAGGGGGGTTACATAGGAGGGGAGTGATGAGAACGAGGGTTTAGTTATAGGAAATGTCAGGAGGAGGGTAATAGATGGATGAGGATACCGGGGATGGGGTGGAATAGATGAAAAAAGAGCTTGAGTGAATGGAGATAGATAGATAGATAGATAGATAGATAGATAGATAGATAGATAGGGATAATGAACATAGATTAGATAGATAGAACAGATTAGATAGATAGATATGAATAGATTGAGATAGATAGATAGATAGATAGATAGATAGATTAGGGATAGATAGATAGATAGATAGAACAGACTAGGGATAGATAGATAGATAGATAGATAGATAGATAGATAGATTAGATAGGGATAGATAGATAAATTAACAGACTAGATAGATAGATAGATAGATAGATAGATAGATAGATAGATAGATAGATAGATAGATAGACAGATAGATAGATATTAACAGACTGGGATAGATAGATAGATAGATAGATAGATAGATAGATAGATAGATAGATAGATAGATAGATAGATGTTTTTCTAATCATATCGCCCCAAGCAAGACATTCTACTGTCACTGTTGCGCATGGTGTTACATAGGGAAATTGATGAGAAAGAGGGGTTAGTTACAGGAAATGTCAGGAGGAGGGTAATAGATGGATGAGGATACCGGGGATGGGGGTGGAGTAAATGAAAAAAGAGCTTGTCAGAATGGATGCAAGTTATTGTGATAGAAGATGTCTGTTGGCCTTACATTTAAATTCCTGGAGATTGTAGCTGTCGATGAATAATATATATGTTTATTACGGTTTCACTATAAAAAGGTGGGATCTAGTTCCTAATCTAGTAGCTCGTGTAAATTCATACATAGGGGCATCAGTGATCTAAGTTCATTGGAGCAGAAGCCGTAAAAGTATTTATAGAAGAGGCACAGGGAAGCCATGTCACGCCGGTAAGACAGCGACTGCAGCCGAGCTGCCAAGTCGGTATCGATCACATTACAAATTGTCCGTTGGATTTTGTCAAGATGGTAGATTTATATATGTGCATGATGTACTCAGAGGGGAAAAACTTCCTGGCCCTGCACAGTCAGCAAATAACATGGTCAAAATCAGAGGAAGAAGTAAAAAACGAGTTGATGACTGAAGAAATCTTTGACATGATGCAAAGGAGATAGAAAGCTATGCCAAAACATGGAACTGAATACAAGAAACTACAAAGAGAAATACGAACCAAGTGCAGACAGGTTAAAGAGGAATGGCTCAACAACAAATGTGCTGAAGTAGAGTGATTGAGCAAGCCTAAGAAAGGAGAAATGCATAAATAAATAGGGGAACTGACAAGACAAAAAATATGCTCCTCAACAGGATGCATAAATTCCAAGGATGGAACGATCATATTGGAGAAAGAGGAAATAAATACTCCATCGATGGGAAGAATATATAAAATATCTTCTCCACGAAAAGAGAGAGCAACCGATATGTTGTAGTGAAATATCCTGTCCTACCCAGGAATGGGTATGGCCCGGGTTATAAAAGACCGGCACTAGAACGAACTACAGAGTGATCGGGAGTCTTCGTCATTATACGAGAGTGGTCGTGATTATACGAGAGCCATCGTCCTTAGACGAGAGTTATACGTCAGTAGACGGAAGCATTCTTCACAAGACGGACGCATACGTCCTATACAGAGACATTGTCTTCTTGATTGTTATTCTTGTTAACTGTTCGTTGGTGTACGTGTATTTGGTTTATTTTATTGAGGTATAATAAATCTCAATTCATATATCCTCAGTGTTAAGAATTATTTCTTGCACTATTCTTTCTCTGTTTATCCCCTTCGGGATATAACACGATAGTAAACATAGACGGAAATGCTAAAATTCGAAATGAAAGCTGAAATAGCCAAACTGAATAGGAACAAAACAGCTGGACCAGACAGAATTGTAATACAGATGCTGACAGACTTGGAAGATTTCGGCACAGAGAAAATTACGGAAATAATAAATTTAATCTGCAACAATGGAGTAATACCAGATGATCTAAGCAGATCAGTCTTCATATCTCTGCCTAAGGAGGTAGGCGAAAACAAATAAGGACTCCACCGAACAATTTACTTTTTTAAAAGAAGAAAGACCTTCCCCCGAACCAATCCCACTTTCTGAAATTCAAAGACATTTCTGCAAATAGAAGAAATATTCCACATTATTAGATGCAAATGAAGTCGCAGGTATTATATGACATGTTTCTTCTCCTAGATGAGTTATCTTAAACGTAAACAATACGTTTCTTACTGTTAATAGGGTTACATCGTCCCTGGATACCCATCTAGGTGTTTCTTCGTCCTTGTAGTTACGATAGAATATCCTTCTCATAGGTATATGCGTGTACTAGATAATCGTTGACCCATCTAAACGGTTTTATCTCTCTGAAACAGGTCTTATTTTCCATCCTACTTGTATATATATATATATATATATATATATATATATATATATATATATACTAGCAGTATAGCCCGGCGTTGCTCGGGTGTAACGAAAGCTTTAAAACTAACCCATGGTTCTGGAGATCAGACTCTTTGGACGTTGGCAGGAAAGACTAAAAAGCAATAGTTGTTTCCAGTTAAAGCAAAACCGTAGACTAAAAGAAAAATGAATGGATGTAAGTCAAATTTTGATTTCCTGCTATCGATATCAAATTTTCTGCACTATAGTACGAACTGCAACCTTGAAATTTCTAAATATCGTTTCTTATGTCTTTGTCTATGAGTGTATCAAATTTGATTGAAATTGGACCATTCCTTTTATAACCCGATTTTTTCGATTATCGATTTTCGATATTTATCTGGGGTACCTCGACACAAAACTTAGCTAAGAACACTCGCAGACGCGTATAATACAACTGTGTAAATTTTTAAGAAAATTGGTTCAGCCGTTTCGGAGTCTATAGGTAACGGACACACACACACAGACACACAAACACAGACAAAGTTCCATTTATAAATAAGTTAATATATATATATATATATATATATATATATATATATCATTCTAATAAAATTATAAAAATGTTTTAATTTTATTGAAAATTAATTAATGGGCACATGGCCTCGTTGATATAGACGTTGGTTAGTTTCAGTTACTTGACCCAAAGAGTTGTGAGTTCAATACCAGGCTACAGCAATGTTGAACAAGTAACTTAGAGTCGGGTTAGAGGGAGAAAAAATGGCTTCGCACAAAGGAATAAGAATGATACTATGATCGTAATAAAGGATTAGATCCGAATTTCTTAGAACCTGAAGATTGTTGTCTTAGCTTTCTCGGTACCTCAGTGTTTAAAAGAAAGAGAGAAATCATTTTATATTTTTAATCTGACATAAAGGGACCTTTCAGTGTAATTGTGCTATTGTTATTTCAATTCAGAATGCATTTTTTTCCTAAACCTTTAATTTGTGAAAATTTTAATGTTTAATTTATCTTGTGTATATAATATCAGATACCTGTATTTTAATAGATATTCTTTTATGAAGATTTTTAACCATATTCTAAGGTGAACATTTTGCAATGTTTACATATGTTATTTATTTCATTACGTTTATTTAATAGACTTTTATTTTAAAGAAATTAGTCATATATAGATTTTCATATTCAGAATGCATTTCCTAAATCTTTAATTTGTGAAAAATTTAATGTTTAATTTGTCTTGTATATATAATATCAGATACGTGTATTTAAAACGATATTCTTTTATGAAGAATTTAACCATATTCTATGGTGAACATTTTGCAATGTTTACATATGTTATTTATTTCATTGCGTTCATTTAATAGACTTTTATTCTCAACAAATAAATAATAAATAGTTTTTCATATAGAAATATTGGCAAATTTTTTTTTTATCATTTCACCTCAAGCAAAGCGTTCCACTTCCACGATTGCTCAGGGGGTTACATAAGGGAAAGTGATGAGAAAAAGTGGTTAGTTATAGGAAATGTCGGAAGGAGGGTGGTAGATGACTGAGGATACTGACGATGGGGGTTGGGTAGATGGGTAGAGTTTTTGAGGGAATGGATGCGAGTTAGTGCGATAGATGTCTATTGACCTTACAATTAAATTCCTGGAGATTGTAGCTGTCGAGGAAGCAAGTAAATGGAAGGGAATTCCACAGACGAGAAGTGCGAGAAAAGAAGCTGATGAAGTAGAATTTGCGTTTACATTTTATCTGTTTCACAGTAAAAGGGTGGGACCTAGTTGCTAATCTAGTATCTCTTGCAAATTCATACCTAGGGGTCACCAGTGAACTAGGTTCATCGGAGCAGAAGCCGTGAAAGTATTTATAGAAGAGGCACAGGGAAGCCACATCACGCTGGTGATGTGTCATGTAAAGACTTATATATTCTAGTTTTTTTCTAAAGTTTTCCATTTAATTATAGAAGTTTTATTTGTTTCTTTTAGATACCAAAATATTTCGATAGGGATGTTCTATTTCTGTACTTATTGTTATTAAATAAAGAATTGTGTTGATAAAATCATTTTTTCAGCGAATTCTATGTACTACCAATGTTAAAAATTTTTGCTAAAAAATGTTTATAAATGTTTTTGCCTTACTCCATTTTATATTTGAAGAAGATTTCTGGTGTACTTTTAATGAAATTGCGTGCTTTCACATCAACTTTGGTATTGACTGAAATTTTATGAAGATTTTTAGCTTCATTCAGTTGGGGTACATCCGGCAGCAAGGCCTTTGATTGGGAGGTTGTGAGGAGCATGGAACCACCTCTTAATTTCTGTTATTCTCAGGTTTACCCTAACACGGAGTGGTAGTACCTGTTAGGATCCCAGCTATGGGCAAATAGTTAACCCCCAAAGTGAGATCAAGCCATAATGAAATTATGAAAATACACTTTTATAGTAATATAAACACAAAAATAGACTTTTATAGAAACATATACATTTTTGAGGAGAAAATTAACATAACACATTTTTGAAGGAAAAAATATTCTCAGCAAAACATTTTTGAATACAAGACTAGAAGATATTTTCAGTTTTCTAAAATAAAAGGAATAAAAAGAAAAAAATTCATTTAAAATTTGATTGAATCAATGTTGCACGATAACTGAACACCAAAAATATACCTAAAAAAACCCACCTTCTTGGCATTAAATAACCCACAGAGGTGTTGATATGCCATTAAACAAAACTCAAACTCAAATTCTCACTAGAACCAAACATTAAAAACATACCTTAAAACTCCGTCTTTTTGGCATTAAATAACCCACAGAGGTGTTGATATGCCATTAAACAAAACTCAAACTCAAATTCTCACTAGAACCAAACATTAAAAACATACCTTAAAACTCCGTCTTTTTGGCATTAAATAACCCACAGAGGTGTTGATATGCCATTAAACAAAATTCAAACTCAAATTCTCACTAGAACCAAACATTAAAAACATACCTTAAAACTCCGTCTTTTTGGCATTAAATAACCCACAGAGGTGTTGATATGCCATTAAACAAAACTCAACCTCAACAACCTCAATTTGGGGTACATACCAAAAGGTTGACGGGTGTCAAATTGGAAATGTATGGGCAGAGTACAACACTTAATAAATTCAAAATTCTCGCCATTTGTTTATTGTGTCTTTTCGTTGTCAGGAGGTAAATCTTACGGCATTGATATCTAATGTATTGTTCAAACGTGGTGAACTTTCATCGGCAAAAATCCTGCCTGCCAGGGATTTTTGCCAGTCACTATAAAAACTGACATTCATACTTTATGCTATTTGTGAATATTTGCAATTGTGTACGTACTTTTCTCGTTCTTTCATCCCTTACTCGGATGTGCGTTGTGGTGCAGTGGATATCGACTCGGAACGACAAACTTGGGAGCCGAGTTCGAATTCCTGTTGAGATTCCTTGCATTCACTTAGTCACAAATACCCCTGGGAAAGCTATTATTCCGTATCTTCCCTCCAATTATGGGTTAAATAATAGGACACACTGAGTTTTGTAGCCTTGGCTGGCAACCAGTCTGCCGCAGAAAGCAATAGCAACCTACTGCGGGATAAGCTTCTGCCCAGTCAGTCATGTCTCTTTCGAGACATGATCGCCAAGCGTGTATCACGTATGACACTTAACTGACTGACTGAATATAATAGTTAAAAACAATTAAAACTTCTATTAGGCATAAAGTGGGGGATTGGTTTACTATTATTATGAAGTAATAAACTGATCCCTCACTAATTACTAATTATTAATATAATTATATATTATAATTCATCTTGTCTCACTCCAGCTATAGGCTAAAGGGCAGGATAGATTGGGTTCTATAGCTTAGGTCTGCAACCAGTCTACCGCAGAAAGCAATGGCAACCTAATACGGCATAATCTTCTGCCTAGTCAGTCATGTCTCTTTCGAGACATGATCGCCTAAGCGTGTATCACGTATGGCACTTAACTGACTGACTGAATATAATAGTTGAAAACAAATAAAACTTCTACTGAGCATAAAGTGGGGGGTCGGTTTTCTATTGTTATGAAGTAATAAACTGATCCCCCATTAATTACTACTTATTCATATAATGATATGTTACATTTCATCTATTCTCACTCCAGCTATGGGCTAAATGGCAGGATTGGGCTCTGTAGCTTTGGTCGGCAAACAGTCTAACGAAAAAATCAATGTCAACCTACTGCGGGATAATTTTCTGCCCAGTCAGTAATGTCTCTTTCGAGACATGATCGCCCGAAGCGTTTATCAAGTATGGCATTTATCCGTTACTCGTCACAATACAAAATAAAATTAACAAGAAAATTCAGAAAATTATAGTGAATATAAATTGAATTAAAAAGTGAACTGAGAAGGAAAATTGTGTATCTGCGATTATAAATCTATTTTCACTTAAAAAAACGTTATAATAAGGAAGGGCGTCGGGCCTTAGATAGAGCCCTGAGGGACACCAGCGTTTGTACAGTAAGGTGTGGAGGCATGCCCATTCAGGACGACCTTCATTATGCGGTTATGTAGGAAAGATTAGATGAGATCAGGCAATCGTCCGGTAATACCGTAACCCCGTAGCTTGCATAGAAGGCCAGAGTGCCAAACCCTGTCAAAAGCCTTGGAGATGTCCAGAGCAACAGCACGAGCCTTGCCGGACTGCTCGAGGGCCTGAAACATGTACTCCGTAATGGTCGTTAGCATGTCGGCCGTGGACCTGGCAAAGCGGAAGCCATACTGCCTGTCGGAGAAGAGTTTATGGGAAGTAAGATGCTGAACTATTTCAGCATTAGTAATGGCCTCGAAAAACCTTCCCGAAAATAGGTAGAAGGCTGATAGGGCAATAGTTGGATGGGTCCGAGGGTTCACCAGAGTTCTTAAATACAGTAACGACAGAAGAGGACTTCCAGCATGCAGGAAAACAGGAAGCAGAGAGGCAGTAGTTATAGAGTTTAGAGAGGACAGAGGATAGTTCGGGGGCACATTTCTTAAGGACAATCACTGGGATTCCATCACCGGCGCTAGTCTTGTGGGGTATAGTTTTGATATTACACGGGATACTACTGTCGGGGTAATGTATATATCAGGCAGTTTAGCATCAGTTCTGATAGGGAAGTCGAGTGAGTGTACTCCAGATGAGTCAAATGTGGAGTTGGATGAGAATCTGAGAGCAAAGCACTCAGCCTTGTCTGCTGATGATGTGAGGACCTCGAATTCGTTGATTAAAGGATGGGTTAAATAACTAAACATATTGGGTTCTATAGCCCTGGCTGGCAACCAGTCTATCATAGAAAGTAATGGCAACCTACTGTGGGATCTGCCCAGTCAGTCATGTCTCTTTCAAGACATGATCGCTTAAAGCGTGTATCACGTATGACACTTAACTGACTGACTATATGTTACTTGTCACATTACAAAAAATAAAATAAAAAAATAACAAGAAAATTCAGAAAATTATAGTGAATATCAATTGAATTAACAACAATTAAACTGAGAAGGAAAAGTGCCTATCTGCGATTATAAATCCATTTTCACTTAAGAAACGATATCAGGAAATTCCTAATTACAAATAAAAGTTGTGCATTTGTGAACAAATCCGTTAATCAAAGTGGCATGTAATGAATTTCCATTAATCCTATATGCTTCCGACATTAGTTAATTCTATTTTTAAAAAATGATGTATTTCATAATATTTTTTAGTATTTATTGCCAAATGAATAATTATAAACGAAAATAGAATAATTCTTTTGTTAATACTGCACAATAACATGTGCATCAAATGAATTTATAAATATTTAATAGTTACCTAAATTGCACTTTCATCAATGAAAGAATGAAGAAAATTTAGGGTGATTCGGACGAGTTCATCTTTGCTTTCTTGTAAAAAATGAAAAGAGAAAACCGGAAACCGCATCCTAAACAGGAAACAAGGGATGAGCCTCTTCACCAGTTCAATAGACGAGGGTGGAGGGTGAACCGGGCGATAGTTTAGTCTATCTACTCCAATTGAAAAAAAAAAGTGAGAAGATTGGAAAAGAGAAAACCGGAAACCGCATCCCAACCAGGGAACAAGGAATGAGCCTCTTCACCTGTTCAATAGACGTGGGTGGGTTGTGAACCGGGCGATAGTTGGCAATAAATACTAAGAATAGTATGAAATACATCCTTTCTTTTAAAAACTTGGGGTGGCCTAATAATTATGACCGGTAGTGTATATATATATATATATATATATATATATATAAAACAGATCTACAGGGTGCGATGGTTAAATTGTCGCTATTTGCCTTTTAAGATTTTGCAAAGTAATAATAACAAAAGAACCATTCTATATTCATTTAAAATTATCCACTTGACAATAGATACTAAAAATAGTGTGAAAAGCATCATTTCTTTTAAAAACCTTCAGAAACAAAATCAGGAAATGCCTCATTCCAAATAGAAGTTGAGCACTTGTGAAAACATCCGTTAGTGAAAGTGGCATATGATGAGTTTCCATTAATCTCATATGCTTCCGACATTAGGTAATTCTGTGAGCATTTTCCAAAACTTCGACAGTTTTTCACAGTCATATCTAACATTTTAAGATAATGAATAGAAATAAACAAGTATTTTTACCCGTGAAAAATATAGTGAAATTGCTGATTGTTGACCAAAATCTGGAGAACTCTTGGCTGCATTCAGAAACCAATTTCAGTCTTAACACGAAACAAACTCAACGTTCTCACTTAAGAAAGTAAAACTAATATTATTTTTAAATTAAGTGAAAGTGCAAATATACACTCCCAGCCAGAATTATTAAGCCACCGCATTATTTTAAAAAAATTATGTATTTCATAATAGTTTTTTAATATTTATTGCCAAATGAATAATTATAAATGAAAATAGAATGGTTCTTTTGTTAATAATGCAAAATAACATGTGCATCAAATGAATTTATAAATATTTAATAATTACCTATATTGCAGTTTCATCAATGAAAGAATGAAGAAAATTTAGGGTGATTCGGACGAGTTCATCTTTGCTTCCTTGTAAAATATTGCAAACTAATAACTAAAAATCATTCTATATTCATTTAGAATTATCCACTTGACAATAAATACTAAAAATAGTATGAAAAACATCATTTCTTTTAAAAGCCTGGGGTGGCCTAATAGTTATGGTGGGTAGTATATATATATATAACAAATCTACAGGGTGCGATGGCTAAATTGTTGCTATTTGCCTTGTAAAATTTTGCAAAGTAATAACAAAAGAACCATTCTATTTTCATTTAGAATTATCCATTTTTTTCTTTTAATCATATCACCCCGAGCAAGGCGGTAACGCCACTGATGTGCAGGGGGCTACATAGGAGTGAAAAGATTGGAAAAGAGAAAATCGGAAACCGCATACTAAACAGGAAACAAGGGATGAGCCTCTTCACCTGTTCAATAGACGAGGGTGGAGTGTGAACCGGGCAATAGTTTAGTCTATCTACTCCAATTGAAAAAAAAAAGTGAGAAGATTGGAAAAGAGAAAACTGGAAACCGCATCCTAAACAGGAAAAAAGAGATGAGTCTCTTCACCTGTTCAATAGACGTGGGTGGAGTGTGAACCGGGTGATAGTTGGCAATAAATACTAAGAATAGTATGAAAAACATCATTTCTTTTTTTTTTTAAACTGGGTAGCCTAATAATTATGGCCAGTAGTGTATGTTCATATAAATATTTTTTTACTATATTTATTAATGCAAGCACAAAATTTGTATGGGGCTTCTAAAGATGTGCGCAGAAAAATCGATGCCTAGAATGCGAAATATTGGCCAATCCCGTGCGACCTGGACAAACAAGTGGAAGCATTAAAAACTAGAGATTGCTTATTCTTGTCTGGTGATGAAATTTGTATTCATAATGATAGTGATGATGATTTATGGCAAGAATTGAAAAGAAGCAAGTTGACAAGCTTCTTGGCTTCGTTTTCATTACTATTTGTTCGTAGAGAAGGAAGCAGACTTTATAAATATTTACATGCCACAAGAAACAATATCTGAATGAACTTTATCCAAAACCATTCAGGTAAAAGCTGCAACTATCAATGTTGATGTTTCACGAAGACAAATCTGTTTTTCATCAATTACACTATTTCTTTGGGCCCATTTGTGTGATTTTAAAATTTACATTAGCCATATCTATCTCTCTCTATATCTATCTATCTATCTATCTATCTATCTATCTATCTATCTATCTATCTATCCTCATTCTGTTCACATTCACTATCTATCTATCTATCTATCTATCTATCTATCTATCTATCCAAGACTGTTCATATCTATCTATCTATCTATCTATCTATCTATTCTCATTCTGTTCACATCTATCTATCTATCTATCTATCTAAGTCTATTTTTATCTATCTATTCTCATTCTGTTCACATCTATCTATCTATCTATCTATCTATCTATCTATCTATCTATCTATCTATCTCAGTCTGTTCATTTCTATCTATCTATCTATCTATCTATCTATGTATCTATCCAAGACTGTTCATATCATATCTATCTATCTATCTATCTATCTATCTATCTATCTATCTATCTATCTATCTATCTATCCAAGACTGTTCATATCTATCTATCTATCTATCTATCTATCTATCTATCTATCTATCTATCTATCTAAGTCTATTTTTATCTATCTATTCTCATTCTGTTCACATCTATCTATCTATCTATCTATCTATCTATCTATCTATCTATCTATCTATCTATCTATCTATCTCAGTCTGTTCATTTCTATCTATCTATCTATCTATCTATCTATCTATCTATTCTATTCTATTCTCATTCTATCTACATCTATCTATCTATCTATCTATCTATCTATCTATCTATCTTAACTATCTAAGTCTATTTTTATCTATCTATCTATTCTCATTCTGTTCATCTATCACTATCTATCTATCTATCTATCTATCTATCTATCTATCTATCTATCTATCTCAGTCTGTTCATTTCTAGCTAGCTAGCTATGGCACCTTGAAGTCGCGTAATGGTTAGCAAGCTCTTCTTTGCTTGAACCTGTTACAACTTTGTAGTGAGTTAGATCCTCACTGGGTACTTATTACTTTCGTTCTTGTGCCGCATCTTAGCTGCGCTTAAAAAATTAATAAGTCACCTCGGCGTGGCGTAATGGTTAACAAGCTTCTTTTGCTATAACCTATTACAACTGAGTAGTGATTTCGATCTCCAGTGGGTACCCCATAATTTCGGCCTTGTGTCACATTCTAAACGGTGCTTTAAAAATCAATCTCTGTGTATAAGCCTGTTCATATCTCTCTGTCTGTTTGTTTATCTCGGTGTCTTCATGTGTCTATTTCGGAGTTTATTCTTAATCGAATTCACCCCAGGCAAGACAGTAAAGCCACTGAGACACAAGGGATTGCTGAGTGTGGAAGAGTTAGAAACAGAAACATTGTTAAGGAAAGAGAACCAAAGAAGAGTAATCAGAAAGACGGTATAGAGAGATTGACGTTGCATTCAAATTTTATAGATTAAAATTTGCTTAGAACCAGAAGTGAGTTTCACAAGCGAGAAGCACGAGAAAAGAAACTGTTAGCATAGAATTCAAACTATAAATTGATGCGACCTCGTATCCAGTCTAATGCTATACTTAAATTCTTAGCGAAGACGTTCTTTTTTTTTTTTAATCATTTCACCCCAAGCAAGGCATTCCACTATTGCGCAGGAGGTTACATAGGGGAAGGGGAAGAGAAATAGTGGTTATATATAGGAAATGTCAGAAGGAGGGTGATAGACGCGTAAGGATACCAAGGCCAAGAGTTGGGCAAATGGGAAGAGTGTTTGAGAGAATGAATGCGATTTAGTGTGTTAGGAGGTGTCTATTGACCTTACATTTAAACTCCTGAAGATTGTAGCTGTCGAGGAAGCAATCATGTGGAAGGGAATTCCACAGGCGGATAGTGCGAGAAAAGAAGCTGTTGGAATATATTTATCGGTTTCACTGTAAAATGGTGAGACCTAGTTGCTAATCTAGTATCTCGTGCAAATTCGTACCTAGGGGGCACCAGTGATCTAAGTTTATCGGAGCAGAAGTCATGAAAGTATTTATAGAAGAGGCACAGGGAAGCCACGTCACGCCGGTGAAAGAGTGACTGCAGCCGATCTGCCAAGTCGGTATCGATCACAGTACAGACTCTCCGTTCTATTTTGTCAAGAACCCCGAGGAGAATAGCAGGGGCACCCGACCAGATGTGGCAGCAGTATTGAATACACGTGCGGATGGTAGATCTACCATCCGCCCGTGTATAGAATACTGCTGCCATATCTGGTCGGGTGCCCCTGCTGCTCCCCTTGGGCTTCTTGACAAAATACAAGGGAGCATCTGTAACTTGGTTGATACTGACTTGGCAGACCGGCTGCAACCACTCTCTCACCGGCGTGATGTGTATTCCCGGTGCCTCTTCTACAAGTACTTTCATGGCTTCTGCTCCGATGAACTTAGATCACTGGTGCCGCCTAAGTACGAATTTACACGAGATACTAGATTAGAAAATAGGTCCCACCCTTTTACAGTTAAACAGATAAGATGTAACCGTAATTTCTACTCCAACAGCTTCTTTTCTCGCGCTTCCCGCCTATGGAACTCCACAAGTCTGCTTTCCCGACAGCTACAATCTCCAGGTGTTTAAATGTAAGGTCCATAGACACCTCCTATCACACTAACTCCCAATTATTCTCAGAAAACTCTCATCTACCCAACCCTCATTCTCGGTATCCTTACCCGCCTATCACCCACCCTCTGACATTTCCTATATTAACCATCCTTTCTATGTAGCCCCCTGCGCAGTAGTGGCGGTGACATGCCTTGCTCGAGGTGAAACCTTATAAAAAAAAAATATGTGCAGGATAGATTTAGACGGAAAAAATTTCCGGGCCCTGCACAGAGAATTGACTTTCATTGCAGCACATTAAACAATGGATTCTATATAATCATTCCACTTGAGGTCCGCTGAGAGTGTGAGGCCAAGGAGGCGTAGTGTTTTACTCTCTGGGAGGCAAGCCTGTTCCATGCTAATGAGAGGTAGGTGCGATTGACTATGGTGGTTAATTGATAGCAGCTTCGTTTTAGAAGCATTAAAATTTACGAGACATTTCTTATTTTATTATTATTATTATTATTTCTTATTTCTTATTATCCAAGCAATTACCATGAAATTAATTATAGAAAAGGCAGAGTGAGTTAACATCACAGCAGCGGAAAAGTGACTGAAGCCTAAACTCCAAAGCGAGGCTGATAATGTTGCTGATTCTTCTTTGGATTTTGTCAAAGAAAAATCATAAAAACCTTCGTGGTAAAATCCAAAGAAAAATATTATGCCCCTGTCCTGAAGTCACTGCTTCGGTCAATTCCCTATGCCATTTCTATAAAAAAAATATTATCTATCTATCTATCTATCTATCTATCTATCTATCTATCTATCTATCTATCTATCTATGTCTTTTCCTTTCTGTCTAACACTTTTCCTTTCTGTCTAACACTTTTCATTTCTATCTAAGACTTTTCATATCTATCTATCTATCTATCTATCTATCTATCTATCTATCTATCTATCTATTTATGTGTGTGTGAGTGTGTGT